>JAJHSY010000157.1:567500-612710 GCA_020800305.1 Porphyrio hochstetteri | reverse complement strand
TTCAGGAGTTAACACATGTGTAGGTCCTCACAACATCTGTAATTACTGAGCATTTTCCTTTAAACTGTCTTGAACGTTGCCCTTTTTGATTGACTTGAGATACATGCCACACACTTCATAGTTTGTAATGCAGTAGTAAGTTAGGTTTAAAGCTTAAAATGTAGTTTGCATTGGTGTTTAAATTCTAGATTGATTTTGTCTTTTCTGCCCTTGTATGTGGCACTGTTTATGGGGATTGAGAAAGTACTAGTGTGAATTTGTAATTCTGAACTGTAAAAGTGTAAGGGGAACATGTTTTATGCATTTGCATTTCATATTACTATGTTATTGCTGGTTGACAGTATTCCATTTCTGGTTGGCTTTTGATGTTTATAAAGGGTGTGTTAATGGTGTTGATTGTTGTAATGATAATATTAGTAATGTTGCCATGCTTTTTGCAGTGCATATCGAAAATGGTTACCAAAGCTGTAAATAAAATCTGGATTGCTCAAAAGAAAGAAGGGGGATTTGTTGGAGGCTTTTTAGCGGACAATGGGCACGTGAGCAATCCAGCCTTTGAATTGTAACGACTGAGCACGTGCTGTAAGGCTTGTAGCCAATCACAGAGTGTATTGGGGCACGTGATCATATGCGCTCAACCAATAGGGGCCGGACGTGTGCACACGGCGGGGGTGGAGCTATCCAGACGCGAGCACATGGCGCGGGACTATATAAGCAGATGAACGATTTGAATAAACGGCATTCACCTGATCATATTGATCTCTGAGTGTATGTCTGGATCTTCCACACCTCTCCTATGAAGACAGGCTGAGAGAATTGTGGTTGTTCAGCTTGGAGAAGAGAAGGCTCTGGAGACATCTTATAGCAGCCATCCAGTGCCTGAAGGGGGCCTACAAGGAAGCTGGGGAAGGACTTTTTAGAAGTGTGAAAAATGCTGGGAAATGTTGCTTTTGCAAACTGAAATGGCTTGTCATATTTTTTTATGCTGACTTATGAAGCGGAGGACTCAGGCTGCCTCATCAGAAATCCTTTGTAGAGAATTTAGGATAGCACATAAATTAAGAGGGAGTAGTGTTAGTATAGTTTTGCTGTTGAATGTGTTATGGCAAAATCTCTCAAATAAGGGTTAAAATGTGACTGAAGGGAATAAAGCTCAACCAACAGGCTTTGACAGTGATGACTCATACTGGGGCACAAATTGCCACATCAAGGCAAAGGGGCATTGAATGCTCTGGGGAAAATATAGTCAATGAACAAACCTTTTCAGAGGCTACAAAATTACATATCTGAAACCTGTATGAGCTATGACTTCCTTCAGCCCTAGGCCCATGTCAGTTGCCAGGAAAGTTAAGATAAAAACAAGTACTTGCCAGTAAGCAGTTGTTCCAGACAACAGGACTCATACATTTTAATTTTATTCACCAATTAGAAACAGGAATCTGCCAGATATGCAATGTGTATTATATTATGTACTATTGTGAATAAGGCACCTTGGTTGAGCCTGTAAAATCCATAGTTAAACAGGGGAAGGAGATGAAGAATTCAACCTGAGGAAGACTTTGAGCCTTCATCTCCGAGACCCTCTGACGACCACTACCATGGGACAATGCACAGACACAATTGGGAGGAGTTTATGGAAATCATCTCTTAGAACTCATCTTAATATGAAGCGGGACAGGTGATGAATATGTATAGATGTATGAGGTAACGTAATGATTTCGGACAGGGATATAGTATAAAAAGGCTGCAGGCTCTGACCAAAGGTGTGCCTACTTTTTGGGTCACCCACTCTTGCAAGAACGTATAATAAATTACTGCTTCGCTAACGTATCTACCTTGAGTCCTTTTTTTAGTATCTTTTGCATTTCTAACACTTCCAACCCAGACCATTCTAACAAACTATATAAAGGATGTGTAAAGCTTTGCCTAAAGGACCATAATGTTAGCATTGTGATAGCTCAGGAGAAACATCTGGTCTCTGAAAAGGAGGTAATAAAGAAGAAGAAGAAGGAAAGAAGAATAGGAAGGTGCCTCAATATGCAGAACCAGCTGCCTGACTTCGTTAGCAAGACAAAAGCTAAAGCTCACCTACAGGATGTCTTGTGGGGATCCCCTAGCGAGGCACTCCAGCATGTCAGTCTATGGTGGTTCAGTTTAGACCGGTGGGCGGTGCTATCCCTGGAAGATATATAAACCAGGGACTGTGTCCTGGTTTCAGCTATGATGGAGTTAATTATTTTTAGCAGTGGATGGAATGCCATGTTTGGGTGTTAGGATGAGAACAGTGCTGATAGCACCCTGATGTTTCTAGTTGTTGCCGGGCAATCAAGGACCTTTCTCAGCTCTGCATACTTCCTTACTAGTGAGAAAGGAGGGGACGTAGCCAGGACAGGTGACCCGAACTGGCCAAAGAGGATATTCCATGCCAGTTACGTCATGCTCAGTATAAAGGGGACTGGGGGGAAGAGGAGGAGACAACGCCAGGACGTGCAGTTTCTTGGGAAGGTTGGGTTGTCCGGGACGGGCTCTAAGCTGTGCGGCCTGAGTTGTGTGGTTTGGTGAGAAATTGCATTGTGTATCACCAGTTTCATCTATTTTGTGCTTTAAACTTATGTTATTGTTATATCTAGTTTTCTGTTATTGTTTAGTAAACTATCCTTATCCCAACCTGCGTGGTTCTGGTTTCTAGGTTGTGGTTTCGTTCCCTTTTTTCTTCCTTCCCTTTTCCCCCCTCCCCCAACTTTCCTTCCCCCTTCCTTTTAAAAGTACAAGCGACTGTGTGGGGTGCGGCCCTCGGCCGGGGCAAAACCACGACAGTCATTTTGGCGCCCAACGTGGGGCACGAACGGTTGGGATAACGGTAGATCTGACCCTAACTATCGCAATTAAGATAAGCACTGTTGTTTAAGCAATCTCTGGTCACGATGTTGTGGTATTTATTCACAAGGCTGTGGCAGCAAAACCACCGCATGCTGTATACAATCCTGGCAGGATTCTTTACTCTCTCAGGTCTACGGCTCCCGTATTTGTTCCCATACTTCATTATAATGTATTTTATGATATCGGTCTATGATACAATAATATCGATGATCATGAGTTTAAGCTGGTACTTGTATGAGGTTTTGCTGTCCTGTC
Source organism: Porphyrio hochstetteri (assembly GCA_020800305.1). Classification (NCBI taxonomy): domain Eukaryota; kingdom Metazoa; phylum Chordata; class Aves; order Gruiformes; family Rallidae; genus Porphyrio; species Porphyrio hochstetteri. Next base: position 609,575 of record JAJHSY010000157.1, on the reverse strand, counting down.
CATTCTTTGGACAGGGAGGGGTTAATAACAGCAGCCAGTATGGTGGGGGCACTGCTTTCTTTTCCTTTGGGCTAAATACAACAGCTCTTAGGGCAGTTTTTGAAAATCTTCAATATCTCTGGGATATTCAAACTAGCATTTTGCTATTGGTAGATTTGGTGCAGATGGTTCAGTTTTTGTTATATATCAAGCATAGGTTTATGAATACCACTGAAGAGCTTTCTCCGAGACAGAATAATCACGAGTGGCAGGGCATGTGGCAAAGTATGGGCGAGTACCTAGGTACTTTCTCACGCCCGATGGTTTGGAATTTCACTCCTGAACAGCTACAAGACCCCGATCAAGTGACTGCATACCTAAAGAAAAATTGCTGTAGGTTTCCCAGAGATGGACACCTTACTGCACTGTGCTGGGCTCTGGCCACTATTTATCAAACACTGCTTGATAGCAGGCAGCACTGTCAGCACTGTCAGCACTGTCAGGGAGAAGGGAAAGGAAACAGACTGGCAGATACTATAGCTGCTGCAACCACTGGGGCTGACACTGCAGCTACTGCAACCCCTGTGACCGACACTGCAGCTACTGTAATCTCTACAGCAGACACTGCAGATGATCAGAAAAACCAACCCACACCAGTGTCTGTTGCTCCCGTACAAAAGAGGAAATGCACAAAGAAATCAGTTCGCATAGTGACGGATGATGATGATCAACCGGGACCATCCTGATATCCTCGGCGTCGTCAGATCCCAATGGACATTATTAATAAAATAGCAGCTATGTCTCCACCAAGACAATGTTTCCCTCTCCGTCATTGCAGCAGTAGAAAAACTGGTTCAACGACTTGACAACAATGTGTCCAACTCCCAACCCGTATGGAGCAATGTTGCAGCTACTGGGAGAAAGCGTCCATCGTTCCAAGAGGGAGAATACACACCACGACGTACATTGTGGTTTTACCTGCTTGATCATGGAGAGGACATGAGGAAATGGGATACGCAGCCCACCTCAGCCCTTCGAGCACGAGTAAATGAGCTGCGGGGTAAAACATTCGCACAACGAGATTCTGCCAGGAAGAAGGCTGCACCAGTTTCTACTGGGCAGTTCCCTAGACCAACTGGAAGGCCTACCTATATGTCTGATGTGCCTGATCCTCTTGAAGGGACCTCTAAATCCTTTATGCAACCAGTGGAAAACAAATATGATCAGCAGCAATAGAGGGGCCCTGCCTCCAGCCAGGTGGAGGAGAGGGATAATCGGGTTTATTGGAGTGTGTGGATCCGATGGCCTGGCACGCCAGATCCACAAGAGTACAAAGCTCTGGTGGATACTGGTGCCCAGTGTACTCTAATGCCATCGAATCATGAAGGGGTAGAACCCGTTTGTATTTCTGGAGTGACAGGGGGATCCCAACAACTAACTGTGCTAGAGGCTGAGGTGAGCCTAACTGGGAAGGACTGGGAAAAACACCCCATTGTGACTGGTCCAGAAGCTCCGTGCATTTTAGGTATAGATTATCTACGTAGAGGGTATTTTAAAGACCCAAAAGGGTACCGATGGGCTTTTGGAATAGCTGCTTTGGAAACAGAAGGAATTGAACAACTGTGTGCCTTGCCTGGACTCTCGGAGGATTCTGCTGTTGTGGGGTTGTTGAAGGTTGAAGAACAGCAAGTGCCAGTTGCTACGACGACGGTGCACAGACAACAATACCGTACTAACCGAGATTCCCTGATTCCCATCGATAAGTTGATTCGTCAACTGGAGGATCAGGGAGTGATCAGCCGAACCCACTCACCCTTTAATAGTCCCATATGGCCAGTGAGGAAGTCCAATGGAGAGTGGAGGCTGACAGTAGATTATCGTGGCCTAAATGAAGTCACTCCAGGTATGAGTGCTGCTGTGCCAGACATGTTAGAGCTCCAGTATGAATTGGAATCGAAGGCAGCCAAGTGGTACGCCACAATTGACATTGCGAATGCTTTCTTCTCAATCCCACTGGCGCCAGAGTGCAGGCCACAGTTTGCTTTCACTTGGAGAGGCATCCAATACACGTGGAATCGTCTGCCCCAGGGGTGGAAACATAGCCCCACCATCTGTCATGGACTAATCCAGAATACACTGGAAAAGTGTGAAGCACCAGAGCACCTGCAGTACATTGATGACATCATTGTATGGGGCAACACAGCAGAGGAAGTTTTTGAAAAAGGAAACAGGGTAATTAAAATCCTTTTAGAAGCCGGTTTTGCTATAAAACGAAGTAAAGTCAAGGGGCCTACGCGAGAAATCCAGTTTTTAGGAATAAAATGGCAGGAATGCGTACCTCAAGGGGATTTGATTTTGGGTGAGAATAGCCAATATAATTAATAAAGTAGAAATTATAATAATTGCCAAATAACCCATTATTGTATATTCATTATTGTTATGATTGCTGTATGTTGTACCATAGCATTATAGCCGGAGTCATACAAGTTAATGAAGAATGAGTGCCATGATGATGGAACTAAAGCCTGGCCTCTCAAGAACTTTTTTTTTCTTTTTTCCCTTTGAAAATAAACTCTGACCCACAGACTATGAGCATGGACCATGCCAGGTGTATCAGTCAAGAGCCTGAGATGCAGCATGCAACGAGCCAATGGAACATACAATTATTCTGAGAAACTGTTACGACAAATGGAGCCTGAAAATCATGGACTAAATGAACTCAACAACTTCAGAGGGATGATTCATAGACTGAGGGAATAAGATCTGTATGCACGTATGTGTGCATACATGTGTACATACATATATGGGTGTGTGAAACACGAAACTGGTTGTACCCAAAGAAAATTGTTGGATCTGGTCATGACGTAAATGGTATGGAATAAGGGGTGGATAATGTCCTGGTTTCAGCTATGATGGAGTTAATTATTTTTAGCAGTGGATGGAATGCCATGTTTGGGTGTTAGGATGAGAACAGTGCTGATAGCACCCTGATGTTTCTAGTTGTTGCCGGGCAATCAAGGACCTTTCTCAGCTCTGCATACTTCCTTACTAGTGAGAAAGGAGGGGACGCAGCCAGGACAGGTGACCCGAACTGGCCAAAGAGGATATTCCATGCCAGTTACGTCATGCTCAGTATAAAGGGGACTGGGGGGAAGAGGAGGAGACAACGCCAGGACGTGCAGTTTCTTGGGACGGTTGGGTTGTCCGGGACGGGCTCTAAGCTGTGCGGCCTGAGTTGTGTGGTTTGGTGAGAAATTGCATTGTGTATCACCAGTTTCATCTATTTTGTGCTTTAAACTTATGTTATTGTTATATCTAGTTTTCTGTTATTGTTTAGTAAACTATCCTTATCCCAACCTGCGTGGTTCTGGTTTCTAGGTTGTGGTTTCGTTCCCTTTTTTCTTCCTTCCCTTTTCCCCCCTCCCCCAACTTTCCTTCCCCCTTCCTTTTAAAAGTACAAGCGACTGTGTGGGGTGCGGCCCTCGGCCGGGGCAAAACCACGACAGACTGGAACTGTATGGTGTGCGTCTTGCTGGAGAGGAGACTCCCGACACACGTGGTGCTGACTGTGCACCCCAGCACCGTTTACTTGCTTTTATTCGTTTAATAAATTGTTCAATTTGGTTAAAATCCTGTTGGGGACCAAGTCATTTATGACATATCTAACTTTAAGCCTCTGCTGAACAAGAAGAAATCCACCTTGCAGCTCAGCATACAGCATCGTGGGGAGCAGGAGCTTTTTCATTTTCCTATGAAATCTCAGTTCTGCCAACCTAGGAGCAAGATGAAACAGGCCCAAGATTTGATGCAACCATTAAACAACTTTTTTTTTCTGGACGTTGAGCAAAAGCAATCCTATGAATGGGTTTGCCTTTGCCTGAAGAGGAAACAACCCAGACTTTCTTCCAACCCAGACTGTTTTCCGCAATAGGTTTTTCACTACAGGGACTTTATCTGTTTTTATAGTATGTAGGAGTTTGGATTGGGCAGGACCAGCTTGACTGGTAGACCCCCCTGGAGTTAACTAACCATGTGGCTTTGGCTAAATGCGTATCCCAGTTTTTTAGGGTTCCACCACCCATTGCCCTTAGTGTAGTTTTTAACAGTCCATTGTATCTCTCAATTTTCCTGGAGGCTGGTGCATGGTAAGGTATATGATATACCCATTCAGTGCTGTGTTCTTTGGCCCAGGTGTCTATGAGATTATTCCGGAAATGAGTCCCATTGTCCGACTCGATTCTTTCTGGAGTGCCATGTCACCAGAGGACTTGCTTCTCAAGACCCAGGATGGTGTTCCAGGCGGTGGCATGTGGCATAGGATAAGTTTCTAGCCAGCCGGTGGTTGCTTCTACCATTGTAAGCACATACTGCTTGCCTTGGCGTGTCTGTGGGAGAGTTATGTAATCGATCTGCCAGGCCTCCACTTATTTGTATTTAAGCCATCATCCTCCATACCACAGAGGCTTTAACCACTTGGCTTGCTTGATCGAGACACATGTTTCACATTCATGGATGACCTGTGAAATAGCATCCATGGTCAAATCCACCCCCTGATCACAAGCCCATCTGTATGTGGCATCTCTTCCTTGATGGCCTGAGGTGTCATGGGCCCAGCGAGCTATAATTTGCCCTTACATTGCCAATCAAGGTCTGCTTGAGCCACTTCAATCTTAGCAGCTCGACCAACCTGCTAGTTGTTCTTCAGTGGCTCGACTCTTGGGTATGTGGGCGTCCACATTGACATACTTTTACAGTTAGGTTCTCTAACTGAGCAGAGATGTCTTGCCACAATGGAGCAGCCCAAATGGGTTTGCCTCTGCACTGCCAGTTGCTCTGCTTCCATTGCTGCAACCACCCCCACAGGGCATTTGCCACCATCCATAAGTAGAGAGGTACAATTTTAACCACTTTTCTCATTTGGCAATGCTTAAAGGCAGCTGGATAGCTTTTACCTCTGCAAACTGTCTGGATTCACCTTCTCTTTCAGCAGTGTATGCAGCTCGTCGTGTAGGACTCCATATAGCAGCCTTCCACCTCCAATGTTTCCCAACAATAAGACAGGACCCATTGGTGAATAGGGCATAATTTTTCTCATTTTCTGGCAGTTCATTATATTGTGGGGCCTCTTCGGCACATGTCACCTCCTCCTCCTCCGGTGGAATTCCCAAAATTCTTCCCTGAGCAGCCAGTACAGGTGAGCTGAGTTGCCTCGGCTGTTTTCCACACCAGGCCCCCGTAAAAGGGCTGGTCTGGTTGGTCCTTGAATTGGTGCAGTGCTCTGTGTTATCAGTGTGAGTATGTGTGTGCACACACGTGCATGCACTTTGTCCCGGGCTTTTGTTTTTGTGGTGCTTGTCAGTAAACTGTCCTTATCCCAACACAAGGGGGAGCTCTGTCTTTTTCTCCTCCTGGGTAGGGGTGAGAGAGTGGTGCGTGGTGCTCAGCCACTGCTTGGGGCTGAACCACCACAAGTCCTCAACATCCAGGTGGAGCCTTCCACCCACCAAGATCTTTGCTTGAACCAAGAGGCTACCACAGGGAGGGATGACTGGACTGGGGGGTGGGGGGCACCTTTTGGCAAACTTCTGGCCATGGCTAATAGGGAATGTTCTGCGGACCACCACTGGTGTAATGTTGGTCCACACAGGCCTTCTTGGTGGTCTGATGAGTTAAATATTTTGACAAATGCAACAGAAGCTGTGGGGTTGGAAAGAAGGTGTGTGTACAAAAGTAATTGTCTCTTGCAAAGTCTTGGGGGAAAGCCTGGTTTTATATTTGCATATGACATTCTGCTTTGAAAAACTTACCTAATACCTACATTTGTATCTAGCTTGTTGATTGCAGCATCTAAACAATACTTATTAAAATACTTTAAAAAGTATAAGAAAGTAGAAGAAAATAAAACATAAAAAGAACAAACATCATCATTAAGTTAAATTTAAAACTAGCGCAAGAAACTTAAATAAAAAATTTTAAAAATCCAAGATAACTTTAAAAAAATGTCTCTAGAGAAGGGAGATGGTTGCAGGGAGAGAGATAATATTATCATTTCTGTTTACCATTAGTTTTACTAACCTCAGGATACGGTCCAAAGAGTGAAAGAAGAACAGGATACAGCACCAGTCCATTGAGAACTCCTAAAATGGTTAAGATTGCCAAAACAGCAAAAAAATACCTGAAGAGGGGTTTAAGGAAGTGGGAGGGGGAAGAGAAGTGGCACAAATATTGTTAGAAATAAGGGATTACATACTACTGCTAAATATATTTTAAAAATATACTAAATTTAGCAAGAAGGATATTGTGGGGGACAATGTCAAATGCCTTGCAGAAGTCAAGATAGATGACATCAGTTGCTCTTCCCTTATCCATCAAGGCAGTCACTCCACTGTAGAAGGCCACCAGATTAGTCAGGCAAAATTTGCCCTTGGTAAAGCCATGTTTGCTGTCTTGAATCACCTCCCTGTCATCCATATGTCTTGACATAACTTCAAGCTAGCAAAAAACTTTACTGCCTCCATGTTTCTACATCTGATCAAATATATCAGACTCCTCACATTCTTCCCCTGCACCAGTGTGGGGTCCCACCCATGGGAGACAGTCCTCCACGAGCTTCGCCAACGTGAGCCCTTTTCCCACAGGGCTTCATCTCTTCAACAGCTGCCCCAGCGTGGGTCACTTCTATGTGGTGCAGTCCCTCGGGCCCAGACTGCTCCAGCCTGGTCCCCTATGGAATCAGAAATTCCCCCCAGCAAACCTGCTCTGGCATGCATCCCTCTCTCCACATGCTCCAGGTCTTGCCAGGAGCTTGCTCCAATGCAGGTCACAGCACCTTCCATATGTCTCTACCCCCTCTAGCATGGGGTCTCTCCATAGGCTTCAGGTGGGATCTCTGCTCCCCATCATCCTCCGTGGTCTGGAGGGTAACAACCTGCATGGTCATTCGATGGGCTGTAGGGGAATCTTTCTCTCCCACGCTTGGAGTGCATCCTTCCCCTGCCTTCTTCTCTGACCTTGGTGTCTGCAAAGTTTCTTACATTTTCTCACTCCCCTCTCTGGCAGTAAAAAGCAGCTGCTTGCAGATTTGTTTCTCTTAAATATGTTATCATAGAGGTGCTATGACTGTGGCCGATTGGTTTGGCCTTGGTCGGCGGCAGGTCCATCCTTGAACTGGCTGGTATTTACTCTGTTGGACCTAGGGGAACGTTCTAGAAGCTTCTTGCAGAAGCCCCCCCTGCCCCCCCTCCTCCACCAGAACCCCGCCGTGCAAAACCACAACTATAGGGAAAACAGGACCATGATGTAAGCATGCTAGACACAACATACAGAGTAATAAGATGACAGATACACTGAAACAACTAAATATTAAAAGCATACAGATTTTTAATTAAAAAAAGATTAAAAAGTCAATACACACAAATGCTTTACCTGACAATAAAATCAAACTCTAATCCTGCGAGCATTAACACTCCGAACAGAGTGGACACAGCTCCATCTAACAATGGTGCAAACATATGTTCCAATGCAAGAACAGCCCTATGGTTCTTGTCTCCCACAGCAGTTAAAAATGCCTGTAAAACAATGAAACCCATTTAATTACAGAGAGATGTACAGCCTTTCAAACAGCATCTCTCATAGTATGCAGATTTTTACCAGTTACTTTAATTTACAGTCCATTAAAGTATCTTTATAGCTGACTAGACTTCAAGACAAGGTCTGATCCTGCAGTCATACCATATAGCCACTGCTGAAGTCACATGACCAGAGTAAGGATTGATTACAGAGTCAGTTTCATAATAATAATTTTGGAAACAATGCCTGCCTGCATCAGTAGGTTTTTCATTTATTTCTCGGTTTGTTTGTTTCCACACATGAAGAATCCATGTTATTGTAAAAGCACTTTAAGTGTAAAAATTATAGGGCTATTCTTGTCACTCTCATGAGGCCATAGCTTCCATGACTTTCAGGGGAATTTTGCTGTCAAACTACCCAATACTGAATCAGGTTTTCCTGAATACACTTGGAACAGACCAAGGACTTGCAACTTTTGCTCACATGCAGAGTCACAGCCATGGTACCATTTACTAGTACTTTCTGTCGCTTTACAAAGAAGTGTCCACTGATACAGTGTATTTCTCACAGGTCTGAGGATCCACACTATCAGATATTATATGCAGTAAGCACTCAACTGATGGAAAGTTGCCAGTTTATTCAACAGATCACTCTTAAGTCATGTGCTACTTTTTTACACTCCTATTTCACTCAAGATGAATGTTTTTGTAACTTTTTCTACTTCAAACTAGCAACATTATACTATGCCCAACTATATAGCATACTAGCTAGCAGCACTATATATGCCCTACTCTGTACCCCATCTAAAACATGTAGATACCATGTGGTATCAGCTGTCCCTGCAGCCAGTTTAAACCTTGGGAAGCCACATATAACCAAGTGCCAGTGAACAGGAATGCTGCAAACAGGGACTGCTATCTGAGAGGAGCAGTGCGGAAGCTTGCATGTGAGGGTGTGTGAGAAGGGTGGCACCCTTCACTCACAGGCTTCAACTGTGGCCCAAATGGTCACCCCAGCTAGCTGTTGGCTGTGCAAACCTATCCAGCAGCTTGAGGTCTCCAGGGAATTAGAAGGGCTTATTAGGCAGTGCTTTGGGATCATCAGAAGCATGGTGGCAAAGACCCAGTGAGGGCTGTGCTCTGCAGCAGCCAGGAACCATCTACCTAGCCAGGCTAGCCTGGGATGAGTGGAGGCAGCCACCCAGACAGAGCTTCCTACCAGGGAAGCTGCTGTCCATGTGGATGGCTGTAAAGTCTGTACTCCACATAACTGTGAAGGTCTGCTCTGGTGGAGTTACTCAGGCAGCAGCTAGAGGAGCTACAGGAGGAAATCAGCAGGTTACACTGTATTAGTGAGGGCAAACAGGAAATAGATAAGAGCAGTATTCCACACTTTGCAAGAAGAAATACTAGGGCCCCATGGCACTGACCTCCAAGGGAGCTGGGCTTGTTCAGCCTAGAGAAGAGAAGGCTGCGGGGGGACCTCATTGCAGCCTTCCAGTACCTGAAGGGAGCATACAAACAGGAGGGGAATTAACTTTTTTAAAGGGTAGACAATGGCAGGACAAGGGGGAATGGATTAAAGCTAAAGGAAGGAAGGTTTAGATTAGATATTAGGGGGAAGTTTTTTACAGAGAGAGTGGTGAGGTGCTGGAACAGGCTGCCCAGAGAGGTAGTGAATGCCCCGTCCCTGGAGGTGTTCAAGGCCAGGTTGGATGGGGCCCTGGGAAACCTTGTGTAGATCCAGGCCTGGAGGTTGGTGGTCCTGCCTGTGGCAGGGGGGTTGGAACTCTATGATCATAGAATCATAGAATCATAGAATGGCATGGGTTGGAAGGGACCCCAAGGATCATAGAGGTCCCTTCCAACCCATACCATTCTATGATTCTATGATTCTATGACTACCAAAGTGTGTCAACAGTGAACAGACAGAACAGACAGGAGAAGGAGGGGCTATGGTGTCTGGTGACTGGTGGTAACAGGATATCACTTCACCTCCATTTCTTTGTATGTACCAACCAGCAAAAGATATGAAGTCTTGGCAGCGGGTGAAGCCAGTGAACAAGACTTGCAGGGAGAAACTGCACCAGTTACACTAAAAACTGCAAAAGGAAGCGGCAAATGCTAGTAGTAGGTGACTCTCTGATGAAAGGCACGGAAGCATACCTATCTGCCAGTCTGATATACAATCAAGGGAAGTTTGCTGCTTGCCAGGAGCCAAGATCCAGGTTGTCAGAGAGACTGACAACACTGGTTGAAAGCACAGACTACTATCCCCTACTTCTTTTCCACGTGGGCAACAATGACATGGAAAAGCATAACCTGGGCAAGATCAAGCAGGACTTCAGAACCCTAGGGGCACAAGTGAGGGGGACAGGGGCCCAAGTGATCTCCTCTGTCTTGCAAGTCAGGGATCACTCCTATCCAGGCAGAAGTTGACACATCATACAGATCAACTTTGAGGCTTTGTGGCTGGTGTCGTTGCCAGCGCTTTGGCTTCTATGCTCACAGTACATTCTTCAATGAATACAGGCTACTGAGGGGAAATGGGATCCACCTATATCTAGAAGAAGAAGAATAATCTTCTCTGGCAGATTGGCTGACAGTGAATTTTGATTTAAACTAAGGAACTTGGAAGGTGGGGTCCAAAGCTGTGACATTTGTGTATTTACAAGCAACAGGGTGTATACCTGTATACCTACTGAAATGGTGAGAAATGCCCCCAACCCTCCAAAAAGGTTCTGCCAAAAAGGTGAGATAGTTGACAGTCCAACTGAAGTGTCACTATACCATTTCACACAGCATGGGTAACAAGCGGGAGGAGTTGGAAGCCACTGTGCAGCTGGAAAGCTATGATCTGATTGCAATCACTGAAACCTGGTAGAATGAATCACATGATTGGAGCACTGCAATCAATGGCTATAAACTGTTGAGGAGGATCAGGCAAAGAAGGATGGGTGGCAGGGGCGCAGTATGGGGGTTGCCCTCTATATATAAAAAAATTGATTGATTGCACAAAGCTGTCTCTGAAATAAAGCAGTACACAGGTTGAGTGCATATGGGTGAATATTAAGAGACCAAGCAAACAAAGGAAACCTCATGGCTGGTGTTTACTACAGGCTGCCTGATCAACTTCATCATTGTATGATGAAGGCAAGACACCCCTCCACCCCCGTAAGAGAGGCTGAGACCCCCAGCTGGTCCCTGCACATGCGTGGTCCAGCAGTGGTAGTAAGGCAGAGTTTGTCCACGCACTGGTCTCCCTTCTGACACTACTGGCCCTAGGTGGCAGAACGCCCCAGGCATAAAAGACTGATGGAACAGGAGTGAGACTGAGGGAGAGCAGTGGATGTCATCTACCTTGACTTCAGCAAGGCTTTTGATACTGTCTCCAGTATCTGATACTGACACAGCCCCCATGACATCCTGATAGAAAAGCTGAGAAAGTATGGGATAGAAGAGAGGACAGTGAGGTGGGCTGAGAACTGGCTGTCGGGCCGAGTTCAGAGGGTGATGATCAATGGAGCAGAGTCTGGCTGGAGACCTGTGACTAGCGGTGTTCCCCAGGGATCAGTGTTGGATCCGGTCTTGTTTAACATCTTCATCGATGACCTTGATGAGGGAATGGTGTCCACCCTCAGCAAGTATGCTGATGATACAAAGCTGGGAAGAGTGGCTGACATGCAGGAACACTGCGCTGCCATTCAGAGAGACCTTGACAGGCTGGAGAGCCAGGCAGTGAGAAACCAGATGAGGTTTAATAAAAGCAAGCGTAGAGTCTTGCACCTGGGAAGGAATAACCTCTGGAATCAGTATAGGCTGGGGTATGACCTGCTGGAGAAGAGCTCTGTGGAGAAGGACCTGGGAGTCCTGGTGGATGACAGCTTGGCCATGAGCCAGCAGTGTGCTCTGGTGGCTAAGAGGGCCAATGGGATCCTGGACTGCATCAAAAGGAGCGTGGCCAAAAGGTCAAAGGAGGTGATCCTTCCCCTCTACTCTGCCCTGGTCAGGCCCCACCTGGAGTACTGTATCCAGTTCTGGGCTCCCTGGTATAAAAAAGACAGGGATCTCCTGGAAAGAGTCCAGCGGAAGGCTACGAAGATGATTAAGGGCCTGGAGCATCTCCCCTATGAGGACAGGCTGAAAGAACTGGGGCTGTTCAGCCTGGAGAAAAGAAGGTTAAGAGGGGATCTTATTAATGTTTATAAATATCTTAAGTATGGTATGCAGGGGGAAATGGCCAGTCTCTTTTCAGTGGTCTGCGGAGATAGGACAAGGGGCAATGGCTTCAAGTTGAAGCATAGGAAGTTCCGCACCAATATGCGGAAGAACTTTTTCACAGTAAGGGTGACAGAGCACTGGACAGGCTGCCCAGGGGGGTTGTGGAGTCTCCTTCTCTGGAGATATTCAAGACCTGTCTGAATGCCTAAAAGTGCGATATGTCCTAGGGAGCCTGCTTTGGCAGGGGTGTTGGACCAGATGATCTCTGGAGGTCCCTTCCAACCCCTACATTTCTGTGATTCTGTGATTCTGTGACTGAGACGCACACCATCGAGACCTACGTTGTCTCTGCTAAGCCTGTGCCTGTCAGCCCAACCCAGATCCTTGGACACCAATGGGACTGCTCAGCATCCTGTGCAGGTTGGCAAGTATAAGTCTATAAGTATGCATACATCTGTGTAGGGGTTTTGTAACAGTAATATAACTTGTAGCTAACTTTGCTTTGCTATTAGGGAAATAAAGTTTTTGGGGTTTTTGTGTAACGTTATTAGTTGGGATTTTTTTTTGTTTGTTGGTTGGGGGTGTGTATGTGTTGTTGCCGAATCCCAAACCTAATGAGAACAGGTGCTCAGCCACTGCATGAAGCGTGGGATGATGACTGGAGGTAATGGTAACTTAAAAGTTAAACCCTATTTCGAAAGGCTCAGCATTTACAGAACATTCCAGGGTGATAAGCAGCTGAGATGCCGGGCACCCACTCAGCCATAAAGTTCCTAAACATCCTCCTTCGTAATAAGTTCCGAGGCAATCTTGAATGTTAATAACATCAGGGGAGCTGAGACAGCTATGTGGAGGATGGAGTGAAGTGGAGACATCGCGGCCAAACTCTGCGATAACATGGAACTTGAGGGTTAAGATGGAACTGATAAGTTGCATCCCTGCTGTCCCTGGCCCACAGCATGCTATCCTTTTGGTGAATTACAATGTCATCATAATACCAAAACACACCTCCATCAATTTCATTAATCTGTACCTCTAAACACAGGGCGAGAGAATTTTACACCAATAAAGGTATGTATGACTAGAGTTGCTCAAGCTCCACCTTAAAGATAAGAATTGACAATAAAAATAGCCCAAAATCTAAGATGTGTCAGGGAAGATACCACCGTGTCAGGGAAGACACCCTTGTGCCTCACCCTGATCCCTGGGACCAGCCGATGGGCTGAGCCTCTCTTCCCTCGCATTGGGATGCCTTTGGGTAAGATTTGGGCACTTGGTCATGCCAAGTGCCTCCCCCAGGAAACTTAGAAATCTCTATAGAGTTACTGGACATCTTTTAACGCGTTAGTAGTTAAGACCTTAAGTATTTACTAATGTTTTGCAGACAGTGAATTTATCACCGGCGATCCAAAGAATCTGTGTGTCTGTTGCTTGAATAAAATATGCTTTTATTTGATCCTGTCGTTTTAGTTCTCATTGAAGGCAACCAAACTCCTTTGAGGCAGCTGTGGTAGTTCAAGGAACGCGACTAGGTTGATAGAGTATTTCATTATTTGGAAATCCGAATCGTGATAGTTCAGTGCACGGAACGCGACTGGACTTACAATGACAAATCGGGCATATTGTTACCCTTAACGCAACATGGGGCTGAACCACCACAGTCCTTTTTGGCACCCAACGTGGGGCTCAAAGGTTTGGGATAATTGTTACTCACCAACGCAGAGGAACTTGTTGGAGAAATCAAGATTGGTAGGTAGGGTAGGCTGCAGTGATCATGCCATGGTGGAATAAAGTATATTCAAGACCCTAAACCTTAGGAAAGTGAACTTTCAATTGTTTCCCTCTGCTCTGATCACTGAATCAGTCTATCTTCTAAAACATCATACAGCAATTATGGTGAAAGTGTAAAATTGTAAATTACTTCAAGAATTGTCCTTTTTTGAATTTAAAAAGAAAAATGGGGGTTTGAAGTAAATAGTGAGGACTGAATCCCTCTGGAAGACAGGCTGAGTAAGAAAGGTGGGAAAGCTCCACCTTGCCTTGTGCAGTGTTCCACTGTGGGATGTCCCCTTGATTTGGGTTTGTGTGGCAAGGTTTTGGTAGTAGCGGGGCTACAGGGGTGGCTTCTGCGAGAAGCTGCAAAGAAGCTTCCCCTAGGTCTGACAGAGCCAATACCAGCCAGCTCCAAGATGGACCCTCTGCTGGCCAAGGCCAAGCCAATCAGTGATGGTGATAGCATCTCTGTGATAACATATTTAAGAAGGGGGGAAAAAGCCCACACAACACTGGAAGCTTTTCCAGGAAGAGAGAAGAGTGAGAAGCTGTGAGAAACTTTGCAGACACCAAGGTCAGTGAAGAAGGAGGGAGAGGAGGTGCTCCGGGCACCGAAGCAATGATTCCCTTTTAGCCTGTGGAGAACACCATGGTGAAGCAGGCTGTCCCCCTGCAGCCCATGGAGGATGATGTGGAGCAGAGATCCCACCGGCAGCCCATGGAGGACCCCACGCTGGAGCAGGTGGAGGCACCTGAAGGAGACTGTGACCTGGTGGGAAACCCATGATGGAGCAAGCTCCTGGAAGAGAGGAGCCCATGTTGGAGCAGGTTTGCTGGCAGGACTTGTGACCCCATAGGGAAACCACTCTGGAGCAATCTGTTTCTGAAGGTCTGCACCCCATGGAAGGGACCCACACTGGAGCAGTTCATGAAGAACTGATGTAGAAGTTCACAGAGGACTGCCTCCCATGAGAAGGACCCCACGCTGGAGAAGGGGAATCACAGAATCACAAGGTTGGAAAAGACCTTTGAAGATCATCAAGTCCAACCAGTCTCATCCTAAGCTAAACCATATCTCTAAGTACCTCTTCTACCCTTTCTTTGAACACATCCAGGGAAGGTGACTCAACTACCTCCCTGGGCAGCCTGTTCCAGGCCCTGACAACTCTTTCAGTGAAAAATTTTTTTTCTTATGTCCAATCTAAACGTGCCCTGGCGCAGCTTCATGCCATTTCCCTTTGTCCAGTTCTGGGCTCCTCACCATAAGAAGGACATTGAGGTCCTGGAGCGAGTCCAGAGAAGGGCAACCAGGCTGGTGAAGTGGCTGGAGGGCAAATCCTATGAGGAGCGGTTGAGGGAGTTGGGGCTGTTTATCTTAGAGAAGAGGAGGCTGAGGGGAGACCTTATCACCACCTACAACTACCTGAAGGGAGGTTGTAGGAGAGGTGGGTGATGGTCTCTTCAGCCAGGTGACAGGAGATAGGACAAGGGGAAATGGCAAGAAGCTGCACCAGGGCAGGTTTAGATTGGACATAAGAAAAAAATTTTTTACTGAAAGAGTTGTCAGGGCCTGGAACAGGCTGCCCAGGGAGGTGGTTGAGTCACCTTCCCTGGATGTGTTCAAAAAAAGGGTAGATGAGGTACTTAGGGATATGGTTTAGCTTAGGATGGGATTGGTTGGACTTGATGATCTTCAAAGGTCTTTTCCATCCTTGTGATTCTGTGATTCTGTTGTGGGGAGGAATCTGGCTCGGGGAGGGAAATCCGTGCCGGGAAGCCAGCAGTCGACTCAGTATGGGTGGAAAAGCAAACTCTGCCTTTAATGCTGATTCACCCTCTTTTATACCATCACTAATTATGCCTACAAGTCAATTTCTCATTGGCTAAGCTCCAAAGGTTACCATAACATAGCTCTTCTTCCTCTTCCTCTCGGGTTTCAGTTCCTCTGAGTTGTTTGTTTCCTGTGGCCAGATTTTGCCAAGTCATGCTGACAAGCCACTACCAACAGGCCTACTCCATAACTATATATTCGTGACCCTCAGAGCCTGGCTTGTACAACATATCCTGGGGGTCGTGCCCCCTTTCCTTTAGCCGTTCTTCAACATTCTGTGATTCTTGACATATCTTGGCTATCTGTTGTTTTATCATGTGATTCATTTTTTGCTTGCCCACTGGCTTGTGGTCTATAGAGAGTGTGCAATTGCCAATCAATTCCAAATAATCTGCTAACCTTTTGTACTACCTGTTCACAAACTTGAGTACCTCTGTCTGATGAGATAACTGTGGATACCGTGAATTGCGGTATTATCTCATTTAATTGTACCTTATTTACTTCTCTTGCCTTATTTGTTCTACAGGGAAATGTCTCTGGCCATCCAGAAAAGGTATCCGTTAGTATCAACAAGTACCTATATCCCCCTTTTCTTGGAAGTTTGGGAAAATCAGTTTGCCAGTGGTGTTCTGGTACATTTCCTTTCCCAATAGTTCACAAATGTACTTGATTACATGTGTTGACTGTTGTGTATAGATTTTTTTCTCATTTAGAAACTTATACAAAGACTCCACTCCCCAATAAATTCTGTTAGGTTTCTCCCTCACTACTCCCCATACATATTTGGCAGTTATTATACCTGTACTCAAGATGCAGCCTCACCAATGCCGTGTACAGGGGCACAATCACCTCCCCAGACCTACTGGCCACAATAATTCTGATCCAAGCCAGGATGCCATTGTCCTTCTTGGCCACCTGGACACGCTGCTGGCTCATGTTCAGTCGGCAGTCACCCCAGGTCCTTCTCTGCCTGGCAGCTGTCTAGCCAGTCTTCCCCAAGCCTGTATCAATGCATAGGGTTGTTATGTCCCATGTGCAGGACTCTGCACTTGGCCTTGTTAAACCTCATCCCATTGGTCCAGTCTGTTCAGCTCTCTTTGAAGAGCCTCCCTACCCTCAAGCAGATCAATGCTTCCTCCCAGCTTAGTTTCATCTGCAAACTTACAGAGGGAGTCAATCCCTCGATCCAGGTCATTGATAAAGAAGTTGAACAAGACTGGGCCCAGAACTGAGCCCTAGGGGATGCCACTTGTGACTGGCCTCCAGCTGGATTTTGCTCTATTCACCACCCAGCCATCCAGCCAGTTTTAACCCAGCAGAGGACATTTCACTCTCCATATTCATTAATTTCTCAATTTCTTTGTTGAAATGAACAAGAACACCAGTTGTGATGGTAATTTTCTATAATATGGACACATCTGCCCACTAGGAATTGGATTGAGACCACCAACTCATTTCACATAAGCTACTAAGCAATTGTCAGATTGTGGTCACTATTGTTCCTGGTTGTGTTAGAACTAGTAACCTAGAGGTGAATAGCTCATGTCCTGTTACTAAGGACATGTGTCTCAGTTCAGTAAGCAGCTACTGAATTTTATGTTTAATAGGAAAGTTTGAATTACATGTACAAGTTTTGTCTGTCTGCTTTGTATTCTTGTGTACTTTCTTGTTTCTTATATTTTTAATTCAGTTTGTACAGCTCTTTACTGCACTTTCTCAACCCAGAAAGGCATCAAGGAAGAGCACCCAACATATATAATTATTTTTTAGCAATAAATCTGTTTTGCTTCATGAGAAATATCATTTTTCTGCCTTGAGGTAATGTAGTGGTTTAGGCCTGGCTGGAGGCCAGACGCCCACCAAAGTCAATGTCGCAGTTTTGCATAGCTGGGTGCTGGGACAGAATGGGGGCTGCAGAAAATGGCTGCTGTGAGGAGCTGCTGAAATGCTCTGTAGGCCCCAGACTATAAACATCGTCCAATTCAAGGCCAAAGTTGCTGCTAACAAGGGCCGAGCCAATTGGCGTTGGTCACAGTGCCTCTGTGAATCACATATAGGAGAAAAAAAAATGGAAGCAGCTGCATTTTGCCACTAGAGAAGGCAGTGAGGAGATGTAACGAGCCATGCAGACACCAAGGCCGGGGAGGGCGGGGGAGGAGGCGTCCCAGGTGCCAGAGAGAAAAATGCCCCTGCAGCCCGTGGAGAAACCCATGGTAGAGCGGGTGTCCCCCCCCGGCAGCCCATGGAAAAGGTCGAGATCCCACCTGTAGCCGCGGAGAGGCTCCACGCTGGATGAAGCAGGTGGACACATAGAGAAGATGCTGTGACCCGTGTTGGAGCAAGCCCCTGCCAGCACTTGCAGCCCATGAAGAGAAACAGAGACACAGAGATGAGCGAGAGAGAGATTTGCGCTGGAACAGGTTTGCTGGGGGGAGGCTTGCGACCCCGCGGAGGACTGAGACTGAGAGACATTGTGATTTATAACTGCCCGCCATAGCAGTGATCCTCAGCAGGGCAGATGATGAAGAGATAAAGCCCTGTGGGAAAGAACTCACGGTGGAGAAGTTCGTGGAGGACTGTCTCCCGTGGGTGGGACCCGATGGTGCAGCAGGGGGAGGGTGTGGAATGAATGCACCCCCGCCCCCGGCCAAGAAGGAAACCAACTTGCAAGGAACTGACCGAAGCCCCCATTTTTTCCCCAGTTCCTGGCCCCCCCGTGCCACGATGTGGGGGGGGAAAAAGGGAGTGAAATCTGCTAAGAAGGGAGCGGGGGAGGGAGGTAGAGGTGTTTTAAGATCTGGAAAAGAAAAACAGCTCATGAAGAAGTGACCAAGAACCCCATTTTCCCAGTCCCTGCCCCCCGTGCCACAATCAGGGGGAAGAGGGGAGCAAAATCATGACTAAAGGGAAGTCTGCTGAGAATGGAGGGGTGGGGGGAAGATGCTACCGAGAACACCATTTCCCCAGTCCCTGCCCCCCCTGTGCCACAACGGGAGGGAAGATGGGAGCAAAACTCTGACTGAAGTCTGCTAAGAAGGGAGTGGTGGGGAGAATGTTAAGATCTGGTCACGCTTCTCATTATCCAACTCTGGTTTCACTGTGTGTGTAGTGTAATAAATTAGAGAGTTTTCTTTCACAGAATCACAGAATCACAGAATTATCAAGGTTGGAAAAGACCTAGAAGATCATCCAGTCCAACCATTCACCTATTACTACTAGCTCCCACTAAACCATATCCCTCAATACAACATCCAGTCTTTCCTTGAACACCCCCAGGGTTGGTGACTCCACCACCTCCCTGGGCAGTGCATTCCAGTGCCTGACTACCCTTTCTGAGAAGTAGTGCTTCCTAATGTCGAGCCTGAATCTCCCCTGGCGCAGCTTGCTACCATTCCCTCTAGTTCTGTCACTGCCTACACGGGAGAAGAGGCCGACCCCCAGCTCACTACAACCTCCCTTCAGGAAGTTATAGAGAGCTATAAGGTCTCCCCTAAGCCTCCTCTTCTCCAGGCTGAACAATCCCAGCTTCCTCAGACGCTCCTCGTAAGGCCTGTGTTCCAGACCCCTCACCAGCTTAGTAGCCCTCCTCTGAACGCGTTCCAGAGCCTCAATGTCTTTCCTGTAGTGAGGGGCCCAAAACTGAACACAGTACTCGAGATGCAGCCTCACAAGTGCTGAGTACAGGGGGACAATTACCTCCCTGCTCCTACTAGTAACACTATTTTTGATGCAAGCCAGGATGCCGTTGGCCTTCTTGGCCACCCGCGCACACTGTCGGCTCATGTTCAGCCGTGCATCAATCAGTACCCCCAGGTCCATTTCCTCCACACAGTCCTCCAGCCACTCCGCCCCAAGCCTATAGCGCTGCCTGGGGTTGTTGTGGCCAAAGTGCAGGACTCGGCATTTGCTCTTGTTGAACCTCATGCCATTGGCTTCAGCCCAGCTCTCCAGCCTGTCCAGATCCCTCTGTAGGGCCTCGCTACCCCCAGGCAGATCCACACTCCCAGCCAATTTAGTGTCATCTGCAAACTTACTGAGGGTGCACTCAATGCCCTCATCTAGGTCATCAATAAAGATATTGAAGAGGACAGGCCCCAGCACCGACCCCTGGGGAACACCACTCGTGACCGGTCGCCAGCTGGATTTAACTCCATTTACTACCACTCTCTGAGCCCGGCCCTCCAGCCAGCTCCTTACCCAGCCGAGGGTGTACCCATCCAAGCCACGGGCTGCCAGCTTCTGCAGGAGAATACTGTGGGAGACAGTGTCAAAGGCTTTGCTGAAGTCTAGGTAGACCACATCAACAGCCTTTCCCTCATCCAGCAGATGGGTCACTAGATCATAGAAGGAGATCAGGTTGGTCAAACAGGACCTGCCCTTCATGAACCCATGCTGGCTAGGCCTGATCCCCCGGCCATCCCGCACATACCGCATGATCTCCCTCAAGACTATCTGTTCCATAACCTTCCCTGGAACCGAGGTCAGGCTAACAGGCCTGTAGTTCCCCGGATCCTCCTTACAACCTTCACTCTGTGTTGAGTCTGTTTTGTCCATGTCGTTGATGACAGAATGATCTCTCCCTGTCCTTATCTTGACTCCTGAGCCTCTCAATATATATATATATTCTCCCCTGTCCTACTAAAAAGGGGAGCGATAGACCGACTTTGGTGGGCGTGTGGCCTCCAGCCCCCAGTGACACCGGAGTCGGGTGATGAGAAGTGCAGCCAGATCTTAAAGCACCTCCCCCCACCCCTCCCTTCTTAGCAGACTTCACTTTATCTATGATTTCGGTCCCTTCTTCCCTCCCAATTGTGGCACGGGGAGGGGCAGGGACTGGGGGAATGGGGGTTTCGGTCAGTTACTCACGAGTATTTTTCCTTCTTAGTCGGGGGGGGGCGGGCATTCCTCACCCTCTGCCCCTGCTCCAGTGTCGGGTCCCACCCACAGGAGACAGTCCTCCACAAACTTCTCTAACTCGAGTTCTTTCTGTCGGGGCTTCAGCTCCTCACCAACTGCCTCAGTGTGAATCACTTCTATGGGTGCAGTCATAAAATCATAGAATGTCTTTCAGGCCCAGATTGCTCCAGCCTGGTCCCCCACAGAGTCACAAGCTCCCCCCCCCCACCAAGCAAACCTGCTACAGAATGGGTCTCTATCTCTCTCCACGGGCTGCAAGTGCTGGCAGGGGCTTGCTCCAACGCAGGTCACAGCATTTTCTGTATGTCTCCACCTGCTCCAGCATGGGGCCTTTCCATGGGCTGCAGGTGGGGTCTCATCCTTTTCCATGGGCTGCGGGGGGACACCCACTCCACCATGGGTTTCTCCAGGGACTGCAGGGGCATCTTTCTCTCTGGCACCTGGGGCGCCTCCTCCTTTCCCCCTCTTCCCTGGCCTTGGTGCCTGCACAGTTTCTTACATCTTCTCACTCCCTTCTCTGGGGGCAAAAAGCCGCTGCTAACATTTTTTTTCTTTTTAAATGTGATTCCCAGAGGTGCTGTGACCATTGTCTTGGCCTTGGTTAACAATGACTCCGGCCTTGAGTCAGCTGGTGTTTACTCTGTCAGGCCTACAGAAAGCTTCTAGCTGCTTTTTGCAGAAGCCGCCTCTGCAGTCCCCCCTTCTCCACCAGAACGCAGCCACGCAAAGTTATGACAACGCTCCTGGTTCCTCTCTTGTAAGGAGTGGCACAAGGAGTGGCTCCATCAGTCTATAGAATTGGAAGGGACCTTTAAAGGTCATCTAGTCAACTCCCTGCAGTAAGCAGGGCCATCTTCACTAGATCAGGTGTCTCAGACCCCCATCAAGCCTGACCTTGAATGTCCTCAGGGCTGCTTTCCAGCACATCATCTCCTAACCTGTATGAATAATGGGGGTTGTCCTGACCCAAGTGCAGGACCCTGCACTTGGCTTTGTTGAACCTCATGAGGTTCTCCTGGGCCCACTTCTCCAGCCTGTCCAGCTCCCTCTGGATGGCATCTCATCCCTCTGGCACATTAATCTCACCACTCATCTTGGTGTCATCAGCAAACTTGCTGAAGGTGCACTCAATCCCACTGTGGAAATCATTAATAAAGATATGAAACAGCACCAGTCCCTTGAGGAACTCCTCTTGTCACCATCTTCCATCTGGACTTTGAGCCATTGACCACTACCCTCTGGATAGAATCATAGAATCTGGGTTGGAAGGGACCCCAAGGATCACACAGTTCCAACCCACCTGCCACAGGCAGGGCCACCAACCTCCAGGCCTGGATCTACATAAGGTTGTCCAGGGCCCCATCCAACCTGGCCTTGAACACCTCCAGGGATGGGGCATCCACTACCTCTCTGGGCAGCCTGTTCCAGCACCTCACCACTCTCTGGATGTGACCATCCAGCCAATTCCTTATCCACTGAACAGTCCACCCATCAAATCCATCTCTCTCCAACTTAGAGAGAAGGATGTTGTGGCGGACCATGTCAAAGGCCTTGCAGAAATCCAGATGGATGACACCCGTAGCTCTGATGCAGTCACTCCACTGTAGAAAGCCAATAGATTGGTCAGGCAGGACTTGCCCCTAGTAAAGCCATGCTGGCTGTCTTGAATCACCTCCCTGTCATCCATGTGCCTCAGCATAGCTTCTAGGAGGATCTGTTACATGATCTTCCCAGGCACAGAGGTGATGCTGAGAGGTCGGTAGTTCCCAGGGTCCTCCTTCCTACCCTTTTTTAAAATGTCTGTAATGTTTCCTCTCTTCTAGTCACTAGGAACTACACCTGACCGCCATGACTTTTCAAATATCATGGAGAGTGGCTTGGCAACTATATTCCTCTCAGAAAGAGTGGTTAGGCAATGGAACGAGTTGCCCAGGGAGGTGGTGGAGTCACTGTCCCTCGGGGTCTTCAAGGAAAGATTGGATGAGGTACTTAGGGACATGGGTTAGTAAGTAACATAGGTGGTAGGGGGACGGTTTGAATAGATGATCTTGAAGGTCTTTTCCAACCTAAATGATTCTGTGATCAGCCAATTCCTTCAGGACCCTGGGATGCATCTCATCAGGTCTCATGAAATTGTTTAGGTTCCTCAGATGGTCACAAGCCTTATCTTCCCCTACAGTGGGAGGGACTCTGTCTCCCCAGTCCCCATCTTGTGGGCCATCAACCTGAGATCTCTCTTTCATAGTCTCTGATGCTCCTTAGTCATATTGATTTGCTCATGCTAAGCAAATCACCTACCTGCTCACACCACACACAGTCAGTATCACCGCTATCCCCTGGTAGCAGTGACAGGCTCAGGCACTGTCTGCAGCCAGAGACTTGGACTGCTGCGTGTTTCTGTGGGTACTCAGTTTGGGTTACCGCGTTTCTTCTGGCAACGGTTTTCTGTCGAGTGGAGACCATAGCTGGTTCTAGTTCTTCTGGGGTGGTGGTGGCCGTTAGGTGAGCTGCCATTGAAATAGGGGCAATAAGTACTTAGAAAATATAGTCATAGAACTTAGTTGCGTAACAATATAGTTTGAATAAAATAACTAATGGAGAAAGAAGCCTGTTTTTCTTTACTGGACAAAGGGCTTGCTTTGGCTAGCAAGAACATGAATTACGTCCACACTGATAAGTTATAGCTTGCTAAAGGAAAACAGATGGTTAACAAGGACATGAATTAGCTCAGACCGATAAGAGCACTGCAAGCTTGCAGGATCACTGCATTCCAGGCTAAGGGTGAAAAATACATCATGAGGAAGACCTACAGCCTTCCTCCCAAGGACCACCGAAGACCCTTGCCCACAATTATTGGAAGAATCTGCGCAAGCGCGAAGGACTGATAAGCTAATTAGCATACAAAGCGGGAGTAGGCGGGTTTAGGTAATGAACATGTATAGACGTCAATTGAATATTCACTATTTCATTGTATAAATGTGGGACGGTGCACTACTTCGGGTATGCACGTTTTTTTGGCGGAATGATCCCCCGTGCATCTGCGCGCATTAAACATACCTACTTTATAACTTCTGAGTCTATTTCCGTAAACCGCCATCACCCTCCCCACATGCCCTCCCTGTGCAAACTGCTGTGCTATGCCCTTCTGATGTACCATGCCCTGTTTGCCCATCCTCCAGGTCACTCGTTTCATAACCTGCCAGAGACCTTCAGCTCTTGTATCTTGATTTACAGGAGTTTTTACAGGAGTTTTCAGTCCTGTCTGATTAATATTGGCTGTTATGATTTCTTGTCATGAAGTATGCACTCCTTTATCAATTCAATTAGAAATTGTCATTGATGTTATTAAGCATTGATTTGTGTTATGTGACACATATAAATGTTTCTAATCCTTGTGCACACTTAGGACAGGGAGTGGAAGGCTGTCCGGTTTATCTGCATACGATTGTAATGGACTGAAACTAGTTTTGTTCTGCTATTTTTGAGAAATACCAGTATACACTTGTAATAGAGATAGCATATAAGAACAGTAGAGACTAAGTGAGTAAGAGGAGTAGAAGGAAGCCTTTAACAGCAGTCAAAGTTGAGAAAGATATACAAGGCCATGAAGATAGGTAGAATAACAGAGCACCTTTCTGGTTACTGTCCCAGCAAGGATAAGGTGCTGATTGGAGAGAAGGTAAGGTTCCTGTAGCCTACCCATGGGCACTTGCCCACTGTGGAGTGTTAGAGGTATCATGGCATAGGAGAGGCTGTGTTGTCTTCTTGAAAGTCCAGATTGTTTTTGTCTTCCTCTACACACTGCTGCTTTTTGGGTTGGATAATTAAGGTTAAGGGGTATATTTCTCAGTCTTTTATATGTTTGCCATGTCGTGAAAGTGGTGGTGGGTGTTATTTTATTCATCTCTAGTCCCATTCTAGAGATAACGGGTATTGGAAATTACTGATGTTGGCCTGCATTGGGCATTGCTCAAGCAGTAATGGAAACATTATAAGGGGCACTGATCTGATCTTTTTTATCAAAAAGGATTAGTATCCATTGGAGGAATGAAATTTATGAGTTGTCCATTACTATTAGAGATACAATTTCAGTACTTTGAGTTGTCAATGCAGAAATGATGGACTGTTCTAATGATCACAGAATCACAGAATCACAGAATCGTAGGGGTTGGAAGGGACCTTGAGAGATCATCGGGTCAAACCCCCCTGCCAAAGCAGCTCCCTAGCACATATTGCACAGATAGGGGTCCAGAGGAGTCTTGAATAACTCCAGAGAAGGACACTCCACCACCTCCCTGGGCAGCCTATTCCAGTGCTCTGTCGCCCTCACTGTGAAAAAGTTCTTCCACACGTTGTTGCGGAACTGCCTGTGCTCCAACTTGCAGCCATTACCCCTTGTCCTATCTCCACAGACTACTGAAAAGGGGTTGGCCAATTCCCCCTGCATCCCATACTTAAGATATTTATAAACATTAATTAGGTCCCCCCTCAGTCTTCTTTTCTCCAGGCTGAACAGTCCCAGCTCACTCAGCCTTTCCTCATACGGGAGATGCTCCAGGCCCTTAATCATCTTCGTAGCCCTCCTCTGTACACTCTCCAGGAGATCCCTGTCTTTTTTATACCGGGGAGCCCAGAACTGGACACAATACTCGAGGTGGGGCCTGACCAGGGCAGAGTAGAGGGGGAGGATCACCTCCTTCGACCTGCTGGCCACACTCTTCCTGATGCATCCCAGGATCCCATTGGCCCTCTTAGCCACCAGGGCACACTGCTGGCTCATAGCCAACCTGTCATCAACCAGGACCCCCAGGTCCTTCTCCACAGAGCTCTTCTCCAGCAAGTCATACCCCAGCCTGTACTGATACTGACGGTTATTCCTCCCCAGGTACAAGACTTTACACTTGCTTTTATTAAACCTCATCTGGTTTCTCCCTGCCCAGCTCTCCAGCCTGTCCAGGTCTCGCTGAATGGCAGCGCAGTGTTCCTGCATGTCAGCCACTCCTCCCAGCTTTGTATCGTCAGCATACTTGCTGAGGGTGGACACTATTCCCTCATCAAGGTCATCGATGAAGAAGACTCTGCTCCACTGATCACCACCCTCTGAACTCGGCCTGACAGCCAGTTCTCAGCCCACCTCACTGTCCTCTCTTCTATCCCATACTTTCTCAGCTTTTCTATCAGGATGTCATGGGGGCTGTGTCAGTATCAGATACTGGAGACAGTATCAAAAGCCTTGCTGAAGTCAAGGTAGATGACATCCACTGCTCTCCCTCAGTCTCACTCCTGTTCCATCAGTCTTTTATGCCTGGGGCGTTCTGCCACCTAGGGCCAGTAGTGTCAGAAGGGAGACCAGTGTGTGGACAAACTCCGCCTTACTACCACTGCTGGACCACGCATGTGCAGGGACCAGCTGGGGGTCTCAGCCTCTCTTACGGGGGTGGAGGGGTGTCTTGCCTTCATCATACAATGATGAAGTTGATCAGGCAGCCTGTAGTAAACACCAGCAATAAGGTTTCCTTTGTTTGCTTGGTCTCTTAATATTCACCCATATGCACTCAACCTGTGTACTGCTTTATTTCAGAGACAGCTTTGTGCAATCAATCAATATTTTTATATATAGAGGGCAACCCCCATACTGCGCCCCTGCCACCCATCCTTCTTTGCCTGATCCTCCTCAACAGTTTATAGCCATTGATTGCAGTGCTCCAATCATGTGATTCATTCTACCAGGTTTCAGTGATTGCAATCAGATCATAGCTTTCCAGCTGCACAGTGGCTTCCAACTCCTCCCGCTTGTTACCCATGCTGTGTGAAATGGTATAGTGACACTTCAGTTGGACTGTCAACTATCTCACCTTTTTGGCAGAACCTTTTTGGAGGGTTGGGGGCATTTCTCACCATTTCAGTAGGTATACAGGTATACACCCTGTTGCTTGTAAATACACAAATGTCACAGCTTTTGACCCCACCTTCCAAGTTCCTTAGTTTAAATCAAAATTCACTGTCAGCCAATCTGCCAGAGAAGATTATTCTTCTTCTTCTAGATATAGGTGGATCCCATTTCCCCTCAGTAGCCTGTATTCATTGAAGAATGTACTGTGAGCATAGAAGCCAAAGCGCTGGCAACGACACCAGCCACAAAGCCTCAAAGTTGATCTGTATGATGTGTCAACTTCTGCCTGGATAGGAGTGATCCCTGACTTGCAAGACAGAGGAGATCACTTGGGCCCCTGTCCCCCTCACTTGTGCCCCTAGGGTTCTGAAGTCCTGCTTGATCTTGCCCAGGTTATGCTTTTCCATGTCATTGTTGCCCACGTGGAAAAGAAGTAGGGGATAGTAGTCTGTGCTTTCAACCAGTGTTGTCAGTCTCTCTGACAACCTGGATCTTGGCTCCTGGCAAGCAGCAAACTTCCCTTGATTGTATATCAGACTGGCAGATAGGTATGCTTCCGTGCCTTTCATCAGAGAGTCACCTACTACTAGCATTTGCCGCTTCCTTTTGCAGTTTTTAGTGTAACTGGTGCAGTTTCTCCCTGCAAGTCTTGTTCACTGGCTTCACCCGCTGCCAAGACTTCATATCTGTTGCTGGTTGGTACATACAAAGAAATGGAGGGGAAGCGATATCCTGTTACCACCAGTCACCAGACACCATAGCCCCTCCTTCTCCTGTGTGTTCTGTCTGTTCACTGTTGACACTCTTTGGTAGTCATAGAATCATAGAATGGTATGGGTTGGAAGGGACCTCTATGATCCTTGGGGTCCCTTCCAACCCATGCCATTCTATGATTCTATGATTCTATGATCATAGAGTTCCAACCCCCCTGCCACAGGCAGGACCACCAACCTCCAGGCCTGGATCTACACAAGGTTTCCCAGGGCCCCATCCAACCTGGCCTTGAACACCTCCAGGGACGGGGCATCCACTACCTCTCTGGGCAGCCTGTTCCAGAACCTCACCACTCTTTCTGTAAAAAACTTCCCCCTAATATCTAATCTAAACCTTCCTTCCTTTAGTTTTAATCCATTCCCCCTTGTCCTGTCATTGTCTATACATTTAAACAGTTGAATCCCCTCCTGCTTATAAGCTCCCTTCAGGTACTGGAAGGCTGCAATGAGGTCCCCCCGCAGCCTTCTCTTCTCCAGACTGAACAAGCCCAGCTCCCTCAGCCTCTCTTCATAGGGCAGGTGCTCCAGGCCTCTAATCATCTTTGTGGCCCTCCTCTGAACCCTCTCCAACAGTTCCACATCCTTCTTGTATTGGGGGCCCCAGATCTGGACACAGTACTCCAGATGGGGCCACACGAGGGCAGAGTAGAGAGGGACAATCACCTCCCTGTCCCTGCTGGCCACCCCTCTTCTAATGGAGCCCAGGATACCATTGGCCTTGCGAGCTGCAAGAGCACACTGCTGGCTCATGTTAAGTTTCTCATCCACCAGAATCCCCAAGTCCTTCTCAGCAGGGCTACTCTCAAGAAGCTCTTCTCCCAGTCTGTATCTATGTCTGGGATTCTTCCGGCCCAAGTGCAACACCTTACACTTCGCAGTGTTGAACCTCATTAGGTTCACCCGGGCCCATCTCTCCAGCCTGTCAAGATCCCTCTGGATGGCTTCCTTTCCTTCTAGGGGGTCGACCACACCACTCAGCTTGGTGTCATCCGCAAACTTGCTGAGGGTGCACTCAATCCCATCATCGATGTCATTGATAAAGATGTTAAAGAGAACCGGTCCCAAGACAGACAAGACTGGGGGACACCGCTTGTCACCGGCCTCCACCTGGACATAGACCCATTGACCACCACCCTTTGGCTACGGTCTGTTAACCAGTTTCTTATCCACTGGATGGTCCACCCATCAAATCCACATCCTTCCAATTTAGAGATAAGGATGTGATGGGGGACTGTGTCAAAGGCCTTGCACAAGTCCAGGTAGATGACATCGGTTGCCTTCCCTTTATCTACTGATGCTGTCACTCCATCATAGAAGGTCACCAGATTGGTAAGGCACGACCTTCCCTTGGTGAAGCCGTGCTGGCTGTCCCGGATCACATGCTCTTCCCTCATGTGCTCCAACATGTCATCCAGGAGGATCTGTTCCGTGATATTCCCAGGCACAGAGGTGAGGCTCACCGGCCTGTAATTCCCTGGGTCTTCCTTGCTCCCTTTCTTATAAATGGGAGTGACGTGACATTTTCTCCAGTCCCCAGGGACCTCTCCTGACAGCCACGACTTTTCAAATATGATGGAGAGCGGCTCAGCAACCACATCAGCCAGCTCCTTCAGGACCCTGGGATGCATGTCATCCGGCCCCATAGACTTGTAGACATTCAGTCTCATGAGGCGGTCACGGACTTGCTCTGCTCTTACAGTGGGGGGGGATTTGCTCCCCCAGTTCCCACCTGGAGTTCTAGGGATGCAAGGTCCTGGGATTTGAGAATTATGAGAATCCTGGCTGCCAGAGAAGACCGAGGCAAAGAACTCATTCAGTACCTCAGCCTTCTCCTCCTCATCAGTTGCAGCCAATTCTCCTTTCTCATTTACCAAGGGGGGTACGTTCTCTTTGGCCTGTCTCTTCTGGCCAATGTACCTGTAAAATCCCTTCTTGTTGTTTTTAACATCCCTCGCCAAGTTCAGTTCCATCTGCGCCTTGGCTTTCCTGATCCCGTCTCTGCAAGTCCGAACAGCATCCCTGTATTCATTCCAGGCTACACACCCTTTCTTCCAGAGCTTGTATTTGCCTTTCTTTTCCCTCAGTTTGACCAGCAGGTCCTTGCTTAGCCATGCTGGCCTCCTACCCCTCCTGCCCACTTTCTTATTCAGAGGGACAGAGAGCCCTTGAGCTCTCAGAAAGGCATCCTTAAAGAGTAGCCAGCTGTCCTCAACATTTCTGTCTCTAAGGACCACCTCCCAGGAGATCTTGGCCAACAAGTCCTTAAACAGCCTAAAGTTTGCTCTCCTAAAGTTCAGGGTCCTGATCCCACTCTTTGCCAGGCCCACATTCCTTGAGATCGCAAACTCAACTAGAGCATGGTCACTGCAGCCCAGGCTGTCTCCAACCTTAACACCTTTAATGGTCTCCCCCACATTGGTGAGAACCAGGTCCAGCAATGCATCGCCTCTGGTCGGTCTATCCACTATTTGAACCAGAAAGTTGTCATCTACAGACTCCAGGAGTCTCCTGGACCTCTTGCAGCTCGCAGTGTGGTTTTCCCAGCAGATGTCTGGGTGGTTGAAGTCCCCCATCAGGATGAGTGCCTGTGACCGCAATGCCTCCTGCAGCTGAAGGAGGAAAGCCTCATCAGTAGTCTCACTTTGATCAGGTGGCCTGTAGTAGACCCCTATCACCAACTGCTCTTTATTAGCCCCATCCCTAATTCTGACCCACAGGCTTTCAACCTGCTCCTGGCCACTTCTCAGAGAGAGCTCCTCACAGTCTATCCACTTTTTAACATAGAGGGAAACTCCACCACCCTTCCTTCCTAGCCTATCCCTTCTAAAAAGGTGATACCCTTCTACAGGGGTATTCCAGCTGTGGGAATCATCCCACCATGTTTCCATGATTGCAACTAGATCATAATTTTCCAGTGACACCACGGTTTCCAATTCCTCCTGCTTATTACCCATGCTGCGTGCGTTCGTGTAAAGACACTTCAGCTGGGCTTTCTGACTCAATACCTTTTTTGAGGAGCCCTCCCTCAAACCTCTGGGAGGAATCTGAAGTTTTCCCCCACTGCCTCCTAGAGGGACATTACAAGGTTCCGGAAGAGGGGTCAGCAATACTACCTCCTCAGAGGAGTCCCTAGAAGTTCCTATGGGACACTTTAGAGGTATTTCCCTACAGTCTTGTAGAATTTCAGCATCCCCAAGCCCTTCTCTATCTCGTTGAATTTCACCCTCTTCACCCTTCACGTCTAGTATAAAGCTAGAGGCTACTTGCTCTACCCTAGCAAGCCTCACTATATCCTCTTCCCCCTTCCTAACTAGTTTAAAGCCCTGTCAATGAGGCCTGCCAGCTCTTGAGCTAGGATTCTTGTCCCTCTTCATAATAATAATTTTCATAATAATAATAAGTTTCATAATAATAACTTTGGAAACAATGCCTTCCTGCACCAGTAGGTTTTTCATTTATTTCTCGGTTTGTTTGTTTCCACACATGAAGAATCCATGTTATTGTAAAAGCACTTTAAGTGTAAAAATTATGGGGCTATTCTTGTCACTCTCATGAGGCCATAGCTTCCATGACTTTCATGGGAATTTTGCTGTCAAACTACCCAATACTGAATCAGGTTTTCCTGAATACACTTGGAACAGACCAAGGACTTGCAACTTTTGCTCACATGCAGAGTCACAGCCATGGTACCATTTACTAGTACTTTCTGTCACTTTACAAAGAAGTGTCCACTGATATAGTGTATTTCTCACAGGTCTGAGGATCCACACTATCAGATATTATATGCAGTAAGCACTCAACTGATGGAAAGTTGCCAGTTTATTCAACAGATCACTCTTAAGTCATGTGCTACTTTTTTACACTCCTATTTCACTCAAGATGAATGTTTTTGTAACTTTTTCTACTTCAAACTAGCAACATTATACTATGCCCAACTATATAGCATACTAGCTAGCAGCACTATATATGCCCTACTCTGTACCCCATCTAAAACATGTAGATACCATGTGGTATCAGCTGTCCCTGCAGCCAGTTTAAACCTTGGGAAGCCACATATAACCAAGTGCCAGTGAACAGGAATGCTGCAAACAGGGACTGCTATCTGAGAGGAGCATTGCGACAGCTTGCATGTGAGGGTATGTGAGAAGGGTGTCACCCTTCACTCACAGGCTTCAACTGTGGCCCAAATGGTCACCCCAGCTAGCTCTTGGCTGTGCAAACCTATCCAGCAGCTTGAGGTCTCCAGGGAATTAGAAGCGCTTTTTAGGCAGTGCTTTGGGATCATCAGAAGCATGGTGGCAAAGACCCAGTGAGGGCTGTGCTCTGCAGCAGCCAGGAACCATCTACCTAGCCAGGCTAGCCTGGGATGAGTGGAGGCAGCCACCCAGACAGAGCTTCCTACCAGGGAAGCTGCTGTCCATGTGGATGGCTGTAAAGTCTGTACTCCACATAACTGTGAAGGTCTGCTCTGGTGGAGTTACTCAGGCAGCAGCTAGAGGAGCTACAGGAGGAAATCAGCAGGTTACACTGTATTAGTGAGGGCGAACAGGAAATAGATAAGAGCAGTATTCCACACTTTGCAAGAAGAAATACTAGGGCCCCATGGCACTGACCTCCAAGGGAGCTGGGCTTGTTCAGCCTAGAGAAGAAAAGGCTGCGGGGGGACCTCATTGCAGCCTTCCAGTACCTGAAGGGAGCATATAAACAGGAGGGGAATTAACTTTTTTAAAGGGTAGACAAAGGCAGGACAAGGGGGAATGGATTAAAGCTAAAGGAAGGAAGGTTTAGATTAGATATTAGGGGGAAGTTTTTTACAGAGAGAGTGGTGAGGTGCTGGAACAGGCTGCCCAGAGAGGTAGTGAATGCCCCGTCCCTGGAGGTGTTCAAGGCCAGGTTGGATGGGGCCCTGGGCAACCTTATGTAGATCCAGGCCTGAGGTTGGTGGCCCTGCCTGTGGCAGGGGGGTTGGAACTCTATGATCATAGAATCATAGAATCATAGAATGGCATGGGTTGGAAGGGACCCCAAGGATCATAGAGGTCCCTTCCAACCCATACCATTCTATGATTCTATGATTCTATGACTACCAAAGAGCGTCAACAGTGAACAGACAGAACAGACAGGAGAAGGAGGGGCTATGGTGTCTGGTGACTGGTGGTAACAGGATATCACTTCACCTCCATTTCTTTGTATGTACCAACCAGCAACAGATATGAAGTCTTGGCAGCGGGTGAAGCCAGTGAACAAGACTTGCAGGGAGAAACTGCACCAGTTACACTAAAAACTGCAAAAGGAAGCGGCAAATGCTAGTAGTAGGTGACTCTCTGATGAAAGGCACGGAAGCATACCTATCTGCCAGTCTGATATACAATCAAGGGAAGTTTGCTGCTTGCCAGGAGCCAAGATCCAGGTTGTCAGAGAGACTGACAACACTGGTTGAAAGCACAGACTACTATCCCCTACTTCTTTTCCACGTGGGCAACAATGACATGGAAAAGCATAACCTGGGCAAGATCAAGCAGGACTTCAGAACCCTAGGGGCACAAGTGAGGGGGACAGGGGCCCAAGTGATCTCCTCTGTCTTGCAAGTCAGGGATCACTCCTATCCAGGCAGAAGTTGACACATCATACAGATCAGCTTTGAGGCTTTGTGGCTGGTGTCGTTGCCAGGGCTTTGGCTTCTATGCTCACAGTACATTCTTCAATGAATACAGGCTACTGAGGGGAAATGGGATCCACCTATATCTAGAAGAAGAAGAAGAATCTTCTCTGGCAGATTGGCTGACAGTGAATTTTGATTTAAACTAAGGAACTTGGAAGGTGGGGTCCAAAGCTGTGACATTTGTGTATTTACAAGCAACAGGGTGTATACCTGTATACCTACTGAAATGGTGAGAAATGCCCCCAACCCTCCAAAAAGGTTCTGCCAAAAAGGTGAGATAGTTGACAGTCCAACTGAAGTGTCACTATACCATTTCACACAGCATGGGTAACAAGCGGGAGGAGTTGGAAGCCACTGTGCAGCTGGAAAGCTATGATCTGATTGCAATCACTGAAACCTGGTAGAATGAATCACATGATTGGAGCACTGCAATCGATGGCTATAAACTGTTGAGGAGGATCAGGCAAAGAAGGATGGGTGGCGGGGCGCAGTATGGGGGTTGCCCTCTATATATAAAAAAATTGATTGATTGCACAAAGCTGTCTCTGAAATAAAGCAGTACACAGGTTGAGAGCATATGGGTGAATATTAAGAGACCAAGCAAACAAAGGAAACCTTATTGCTGGTGTTTACTACAGGCTGCCTGATCAACTTCATCATTGTATGATGAAGGCAAGACACCCCTCCACCCCTGTAAGAGAGGCTGAGACCCCCAGCTGGTCCCTGCACATGCGTGGTCCAGCAGTGGTAGTAAGGCGGAGTTTGTCCACACACTGGTCTCCCTTCTGACACTACTGGCCCTAGGTGGCAGAACGCCCCAGGCATAAAAGACTGATGGAACAGGAGTGAGACTGAGGGAGAGCAGTGGATGTCATCTACCTTGACTTCAGCAAGGCTTTTGATACTGTCTCCAGTATCTGATACTGACACAGCCCCCATGACATCCTGATAGAAAAGCTGAGAAAGTATGGGATAGAAGAGAGGACAGTGAGGTGGGCTGAGAACTGGCTGTCAGGCCGAGTTCAGAGGGTGGTGATCAGTGGAGCAGAGTCTTCTTCATCGATGACCTTGATGAGGGAATAGTGTCCAACCTCAGCAAGTATGCTGACGATACAAAGCTGGGAGGAGTGGCTGACATGCAGGAACACTGCGCTGCCATTCAGCGAGACCTGGACAGGCTGGAGAGCTGGGCAGGGAGAAACCAGATGAGGTTTAATAAAAGCAAGTGTAAAGTCTTGTACCTGGGGAGGAATAACCGTCAGTATCAGTACAGGCTGGGCGATGACCTGCTGGAGAAGAGCTCTGTGGAGAAGGACCTGGGGGTCCTGGTTGATGACAGGTTGGCTATGAGCCAGCAGTGTGCCCTGGTGGCTAAGAGGGCCAATGGTGTAGGAAAAGCAAACAAGCATCTTGCTGCTGCAGAGCTTCACAAGCAAGCAGGTGACCCTGACCTGATTGCCTTGGTCGGACGGAGGCCCTGGGAGAGTGGATAACAAGCTGCAAGATAAGACATCCTGATTTACAGGAAGCTGCAAGATGAGACATCCTGATTTACAGGAAGCTGCAAGATGAGACATCCTGATTTACAGGAAGCTGCAAGATAAAGACATCCTGATTTACAGGAAGGTGCAAGATAAGACATCCTGCTTAACAGGATCCTCCTCCCAAGATAAGACATTGTGAAACAGGAACATTCCTCCTTGTGGTTTTGCTGAAGCTGCAAGATAACATAGTTGTTTTAATTAGCCTAGAAATAGCTAAAAGATGAAGTTGTATTAACCAATGAGTCTAGGAATAGCTAATAGATGAAGTTGTACTAACCAATGAGTGTGGGACGCGATATAGATACTAACCAATGGAAATAAAGGCACGTAGCTTGCTTGTTGTTAGAAATACTATAAAGCTTATGGAATATTGCTAATAAATCGAACACTATGCTTGCATCAAGCGGTGTCCCGTCCCTCAGTTGCGGCAAATGGTGACCCCGACCTGATTCGGTCCGAAAAGGAGCGAACGGCTCGGCGTTCGGAAAGGAACAGAACTGCCCATCTGGCAGCCGGTCGCAACTCCCGCAGAACTTCAAAGAGTGACTTGCTGAAAAGGAAGCAGAAGCCGGCTAACAATCCCTCGGTGGAAGGAGGTGAGCTGCGGGTAATCGGAAATGGGGGGGCAAGTTTCCACCCCCGTGGAAAGGGACGTATATGAACTTATGAAAGCCTTGCTGACAAAGCATGATAAGACTATATTGGGCCATGATCTTAAATGTATGTTAAAATGGGTCCAAGTAAAAATCCCTGACGTTACTGCGTCTAATATTTTTACGACGGAAATATGGGACAAAGTAGGTATTAAACTATGGGACGGAGCTACGAAGGGCGACCCCCAAGCACAAAAATTACTCCCTTGGTGGAGAATTATTTTTGAAATCTTAAAGGAACAAGAAAGCTCTCATAAAGGGGATCCACCTTCTGAGACTGATCATAACGGGAACGACCCCGACCTCAGTCCCTCTGACCTCCCTTCAGCTCCGCCGGCAACAACCTATTCTGCCCCTGAACCCAAAACCGAACCCATACTAACGTCAAAACCGTCTCTAAGAAGGAGGGCTTTGGCAAATTACCCTCCAGAAGACGACCCCTTTGATCCCGGACCTATAGACCCGGAGGATGAACCCGACTTGTTCCCCCCTGACCCACATAATGTATGGACTCAGATAAAAAAGCAGGCGTTAAGGGAGGGGGAGTGGGAGGTGGCACAAAAAATTGTAACACCAGTTGTGTACCAAGGACGGGGAGCTCAATGGGAACCTTTGTCTTTTGCCGTAATTAAGGAATTGCGCCGTACGGCCACGGAACATGGTCTCTTTTCTCCTTATTTTGTTACTATGTTGTCATCTGTTTTTGATACCTACATAATGACACCTCAGGCCCTTGCAGGGGTAGGCGGCACTGGTAATAGTAGACAAAGCCTCCACACTGTTACCATTTGTCCTGGTTTCAGCTATGATGGAGTTAAACTTTTTTTTTTTAGCAGTGGATGGAATGCCATGTTTGGGTGTTAGCATGAGAATAGTGCTGATAGCACCCTGATGTTTTCCGATTTGTTGCCGGGCAATCAAGGACCTTTCTCAGCTCTGCATACTTCCTTACTAGTGAGAAAGGAGGGGACGAAGCCAGGACAGGTGACTCGAATTGGCCAAAGAGCATATTCCATGCCAGTTACGTCATGCTCAGTATAAGGGGGGACTGGGGGGAAGAGGGGGAGACAACGCCAGGACGTGCGGTTTCTGGGGCGGTCGGGTTGTCCGGGACGGGCTCTAAGCTGTGCGGCCTGAGTTGTGTGGTTTGGTGAGAAATTGCATTGTGTATCACCAGTTTCATATATTTTGTGCTTTAAACTTCTGTTATTGTTATATCTAGTTTGCTGTTATTGTTTAGTAAACTATCCTTATCCCAACCTGCGTGGTTCTGGTTTCTAGGTTGTGGTTTCTTTTCCTCCTTTCTTCCTTCCCTTTTCCCCCTCCCCCAACTCTCCTTCCACCTTCCTTTTAAAAGTACAAGCGACTGTGTGGGGTGCGGCCCTCGGCCGGGGCAAAACCACGACAGTTATTTTGGCGCCCAACGTGGGGCAACGAACGGTTGGGATAACGGTAGATCTGACCTTAACTATCGCAATTAAGATAAGCACTGTTGTTTAAGCAATCTCTGGTCACGATGTTGTGGTATTTATTTACAAGGCTGTGGCAGCAAAACCACCGCATGCTGTATACAATCCTGGCAGGATTCTTTACTCTCTCAGGTCTGTGGCTCCCGTATGTGTTCCCATACTTCATTATAGTGTATTTTATGATATCGGTCTATGATACAATAATATCGATGATCATGAGCTTAAGCTGGTACTTGTATGAGGTTTTGCTGTCCTGTCCATTCTTTGGACAGGGAGGGGTTAATAACAGCAGCCGGTATGGTGGGGGCACAGCTTTCTTTTCCTTTGGGCTAAATACAACAGCTCTTAGGGCAGTTTTTGAAAATCTTCAATATCTCTGGGATATTCAAACTAGCATTTTGCTATTGGTAGGTTTGGTGCAGATGGTTCAGTTTTTGTTATATATCAAGCATAGGTTTATGAATACCACTGAAGAGCTTTCTCCGAGACAGAATAATCACGAGTGGCAGGGCATGTGGCAAAGTATGGGCGAGTACCTAGGTACTTTCTCACGCCCGATGGTTTGGAATTTCACTCCTGAACAGCTACAAGACCCCGATCAAGTGACTGCATACCTAAGGAAAAATTGCTGTAGGTTTCCCAGAGATGGACACCTTACTGCACTGTGCTGGGCTCTGGCCACTATTTATCAAACACTGCTTGATAGCAGGCAGCACTGTCAGCACTGTCAGGGAGAAGGGAAAGGAAACAGACTGGCAGATACTATAGCTGCTGCAACCACTGGGGCTGACACTGCAGCTACTGCAACCCCTGTGACCGACACTGCAGCTACTGTAATCTCTACAGCAGACACTGCAGATGATCTGAAAAACCAATCCACACCAGTGTCTGTTGCTCCCGTACAAAAGAGGAAAGGCACAAAGAAATCAGTTCGCATAGTGACGGATAAGGATGATGATCAACCGGGATCATCTCGAGGATATCAGGATGAGGCAGAACCAGAGATTGTTACCCGATCCCTGACTCTGAGTGAGCTGCGTGAGGTTCGAAAAGATTTCACTCGCCACCCAAGTGAGCACATTATCACTTGGTTGCTCCGATGTTGGGATCACGGGGCCAGTAGTTTGGAATTAGAAGGCAGAGAGGCCAAGCAGTTGGGATCCCTAGCTAGAGAAGGAGGAATTGACAAAGCAATTGGGAGGAGGCCGGAAATCCTCAGCCTCTGGAGGCGACTACTGTCAAGTGTGAAGGAAAGATATCCCATAAAGGAATATATTACATGCCAGACACCTAAGTGTAACAGCATAGAGACATCTGTCCAGCACCTGAGAGAATTAGCTGTACGGGAGATAATTTATTATGATCTGGACAATTCACGGCTTCCCTCTGATCCCGATGAAGTCCTATGCACTCCAGATATGTGGCGTAAGGTTGTACGAAGTGCACCAGCAGGGTATACCAATTCACTGGCAGCAATTGACTGGAATGATACGAATCCGCCAACCGTAAATGAGGTGGCCTGCCGACTCCGGAAATACCAAGACAATGTTTCCCTCTCCGTCATTGCAGCAGTAGAGAAACTGGTTCAACGACTTGACAACAATGTGTCCAACTCCCAACCCGTATGGAGCAATGTTGCAGCTACTGGGAGAAAGCGTCCATCGTTCCAAGAGGGAGAATACACACCACGACGTACATTGTGGTTTTACCTGCTTGATCATGGAGAGGACATGAGGAAATGGGATATGCAGCCCACCTCAGCCCTTCGAGCACGAGTAAATGAGCTGCGGGGTAAAACATTCGCACAACGAGATTCTGCCAGGAAGAAGGCTGCACCAGTTTCTACTGGGCAGTTCCCTAGACCAACTGGAAGGCCTACCTATATGTCTGATGTGCCTGATCCTTTTGAAGGGACCTCTAAGTCCTTTATGCAACCAGTGGAAAACAAATATGATCAGCAGCAATAGAGGGGCCCTGCCTCCAGCCAGGTGGAGGAGAGGGACAATCGGGTTTATTGGACTGTGTGGATCCGATGGCCTGGCACGTCAGACCCACAAGAGTACAAAGCTCTGGTGGATACTGGTGCCCAGTGTACTCTAATGCCATCGAATCATGAAGGGGTAGAACCTGTTTGTATTTCTGGAGTGACAGGGGGATCCCAACAACTAACTGTGCTAGAGGCTGAGGTGAGCCTAACTGGGAAGGACTGGGAAAAACACCCCATTGTGACTGGTCCAGAAGCTCCGTGCATTTTAGGTATAGATTATCTATGTAGAGGGTATTTTAAAGACCCAAAAGGGTACCGATGGGCTTTTGGAATAGCTGCTTTGGAAACAGAAGAAATTGAACAATTGTGTGCCTTGCCTGGACTCTCGGAGGATTCTGCTGTTGTGGGGTTGTTGAAGGGTGAAGAACAGCAAGTGCCAGTTGCTACGACGACGGTGCACAGACGACAATACCGTACTAACCGAGATTCCCTGATTCCCATCCATAAGCTGATTCGTCAACTGGAGGATCAGGGAGTGATCAGCCGAACCCACTCACCCTTTAATAGTCCCATATGGCCAGTGAGGAAGTCCAATGGAGAGTGGAGGCTGACAGTAGATTATCGTGGCCTAAATGAAGTCACTCCAGGTATGAGTGCTGCTGTGCCAGACATGTTAGAGCTCCAGTATGAATTGGAATCGAAGGCAGCCAAGTGGTACGCCACAATCGACATTGCGAACGCTTTCTTCTCGATCCCACTGGCGCCAGAGTGCAGGCCACAGTTTGCTTTCACCTGGAGAGGCATCCAATACACGTGGAATCGTCTGCCCCAGGGGTGGAAACACAGCCCCACCATCTGCCATGGACTAATCCAGAATACACTGGAAAAGGGTGAAGCACCAGAGCACCTGCAGTATATTGATGACATCATTGTATGGGGCAACACAGCAGAGGAAGTTTTTGAAAAAGGAAACAGGGTAATTAAAATCCTTTTAGAAGCCGGTTTTGCTATAAAACGAAGTAAAGTCAAGGGGCCTACGCGAGAAATCCAGTTTTTAGGAATAAAATGGCAGGATGGGCGTCGTCACATCCCAATGGACATTATTAATAAAATAGCAGCTATGTCTCCACCAAGCAACAAAAAGGAAACACAAGCTTTCTTAGGTGTTATAGGTTTTTGGCGACTGCATGTCCCAAACTACAGTCTCATTGTGAGCCCACTCTACCATGTAACTCGAAAGAAGAATGATTTCCAATGGGGCCCTGAGCAACAGCAAGCCTTTGAGCAGATCAAACGCGAGATAGTCCATGCAGTGGCCCTTGGGCCTGTCCGGACAGGGACAGATATTAAAAATGTGCTCTACACTGCAGCTGGGGAGAACGGCCCGACCTGGAGTCTCTGGCAGAAAGCACAAGGGGAGACTCGAGGTCGACCGCTGGGGTTTTGGAGTCGGGCCTACAAAGGATCTGAGGCCAATTATACTCCAACAGAAAAGGAAGTACTGGCCGCCTACGAAGGGGTTCGAGCCGCCTCAGAAGTGATTGGAACTGAAGCCCAGCTCCTCCTGGCACCCCGACTGCCGGTGCTGGGCTGGATGTTCAAAGGGAAGGTTCCTTCTACACACCATGCCACTGATGCTACGTGGAGCAAGTGGGTTGCACTAATTACACAGCGGGCTCGAATAGGAAACCCCAATCGCCCAGGAATCGTGGAGGTGATCACAGACTGGCCAGAAGGCAAAGATTTTGGGATGTCACCAGAGGATGAGGAGGTAACACGCGCTGAAGAAGCCCCACCCTACAACGAACTGCCAGAGAATGAGAAGCGATATGCCCTGTTCACTGATGGGTCTTGTCGCATTGTGGGTAAGCATCGGAGATGGAAAGCCGCTGTATGGAATCCTATAAGAAGAGTAGCAGAAGCCACTGAAGGAAAAGGTGAATCAAGCCAGTTCGCTGAGGTGAAGGCCATCCAGTTAGCCCTGGACATTGCTGAGAGAGAAAAGTGGCCAAGGCTCTACCTTTATACTGATTCATGGATGGTGGCGAATGCCCTGTGGGGGTGGTTGCAGCAGTGGAAAAAGAACAACTGGCAGCGTAGAGGCAAACCTATATGGGCTGGTGACTTATGGCAAGACATCTCTGCTCGGTTAGAGAAACTTGTTGTAAAGGTACGTCATGTCGACGCCCATGTACCTAAGAGTCGGGCCATGGAGGAACATGAAAACAACCATCAGGTAGATAAGGCTGCTAGGATTAAAGTGGCTCAGGTAGATCTAGACTGGCAACGTAAGGGTGAATTATTCATGGCTCGATGGGCTCATGATACCTCGGGTCATCAAGGGAGAGATGCAACATATAGATGGGCTCGGGATCGAGGGGTGGACTTGACCATGGACGCCATCGCACAAGTTGTCCACGAATGTGAGACATGTGCTGCAATCAAGCAAGCTAAGCGGTTAAAGCCCCTTTGGTATGGAGGACGGTGGATGAAATATAAATATGGGGAGGCTTGGCAGATTGATTACATCACCCTCCCACAAACCCGCCATGGCAAACGTTATGTGCTTACAATGGTGGAGGCAACTACCGGCTGGCTAGAAACATATCCCGTACCCCATGCCACTGCTCGAAATACAATTCTGGGCCTTGAAAGGCAAGTCCTCTGGCGACATGGTACTCCAGAAAGAATCGAGTCAGACAATGGGACTCATTTCCGAAACACTCTTATAGACACCTGGGCCAAAGAGCATGGCATTGAGTGGGTGTACCACATTCCTTACCATGCACCGGCCTCTGGGAAAATTGAACGATATAATGGACTTTTAAAAACTACACTGAAAGCAATGTGTGGTGGGACATTCAAGCATTGGGATACACATTTGGCCCAAGCCACGTGGTTAGTTAACTCTAGGGGATCTACCAATCGGGCTGGCCCTGCCCAGTCAAAATTTCCACGTACTGTAGAGGGAGACAGAGTGCCAGTAGTGCATATGAAGAGTGTATTGGGAAAGAGAGTTTGGGTCATTCCTGCTTCAGGCAAAGGTAAACCCATGTCTGGAATTGTTTTTGCTCAAGGACCTGGCTGTACTTGGTGGGTAATGCAGAGGGATGGAGAAGTTCGATGTGTACCTCAAGGGGATTTGATTTTGGGTGAGAATAGCCAATATAATTAATAAAGTAGAAATTATAATAATTGCCAAATAACCCATTATTGTATATTCATTATTGTTATGATTGCTGTATGTTGTACCATAGCATTATAGCCGGAGTCATACAAGTTAATGAAGAATGAGTGCCATGATGATGGAACTAAAGCCTGGCCTCTCAAGAACTTTTTGCTCCCGTTGAAAATAAACTCTGACCCACAGACTATGAGCATGGACCATGCCAGGTGTATCAGTCAAGAGCCTGAGATGCAGCGTGCAACGAGCCAATGGAACATACAACTATCCTGAGAAACTGTTACGACAAATGGAGCCTG
Source organism: Porphyrio hochstetteri (assembly GCA_020800305.1). NCBI lineage: Eukaryota > Metazoa > Chordata > Aves > Gruiformes > Rallidae > Porphyrio > Porphyrio hochstetteri. The sequence continues at coordinate 567,822 of JAJHSY010000157.1, read as the reverse complement.
GAAATCATGGACTAAATGAACTCAACAACTTCAGAGGGATGATTCACAGACTGAGGGAATAAGATCTGTATGCACATATGTGTGCATACATGTGTACATACATATATGGGTGTGTGAAACACGAAACTGGTTGTACCCAAAGAAAATTGTTGGATCTGGTCATGACGTAAATGGTATGGAATAAGGGGTGGATAATGTCCTGGTTTCAGCTATGATGGAGTTAAACTTTTTTTTAGCAGTGGATGGAATGCCATGTTTGGGTGTTAGCATGAGAATAGTGCTGATAGCACCCTGATGTTTTCCGATTTGTTGCCGGGCAATC
>JAJHSY010000157.1:562500-565000 GCA_020800305.1 Porphyrio hochstetteri | reverse complement strand
AGAAGAATTTAAAGAAGAATTCGAAGAAGAAGTAGAATTTGAAGAAGAAGAAGAAGAATTCGAAGAAGAAGAAGAACAATTCGAAGAAGAATTCGAAGAAGAATTCGAAGAAGAAGAATTCGAAGAGGAAGAATTCGAAGAAGCATTCGAAGAAGAAGAATAAGAAGAATTCGAAGAAGAATTCGAAGAAGAAGAAGTAGAATTCGAAGAAGAAGAAGAAGAAGAATTCGAAGAATTCGAAGAAGAAGAAGAATTCAATGAAGAAGAAGATTTCGAAGAAGAAGAAGAATTCGGAGAAGAAGAATTTGAAGAAGAATTCAAAGAAGAAGAAGAAGAAGAAGAAGAAGAAGAAGAAGAATTCGAAGAAGAAGAATTCGAAGAAAAATTACGAAAAAGAAGAAGAAGAAGAAGAATTTGAAGAAGAAGAATTCGAAGAATTCGAAAAAGAAGAAGTAGAAGAAGAAGAATTTGAAGAAGAAGAAGAATTCGAAGAAGAAGAATTCGAAGAAGAAGAAGAATTCTGAGAAGAAGAATTTGAAGAAGAATTCGAAGAAGAAGAAGAATGTGAAGAATTTGAAGAAGAAGAAGTAGAAGAAATCGAAGAAGAAGAAGAAGAATTCGAAGAATTCGAAGAAGAATTCGTAGAAGAAGAATTCGAAGAAGAAGAAGAATTCGAAGAAGAAGAATTCGAAAAAGAAGAAGAAGAATTCGAAGAAGAAGAAGAATTCGAAGAAGGCAAGAAGAAGAAGAATTCGAAGAAGAATTCGTAGAAGAAGAATTCGAAGAAGAAGAATTCGAAGAAGAAGAATTTGAAAAAGAAGAAGAATTCAAAGAAGAATTCGAAGAAGAAGAATTCGAAGAAGAAGAATTCGAAGAAGAATTCGAAGAAGAAGAAGAAGTATTCGAAGAAGAATTCGAAGAAGAAGAAGAAGTAGAATTCGAAGAAGAAGAAGAAGAATTCGAAGAATTCGAAGAAGAAGAAGAATTCGAAGAAGAAGAAGAATTTGAAGAAGAAGAAGAATTCGGATAAGAAGAATTTGAAGAAGAATTCGAAGAAGAAGAAGAAGAATTCGAAAAAGAATTCGAAGAAGAATTCGAAGAAGAATAAGAAGAATAAGAAGAATTCGAAGAAGAAGTATTCGAAGAAGAATTCGAAGAAGAAGTAGAAGTAGAATTCGAAGAAGAAGAAGAAGAAGAATTCGAAGAAGAAGAAGAAGAATAAGAAGAATTCGAAGAAGAAGTATTCGAAGAAGAAGAAGAAGAAGAAGAAGAAGAAGAAGAAGATTTCGAAGAATTCGAAGAAGAAGAAAAATTCGAAAAAGAATTCGGAGAAAAAGAACTCGAAGAAGAATTCGAAGAAGAAGAAAAAGAAGAAGAAGAAGAATTCGAAGAAGAAGAAGAAGAAGAAGAAGAATTCGAAGAAGAAGTATTCGAAGAAGAAGAAGAAGAAGAAGAAGTAGAATTCGAAGAAGAAGAAGAAGAAGAATTCGAAGAAGAAGAAGAAGAAGAATTCGAAGAAGAAGCAGAAGAAGAAGAAGAAGAATACGAAGAAGAAGAAGAAGAAGAAGAAGAATTCGAAGAAGAAGCAGAAGAAGAAGAAGAAGAATTCGAAGAAGAAGCAGAAGAAGAAGAAGAAGAAGAAGAAGAAGAATTCGAAGAAGAAGAAGAAGAAGAATTCAAGAAGAAGAAGAATTCGAAGAATTCGAAGAATTCGAAGAAGAAGAATTCGAAGAAGAAGAATTCGAAGAATTCGAAGAATTTGAAGACGAAGAAGAAGAAGAAGAAGAAGAAGAAGAAGATGAATTCGAAGAAAAATTCGAAGTTGAAGAGGATGAATTCGAAGAATTCGAAGAAGAATTCGAAGAAGAAGAATTCGAAGAAGAATTGGAAGAAGAATTCGAAGAAGAAGAAGAAGAAGAATTCGAAGAAGAAGAAGAATTCGAAGAAGAAGAAGAATTCGGAGAAGAAGAATTTGAAGAAGAATTCGACGAAGAAGAAGAAGAAAAAGAATTCGAAGAAGAATTCGAAGAAGAAGAATTTGAAGAATTCGAAGAAGAAGAAGAAGAAGAATTTGAAGAAGAAGAAGAATTCGAATAAGAAGAAGAATTCGAAGAAGAAGAATTTGAAGAAGAATTCGAAAAAGAAGAAGAATGTGAAGAATATGAAGAAGAAGAATTTGAAGAAGAAGAATTCGAAGAATTCGAAAAAGAAGAAGAAGAAGAAGAAGAAGAAGAAGTAGAAGAAGAAGAAGAAGAAGAAGAAGAAGAAGAAGAAGAATTCGAAGAAGAAGAATTCGAAGAAGCATTCGAAGAAGAAGAATAAGAAGAATTCGAAGAAGAAGAAGAAGAAGAAGAAGTAGAATTCGAAGAAGAAGAAGAAGAAGAATTCGAAGAATTCGAAGAAGAAGAAGAATTCAATGAAGAAGAAGATTTCGAAGAAGAAGAAGAATTCGGAGAAGAAGAATTTGAAGAAGAATTCAAAGAAGAAGAAGAAGAAGAAG
>JAJHSY010000157.1:532500-545000 GCA_020800305.1 Porphyrio hochstetteri | reverse complement strand
AGAAGAATCAGAAGAAGAATCAGAAGAAGAATAATCAGAAGAATCAGAAGAATCAGAAGAATCAGAAGAAGAAGAAGAATCAGAAGAATCAGAAGAAGAATCAGAAGAAGAAGAAGAAGAATCAGAAGAAGAAGAAGAAGAATCAGAATCAGAAGAAGAAGAAGAATCAGAAGAAGAAGAAGAAGAAGAAGAATCAGAAGAAGAAGAATCAGAAGAAGAATCAGAAGAAGAAGAAGAATCAGAAGAAGAAGAATCAGAAGAAGAAGAAGAAGATGAAGAAGAAGAAGAAAATTCAGAAGAAGAATCAGAAGAAGAAGAAGAAGAATAAGAAGAAGAAGAAGAAGAATCAGAAGAAGAAGAATCAGAAGAAGAAGAAGAATCAGAGGAAGAAGAATCAGAAGAAGCATCAGAAGAAGAAGAATCAGAAGAAGCATCAGAAGAAGAAGAATCAGAAGAAGAAGAATCAGAAGAAAAATCAGAAGAATCAGAAGAATCAGAAGAAAAATCAGAAGAAGAAGAAGAATCAGAAGAAGAAGAAGAATCAGAAGAAGAAGAATCAGAAGAAGAAGAATCAGAAGAAGAAGAAGAATCAGAAGAATCAGAAGAAGAAGAAGAATCAGAAGAAGAAGAAGAATCAGAAGAAGAATCAGAAGAATCAGAAAAAGAATCAGAAGAATCAGAAGAAGAAGAATCAGAAGAAGAAGAAGAATCAGAAGAAGAATCAGAAGAAGAATCAGATAAAGAATCAGAAGAAGAGTCAGAAGAAGAAGAAGAAAAATCAGAAGAATCAGAAGAATCAGAAGAATCAGAAGAAGAATAATCAGAAGAAGAAGAAGAATCAGAAGAAGAAGAAGAAGAATCAGAAGAAGAAGAAGAAGAAGAATCAGAAGAAGAAGAAGAATCAGAAGAAGAAGCATCAGAAGAAGAATCAGAAGAAGAAGAAGAAGAAGAAGAAGAATCAGAAGAAGAAGAAGAATCAGAAGAAGAAGAAGAAGAAGAATCAGAAGAAGAAGAATCAGAAGGAGAAGAAGAAGAAGAAGAATCAGAAGAAGAAGAAGAAAAATCAGAAGAAGAAGAATCAGAAGAAGAAGAAGAAGAAGAAGAAGAATCAGAATCAGAAGAAGAATCAGAAGAAGAAGAATCAGAAGAAGAATCAGAAGAAGAAGAATCAGAAGAAGAAGTTGAAGAAGAAGAAGAAGAATCAGAAGAAGAATCAGAAGAATCAGATGAATCAGAAGAAGAAGAAGAAGAATCAGAAGAATCAGAAGAAGAAGAAGAATCAGAAGAAGAAGAAGAATCAGAAGAAGAATCAGAAGAAGAAGAATCAGAAGAATAAGAAGAAGAAGAAGAAGAATCAGAAGAAGAATCAGAAGAATCAGAAAAATCAGATGAATCAGAAGAAGAAGAAGAAGAATCAGAAGAAGAAGAAGAAGAATCAGAAGAATCAGAAGAAGAAGAAGAAGAAGAAGAAGAAGAAGAATCAGAAGAAGAATCAGAAGAAGAAGAATCAGAAGAATAAGAAGAAGAAGAAGAAGAATCAGAAGAAGAATCAGAAGAATCAGAAGAATCAGATGAATCAGAAGAAGAAGAAGAAGAATCAGAAGAAGAAGAAGAAGAAGAAGAAGAAGAATCAGAAGAAGAAGAAGAAGAAGAATCAGAAGAAGAAGAAGAAGAAGAAGAAGAATCAGAAGAAGAATCAGAAGAAGAAGAATCAGAAGAATCAGAAGAAGAATCAGAAGAAGAAGAAGAATCAGAAGAAGAATCAGAAGAAGAAGAATCAGAAGAATCAGAAGAATCAGAAGAATCAGAAGAAGAAGAAGAATCAGAAGAATCAGAAGAAGAATCAGAAGAAGAAGAAGAAGAATCAGAAGAAAAAGAAGAATCAGTAGAATTAGAAGAAGAAGAAGAATCAGAAGAATCAGATGAATCAGAAGAAGAAGAAGAAGAAGAAGAAGAAGAAGAATCAGAAGAAGAAGAAGAAAAATCAGAAGAAGAAGAATCAGAAGAAGAAGAAGAAGAAGAAGAAGAATCAGAATCAGAAGAAGAATCAGAAGAAGAAGAATCAGAAGAAGAATCAGAAGAAGAAGAATCAGAAGAAGAAGTTGAAGAAGAAGAAGAAGAATCAGAAGAAGAATCAGAAGAATCAGATGAATCAGAAGAAGAAGAAGAAGAATCAGAAGAATCAGAAGAAGAAGAAGAATCAGAAGAAGAAGAAGAATCAGAAGAAGAATCAGAAGAAGAAGAATCAGAAGAATAAGAAGAAGAAGAAGAAGAATCAGAAGAAGAATCAGAAGAATCAGAAAAATCAGATGAATCAGAAGAAGAAGAAGAATCAGAAGAAGAAGAAGAAGAATCAGAAGAATCAGAAGAAGAAGAAGAAGAAGAAGAAGAAGAAGAATCAGAAGAAGAATCAGAAGAAGAAGAATCAGAAGAATAAGAAGAAGAAGAAGAAGAATCAGAAGAAGAATCAGAAGAATCAGAAGAATCAGATGAATCAGAAGAAGAAGAAGAAGAATCAGAAGAAGAAGAAGAAGAAGAAGAAGAAGAAGAATCAGAAGAAGAAGAAGAAGAAGAATCAGAAGAAGAATCAGAAGAAGAAGAAGAATCAGAAGAAGAATCAGAAGAAGAAGAATCAGAAGAATCAGAAGAATCAGAAGAATCAGAAGAAGAAGAAGAATCAGAAGAATCAGAAGAAGAATCAGAAGAAGAAGAAGAAGAATCAGAAGAAAAAGAAGAATCAGTAGAATTAGAAGAAGAAGAAGAATCAGAAGAATCAGATGAATCAGAAGAAGAAGAAGAAGAAGAAGAAGAAGAAGTTGAAGAAGAAGAAGAAGAATCAGAAGAAGAAGAAGAAGAATCAGAAGAAGAATCAGAAGAAGAAGAAGAATCAGAAGAAGAAGAATCAGAAGAAGAAGAAGAAGATGAAGAAGAAGAAGAAAATTCAGAAGAAGAATCAGAAGAAGAAGTAGAAGAATAAGAAGAAGAAGAAGAAGAATCAGAAGAAGAAGAATCAGAAGAAGAAGAAGAATCAGAGGAAGAAGAATCAGAAGAAGCATCAGAAGAAGAAGAATCAGAAGAAGCATCAGAAGAAGAAGAATAATCAGAAGAAGAAGAATCAGAAGAAGAAGAATCAGAAGAAGAATCAGAAGAATCAGAAGAATCAGAAGAAAAATCAGAAGAAGAAGAAGAATCAGAAGAAGAAGAAGAATCAGAAGAAGAAGAATCAGAAGAAGAAGAAGAATCAGAAGAATCAGAAGAAGAAGAAGAATCAGAAGAAGAAGAAGAATCAGAAGAAGAATCAGAAGAATCAGAAAAAGAATCAGAAGAATCAGAAGAAGAAGAATCAGAAGAAGAAGAAGAATCAGAAGAAGAATCAGAAGAAGAATCAGATAAAGAATCAGAAGAAGAGTCAGAAGAAGAAGAAGAAAAATCAGAAGAATCAGAAGAATCAGAAGAATCAGAAGAAGAATAATAATAAGAAGAAGAAGAATCAGAAGAAGAAGAAGAAGAAGAATCAGAAGAAGAAGAAGAATCAGAAGAAGAAGAATCAGAAGAAGAATCAGAAGAAGAAGAAGAAGAAGAAGAAGAAGAATCAGAAGAAGAAGAAGAATCAGAAGAAGAAGAAGAAGAAGAATCAGAAGAAGAAGAATCAGAAGGAGAAGAAGAAGAAGAAGAATCAGAAGAAGAAGAAGAAAAATCAGAAGAAGAAGAATCAGAAGAAGAAGAATCAGAAGAATCAGAAGAAGAAGAATCAGAAGAATCAGAAGAAGAAGAATCAGAAGAAGAATCAGAAGAAGAAGCATCAGAAGAAGAAGTTGAAGAAGAAGAAGAATCAGAAGAAGAATCAGAAGAATCAGATGAATCAGAAGAAGAAGAAGAAGAATCAGAAGAAGAAGAAGAAGAAGAAGAATCAGAAGAAGAATCAGAAGAAGAAGAAGAATCAGAAGAAGAAGAATCAGAAGAAGAAGAAGAAGAAGATGAAGAAGAAGAAGATTCAGAAGAAGAATCAGAAGAAGAAGAAGAATCAGAAGAAGAAGAAGAATCAGAAGAAGAAGAATCAGAAGAAGAAGAAGAATCAGAAGAAGAAGAATCAGAAGAAGAAGAATCAGAAGAAGCATCAGAAGAAGAAGAATCAGAAGAAGCATCAGAAGAAGAATCAGAAGAAGAATCAGAAGAAGAATCAGAAGAAGAAGAAGAAAAATCAGAAGAATCAGAAGAATCAGAAGAAGAAGAAGAAGAAGAATCAGAAGAAGAAGAAGAAGAAGGAGAAGAAGAAGAAGAAGAATCAGAAGAAGAAGAAAAATCAGAAGAAGAAGAATCAGAAGAAGAAGAAGAAGAAGAATCAGAAGAAGAAGAAGAAGAAGAATCAGAAGAAGAATCAGAAGAAGAATCAGAAGAAGAAGTTGAAGAATCAGAAGAAGAATCAGAAGAAGAATCAGAAGAATCAGATGAATCAGAAGAAGAAGAAGAAGAATCAGAAGAAGAAGAAGAAGAAGAAGAAGAAGAAGAAGAAGAAGAAGAAGAAGAAGAATCAGAAGAAGAAGAAGAAGAATCAGAAGAAGAAGAAGAAGAAGAATCAGAAGAAGAAGAAGAATCAGAAGAAGAAGCATCAGAAGAAGAATCAGAAGAAGAAGAAGAAGAAGAAGAAGAATCAGAAGAAGAAGAAGAATCAGAAGAAGAAGAAGAAGAAGAATCAGAAGAAGAAGAATCAGAAGGAGAAGAAGAAGAAGAAGAATCAGAAGAAGAAGAAGAAAAATCAGAAGAAGAAGAATCAGAAGAAGAAGAAGAAGAAGAAGAAGAATCAGAATCAGAAGAAGAATCAGAAGAAGAAGAATCAGAAGAAGAATCAGAAGAAGAAGAATCAGAAGAAGAAGTTGAAGAAGAAGAAGAAGAATCAGAAGAAGAATCAGAAGAATCAGATGAATCAGAAGAAGAAGAAGAAGAATCAGAAGAATCAGAAGAAGAAGAAGAATCAGAAGAAGAAGAAGAATCAGAAGAAGAATCAGAAGAAGAAGAATCAGAAGAATAAGAAGAAGAAGAAGAAGAATCAGAAGAAGAATCAGAAGAATCAGAAAAATCAGATGAATCAGAAGAAGAAGAAGAAGAATCAGAAGAAGAAGAAGAAGAATCAGAAGAATCAGAAGAAGAAGAAGAAGAAGAAGAAGAAGAAGAATCAGAAGAAGAATCAGAAGAAGAAGAATCAGAAGAATAAGAAGAAGAAGAAGAAGAATCAGAAGAAGAATCAGAAGAATCAGAAGAATCAGATGAATCAGAAGAAGAAGAAGAAGAATCAGAAGAAGAAGAAGAAGAAGAAGAAGAAGAATCTGAAGAAGAAGAAGAAGAAGAATCAGAAGAAGAATCAGAAGAAGAAGAAGAATCAGAAGAAGAATCAGAAGAAGAAGAATCAGAAGAATCAGAAGAAGAATCAGAAGAAGAAGAAGAATCAGAAGAAGAATCAGAAGAAGAAGAATCAGAAGAATCAGAAGAATCAGAAGAATCAGAAGAAGAAGAAGAATCAGAAGAATCAGAAGAAGAATCAGAAGAAGAAGAAGAAGAATCAGAAGAAAAAGAAGAATCAGTAGAATTAGAAGAAGAAGAAGAATCAGAAGAATCAGATGAATCAGAAGAAGAAGAAGAAGAAGAAGAAGAAGTTGAAGAAGAAGAAGAAGAAGAAGAAGAAGAATCAGAAGAAGAAGAAGAAAAATCAGAAGAAGAAGAATCAGAAGAAGAAGAAGAAGAAGAATCAGAATCAGAAGAAGAATCAGAAGAAGAAGAATCAGAAGAAGAATCAGAAGAAGAAGAATCAGAAGAAGAAGTTGAAGAAGAAGAAGAAGAATCAGAAGAAGAATCAGAAGAATCAGATGAATCAGAAGAAGAAGAAGAATCAGAAGAATCAGAAGAAGAATCAGAAGAAGAAGAAGAAGAATCAGAAGAAAAAGAAGAATCAGTAGAATTAGAAGAAGAAGAAGAATCAGAAGAATCAGATGAATCAGAAGAAGAAGAAGAAGAAGAAGAAGAAGAAGTTGAAGAAGAAGAAGAAGAAGAAGAAGAAGAATCAGAAGAAGAATCAGAAGAAGAAGAAGAATCAGAGGAAGAAGAATCAGAAGAAGCATCAGAAGAAGAAGAATCAGAAGAAGCATCAGAAGAAGAAGAATAATCAGAAGAAGAAGAATCAGAAGAAGAAGAATCAGAAGAAGAATCAGAAGAATCAGAAGAATCAGAAGAAAAATCAGAAGAAGAAGAAGAATCAGAAGAAGAAGAAGAATCAGAAGAAGAAGAATCAGAAGAAGAAGAAGAATCAGAAGAATCAGAAGAAGAAGAAGAATCAGAAGAAGAAGAAGAATCAGAAGAAGAATCAGAAGAATCAGAAAAAGAATCAGAAGAATCAGAAGAAGAAGAATCAGAAGAAGAAGAAGAATCAGAAGAAGAATCAGAAGAAGAATCAGATAAAGAATCAGAAGAAGAGTCAGAAGAAGAAGAAGAAAAATCAGAAGAATCAGAAGAATCAGAAGAATCAGAAGAAGAATAATAATAAGAAGAAGAAGAATCAGAAGAAGAAGAAGAAGAAGAATCAGAAGAAGAAGAAGAATCAGAAGAAGAAGAATCAGAAGAAGAATCAGAAGAAGAAGAAGAAGAAGAAGAATCAGAAGAAGAAGAAGAATCAGAAGAAGAAGAAGAAGAAGAATCAGAAGAAGAAGAATCAGAAGGAGAAGAAGAAGAAGAAGAATCAGAAGAAGAAGAAGAAAAATCAGAAGAAGAAGAATCAGAAGAAGAAGAATCAGAAGAATCAGAAGAAGAAGAATCAGAAGAATCAGAAGAAGAAGAATCAGAAGAAGAATCAGAAGAAGAAGCATCAGAAGAAGAAGTTGAAGAAGAAGAAGAATCAGAAGAAGAATCAGAAGAATCAGATGAATCAGAAGAAGAAGAAGAAGAATCAGAAGAAGAAGAAGAAGAAGAAGAATCAGAAGAAGAATCAGAAGAAGAAGAAGAATCAGAAGAAGAAGAATCAGAAGAAGAAGAAGAAGAAGATGAAGAAGAAGAAGATTCAGAAGAAGAATCAGAAGAAGAAGAAGAATCAGAAGAAGAAGAAGAATCAGAAGAAGAAGAATCAGAAGAAGAAGAAGAATCAGAAGAAGAAGAATCAGAAGAAGAAGAATCAGAAGAAGCATCAGAAGAAGAAGAATCAGAAGAAGCATCAGAAGAAGAATCAGAAGAAGAATCAGAAGAAGAATCAGAAGAAGAAGAAGAAAAATCAGAAGAATCAGAAGAATCAGAAGAAGAAGAAGAAGAAGAATCAGAAGAAGAAGAAGAAGAAGGAGAAGAAGAAGAAGAAGAATCAGAAGAAGAAGAAAAATCAGAAGAAGAAGAATCAGAAGAAGAAGAAGAAGAAGAATCAGAAGAAGAAGAAGAAGAAGAATCAGAAGAAGAATCAGAAGAAGAATCAGAAGAAGAAGTTGAAGAATCAGAAGAAGAATCAGAAGAAGAATCAGAAGAATCAGATGAATCAGAAGAAGAAGAAGAAGAATCAGAAGAAGAAGAAGAAGAAGAAGAAGAAGAATCAGAAGAAGAAGAAGAAGAATCAGAAGAAGAAGAAGAAGAAGAATCAGAAGAAGAAGAAGAATCAGAAGAAGAAGCATCAGAAGAAGAATCAGAAGAAGAAGAAGAAGAAGAAGAAGAATCAGAAGAAGAAGAAGAATCAGAAGAAGAAGAAGAAGAAGAATCAGAAGAAGAAGAATCAGAAGGAGAAGAAGAAGAAGAAGAATCAGAAGAAGAAGAAGAAAAATCAGAAGAAGAAGAATCAGAAGAAGAAGAAGAAGAAGAAGAAGAATCAGAATCAGAAGAAGAATCAGAAGAAGAAGAATCAGAAGAAGAATCAGAAGAAGAAGAATCAGAAGAAGAAGTTGAAGAAGAAGAAGAAGAATCAGAAGAAGAATCAGAAGAATCAGATGAATCAGAAGAAGAAGAAGAAGAATCAGAAGAATCAGAAGAAGAAGAAGAATCAGAAGAAGAAGAAGAATCAGAAGAAGAATCAGAAGAAGAAGAATCAGAAGAATAAGAAGAAGAAGAAGAAGAATCAGAAGAAGAATCAGAAGAATCAGAAAAATCAGATGAATCAGAAGAAGAAGAAGAAGAATCAGAAGAAGAAGAAGAAGAATCAGAAGAATCAGAAGAAGAAGAAGAAGAAGAAGAAGAAGAAGAATCAGAAGAAGAATCAGAAGAAGAAGAATCAGAAGAATAAGAAGAAGAAGAAGAAGAATCAGAAGAAGAATCAGAAGAATCAGAAGAATCAGATGAATCAGAAGAAGAAGAAGAAGAATCAGAAGAAGAAGAAGAAGAAGAAGAAGAAGAATCAGAAGAAGAAGAAGAAGAAGAATCAGAAGAAGAATCAGAAGAAGAAGAAGAATCAGAAGAAGAATCAGAAGAAGAAGAATCAGAAGAATCAGAAGAAGAATCAGAAGAAGAAGAAGAATCAGAAGAAGAATCAGAAGAAGAAGAATCAGAAGAATCAGAAGAATCAGAAGAATCAGAAGAAGAAGAAGAATCAGAAGAATCAGAAGAAGAATCAGAAGAAGAAGAAGAAGAATCAGAAGAAAAAGAAGAATCAGTAGAATTAGAAGAAGAAGAAGAATCAGAAGAATCAGATGAATCAGAAGAAGAAGAAGAAGAAGAAGAAGAAGAAGTTGAAGAAGAAGAAGAAGAAGAAGAAGAAGAATCAGAAGAAGAAGAAGAAAAATCAGAAGAAGAAGAATCAGAAGAAGAAGAAGAAGAAGAATCAGAATCAGAAGAAGAATCAGAAGAAGAAGAATCAGAAGAAGAATCAGAAGAAGAAGAATCAGAAGAAGAAGTTGAAGAAGAAGAAGAAGAATCAGAAGAAGAATCAGAAGAATCAGATGAATCAGAAGAAGAAGAAGAAGAATCAGAAGAATCAGAAGAAGAAGAAGAATCAGAAGAAGAAGAAGAATCAGAAGAAGAATCAGAAGAAGAAGAATCAGAAGAATAAGAAGAAGAAGAAGAAGAATCAGAAGAAGAATCAGAAGAATCAGAAAAATCAGATGAATCAGAAGAAGAAGAAGAAGAATCAGAAGAAGAAGAAGAAGAATCAGAAGAATCAGAAGAAGAAGAAGAAGAAGAAGAAGAAGAAGAATCAGAAGAAGAATCAGAAGAAGAAGAATCAGAAGAATAAGAAGAAGAAGAAGAAGAATCAGAAGAAGAATCAGAAGAATCAGAAGAATCAGATGAATCAGAAGAAGAAGAAGAAGAATCAGAAGAAGAAGAAGAAGAAGAAGAAGAAGAATCAGAAGAAGAAGAAGAAGAAGAATCAGAAGAAGAATCAGAAGAAGAAGAAGAATCAGAAGAAGAATCAGAAGAAGAAGAATCAGAAGAATCAGAAGAATCAGAAGAATCAGAAGAAGAAGAAGAATCAGAAGAATCAGAAGAAGAATCAGAAGAAGAAGAAGAAGAATCAGAAGAAAAAGAAGAATCAGTAGAATTAGAAGAAGAAGAAGAATCAGAAGAATCAGATGAATCAGAAGAAGAAGAAGAAGAAGAAGAAGAAGAAGTTGAAGAAGAAGAAGAAGAAGAAGAAGAAGAATCAGAAGAAGAATCAGAAGAAGAAGAAGAATCAGAAGAAGAAGAATCAGAAGAAGAAGAAGAAGATGAAGAAGAAGAAGAAAATTCAGAAGAAGAATCAGAAGAAGAAGAAGAAGAATAAGAAGAAGAAGAAGAAGAATCAGAAGAAGAAGAATCAGAAGAAGAAGAAGAATCAGAGGAAGAAGAATCAGAAGAAGCATCAGAAGAAGAAGAATCAGAAGAAGCATCAGAAGAAGAAGAATAATCAGAAGAAGAAGAATCAGAAGAAGAAGAATCAGAAGAAGAATCAGAAGAATCAGAAGAATCAGAAGAAAAATCAGAAGAAGAAGAAGAATCAGAAGAAGAAGAAGAATCAGAAGAAGAAGAATCAGAAGAAGAAGAAGAATCAGAAGAATCAGAAGAAGAAGAAGAATCAGAAGAAGAAGAAGAATCAGAAGAAGAATCAGAAGAATCAGAAAAAGAATCAGAAGAATCAGAAGAAGAAGAATCAGAAGAAGAAGAAGAATCAGAAGAAGAATCAGAAGAAGAATCAGATAAAGAATCAGAAGAAGAGTCAGAAGAAGAAGAAGAAAAATCAGAAGAATCAGAAGAATCAGAAGAATCAGAAGAAGAATAATAATAATAAGAAGAAGAATCAGAAGAAGAAGAAGAAGAAGAATCAGAAGAAGAAGAAGAATCAGAAGAAGAAGAATCAGAAGAAGAATCAGAAGAAGAAGAAGAAGAAGAAGAAGAATCAGAAGAAGAAGAAGAATCAGAAGAAGAAGAAGAAGAAGAATCAGAAGAAGAAGAATCAGAAGGAGAAGAAGAAGAAGAAGAATCAGAAGAAGAAGAAGAAAAATCAGAAGAAGAAGAATCAGAAGAAGAAGAATCAGAAGAATCAGAAGAAGAAGAATCAGAAGAATCAGAAGAAGAAGAATCAGAAGAAGAATCAGAAGAAGAAGCATCAGAAGAAGAAGTTGAAGAAGAAGAAGAATCAGAAGAAGAATCAGAAGAATCAGATGAATCAGAAGAAGAAGAAGAAGAATCAGAAGAAGAAGAAGAAGAAGAAGAATCAGAAGAAGAATCAGAAGAAGAAGAAGAATCAGAAGAAGAAGAATCAGAAGAAGAAGAAGAAGAAGATGAAGAAGAAGAAGATTCAGAAGAAGAATCAGAAGAAGAAGAAGAATCAGAAGAAGAAGAAGAATCAGAAGAAGAAGAATCAGAAGAAGAAGAAGAATCAGAAGAAGAAGAATCAGAAGAAGAAGAATCAGAAGAAGCATCAGAAGAAGAAGAATCAGAAGAAGCATCAGAAGAAGAATCAGAAGAAGAATCAGAAGAAGAATCAGAAGAAGAAGAAGAAAAATCAGAAGAATCAGAAGAATCAGAAGAAGAAGAAGAAGAAGAATCAGAAGAAGAAGAAGAAGAAGGAGAAGAAGAAGAAGAAGAATCAGAAGAAGAAGAAAAATCAGAAGAAGAAGAATCAGAAGAAGAAGAAGAAGAAGAATCAGAAGAAGAAGAAGAAGAAGAATCAGAAGAAGAATCAGAAGAAGAATCAGAAGAAGAAGTTGAAGAATCAGAAGAAGAATCAGAAGAAGAATCAGAAGAATCAGATGAATCAGAAGAAGAAGAAGAAGAATCAGAAGAAGAAGAAGAAGAAGAAGAAGAAGAATCAGAAGAAGAAGAAGAATCAGAAGAAGAATCAGAAGAAGAAGAAGAATCAGAAGAATCAGAAGAAGAAGAATCAGAAGAAGAAGAATCAGAAGAAGAAGAAGAAGAATCAGAAGAAGAAGAAGAAGAAGAATCAGAAGAAGAAGAAGAATCAGAAGAAGAATAATCAGAAGAAGAATCAGAAGAATCAGAAGAAGAAGAAGAATCAGAAGAAGAAGAATAATCAGAAGAAGAAGAAGAAGAATCAGAAGAAGAAGAAGAAGAAGAATCAGAAGAAGAAGAAGAAGAATCAGAAGAAGAAGTATCAGAAGAAGAAGAAGAAGAAGAAGAATCAGAAGAAGAAGAATCAGAAGAAGAATCAGAAGAAGAATCAGAAGAAGAATCAGAAGAATCAGAAGAATCAGATGAATCAAAAGGAGAAGAAGAAGAATCAGAAGAAGAAGAAGAAGAAGAAGAAGAAGAAGAGGAAGAAGAAGAAGAAGAAGTAGAAGAAGAAGTTGAAGAAGAATCAGAAGAATCAGAAGAAGAATCAGAAGAAGACGAAGAAGAATCAGAAGAAGAAGAAAAATCAGAAGAATCAGAAGAAGAAGAAGAAGAATCAGAAGAATCAGAAGAATAAGAAGAAGAAGTTGAAGAAGAAGAAGAAGAAGAAGAAGAAGAAGAATCAGAAGAAGAATCAGAAGAAGAATCAGAAGAAGAAGAATCAGAAGAAGAAGAAGAATCAGAAGAATCAGAAGAATCAGAAGAAGAAGAAGTAGCATCGGAAGAAGAATCAGAAGAAGAATCAGAAGAAGAATCAGAAGAAGCATCAGAAGAAGAAGAATCAGAAGAAGCATCAGAAGAAGAAGAAGAATCAGAAGAAGAAGAATCAGAAGAATCAGAAGAATCAGAAGAAGAAGAAGAAGCATCGGAAGAAAAATCAGAAGAAGAATCAGAAGAAGAAGAAGAAGATGAAGAAGAAGAAGAAGAATCAGAAGAAGAAGAATCAGAAGAAGCATCAGAAGAAGAAGAATCAGAAGAAGAAGAATCAGAAGAATCAGAAGAATCAGAAGAAGAAGAAGAAGCATCGGAAGAAAAATCAGAAGAAGAATCAGAAGAAGAAGAAGAAGATGAAGAAGAAGAAGAAGAATCAGAAGAAGAAGAATCAGAAGAAGCATCAGAAGAAGAAGAATCAGAAGAAGCATCAGAAGAAGAAGAAGAATCAGAAGAAGAATCAGAAGAAGAAGAAGAAGAAGAATCAGAAGAAGAAGAAGAATCAGAAG
>JAJHSY010000157.1:507500-510000 GCA_020800305.1 Porphyrio hochstetteri | reverse complement strand
AAGAAGAAGAAGAATCAGAAGAATCAGAAGAAGAAGAATCAGAAGAAGAATCAGAAGAAGAATCAGAAGAAGAAGAAGAAGAATCAGAAGAATCAGAAGAAGAATCAGAAGAAGAAGAAGAAGAAGAATCAGAAGAAGAAGAAGAAGAAGAATCAGAAGAAGAAGAAGAAGAATCAGAAGAAGAAGAATCAGAAGAAGAAGAAGAATCAGAAGAAGAAGAAGAAGAATCAGAAGAAGGAGAAGAAGAAGAAGAAAAAGAAGAATCAGAAGAAGAAGAAGAAGAAGAATCAGAAGAAGAAGAAGAAGAAGAATCAGAAGAAGAATCAGAAGAAGAAGAAGAAGAATCAGAAGAAGCATCAGAAGAAGAAGAATCAGAAGAAGCATCAGAAGAAGAAGAAGAATCAGAAGAAGAAGAATCAGAAGAAGAAGAATCAGAAGAAGAATCAGAAGAATCAGAAGAATCAGAAGAAAAATCAGAAGAAGAAGAAGAAGAATCAGAAGAAGAAGAAGAATAAGAAGAAGAAGAATCAGAAGAAGAAGAATCAGAAGAAGAAGAAGAATCAGAAGAATCAGAAGAAGAATCAGAAAAAGAAGAATCAGAAGAAGAAGAATAATCAGAAGAATCAGAAAAATCAGAAGAAGAAGAAGAATCAGAAGAAGATGAAGAATCAGAAGAAGAAGAAGAAGAAGAATCAGAAGAAGAAGAAGAATCAGAAGAAGAAGAAGAAGAATCAGAAGAAGAAGAAGAAGAAGAAGAAGAATCAGAATCAGAAGAAGAAGAAGAAGAAGAATCAGAAGAAGAAGAAGAAGAAGAAGAATCAGAAGAAAAAGAAGAAGAAGAAGAATCAGAAGAAGAAGAAGAATCAGAAGAAGAAGAAGAATCAGAAGAAGAATCAGAAGAATCAGAAAAAGAATCAGAAGAATCAGAAGAAGAAGAATCAGAAGAAGAAGAAGAATCAGAAGAAGAATCAGAAGAAGAATCAGATAAAGAATCAGAAGAAGAGTCAGAAGAAGAAGAAGAAAAATCAGAAGAATCAGAAGAATCAGAAGAATCAGAAGAAGAATAATAATAAGAAGAAGAAGAATCAGAAGAAGAAGAAGAAGAATCAGAAGAAGAAGAAGAAGAAGAATCAGAAGAAGAAGAAGAATCAGAAGAAGAAGAATCAGAAGAAGAATCAGAAGAAGAAGAAGAAGAAGAAGAAGAATCAGAAGAAGAAGAAGAATCAGAAGAAGAAGAAGAAGAAGAATCAGAAGAAGAAGAATCAGAAGGAGAAGAAGAAGAATCAGAAGAAGAAGAAGAAGAATCAGAAGAAGAAGAATCAGAAGAAGAAGAAGAATCAGAAGAAGAATCAGAAGAAGAATCAGAAGAAGAAGAATCAGAAGAAGAAGAATCAGAAGAAGAATCAGAAGAAGATTTATCAGAAGAAGAATCAGAAGAAGAAGAAGAATCAGAAGAAGGAGAAGAATCAGAAGAATCAGAAGAAAAAGATGAAGAATCAGAAGAATCAGAAGAAGAAGAAGAAGAATCAGAAGAAGAACAAGAAGAATCAGAAGAAGAAGAAGAAGAAGAAGAAGAAGAAGAAGAAGAAGAAGAAGAAGAAGAAGAAGAAGAAGAAGTAAAAGAAGAATCCAAAGAAGAATAAGAATTCGAAGAAGAATCAGAAGAATCAGAAAAAGAAGAATCAGAAGAATCAGAAGAATAAGAAGAAGAAGAATCAGAAGACGAATCAGAAGAAGAATCAGAAGAAGAAGAAGAATCAGAAGAAGAAGAAGAATCAGAAGAAGAAGAAGAAGAAGAATCAGAAGAAGAATCAGAAGAATCAGAAGAAGAAGAATCAGAAGAAGTATCAGAAGAAGAAGAAGAATCAGAAGAATCAGAAGAAGAATCAGAAGAAGAAGAATCAGAAGAAGAATCAGAAGAAGAAGAAGAAGAAGAATCAGAAGAAGAATCAGAAGAAGAAGAATCAGAAGAAGAAGAAGAAGAATCAGAAGAAGAAGAAGAAGAAGAAGAAAAAGAAGAAAAAGAAGAATCCGAAGAAGAATAAGAATTCGAAGAAGAATCAGAAGAATCAGAAGAAGAAGAATCAGAAGAATCAGAAGAATAAGAAGAAGAATCAGAAGACGAATCAGAAGAAGAATCAGAAGAAGAAGAAGAAGAAGAATCAGAAGAAGATTTATCAGAAGAAGAATCAGAAGAAGAAGAAGAATCAGAAGAAGGAGAAGAATCAGAAGAATCAGAAGAAAAAGATGAAGAATCAGAAGAATCAGAAGAAGAAGAAGAAGAATCAGAAGAAGAAGAATCAGAATCAGAAGAAGAAGAATCAGAAGAAGAAGAAGAATCAGAAGAAGAAGAAGAATCAGAAGAAGAATCAGAAGAAGCATCAGAAGAAGAAGAAGAATCAGAAGAAGAAGAATCAGAAGAAGAATAATCAGAAGAAGAATCAGAAGAATCAGAAGAATCAGAAGAAAAATCAGAAGAAGAAGAAGAAGAATCAGAAGA
>JAJHSY010000157.1:415000-502500 GCA_020800305.1 Porphyrio hochstetteri | reverse complement strand
AGAAGAAGAAGAAGAAGAATCAGAAGAAGAAGAAGAAGAAGAAGAAGAATCAGAAGAAGAATCAGAAGAAGAAGAATCAGAAGAAGCATCAGAAGAAGAAGAAGAATCTGAAGAAGAAGAATCAGAAGAAGAAGAATCAGAAGAAGAATCAGAAGAATCAGAAGAATCAGAAGAAAAATCAGAAGAAGAAGAAGAATCAGAAGAAGAAGAAGAATAAGAAGAAGAAGAATCAGAAGAAGAAGAATCAGAAGAAGAAGAATAATCAGAAGAATCAGAAAAATCAGAAGAAGAAGAAGAATCAGAAGAAGAAGAAGAATCAGAAGAAGAAGAAGAATCAGAAGAAGAAGAAGAAGAAGAATCAGAAGAAGAAGAAGAAGAATCAGAAGAAGAAGAATAATCAGAAGAATCAGAAAAATCAGAAGAAGAAGAAGAATCAGAAGAAGAAGAAGAATCAGAAGAAGAAGAAGAATCAGAAGAAGAAGAAGAAGAAGAATCAGAAGAAGAAGAAGAAGAATCAGAATCAGAAGAAGAAGAATCAGAAGAAGAAGAAGAATCAGAAGAAGAATCAGAAGAAGAATCAGAAGAAGAAGAATCAGAAGAAGCATCAGAAGAAGAAGAATCAGAAGAAGCATCAGAAAAAGAAGAAGAATCAGAAGAAGAAGAATCAGAAGAAGAATCAGAAGAATCAGAAGAATCAGAAGAAAAATCAGAAGAAGAAGAAGAAGAATCAGAAGAAGAAGAAGAATAAGAAGAAGAAGAATCAGAAGAAGAAGAATCAGAAGAAGAAGAATCAGAAGAAGAAGAAGAATCAGAAGAATCAGAAGAAGAATCAGAAAAAGAAGAAGAAGAAGAATCCGAAGAAGAAGAATAATCAGAAGAATCAGAAAAATCAGAAGAAGAAGAAGAATCAGAAGAAGAAGAAGAATCAGAAGAAGAAGAATCAGAAGAAAAAGAAGAAGAAGAATCAGAAGAAGAAGAAGAAGAATCAGAATCAGAAGAAGAAGAAGAAGAAGAATCAGAATCAGAAGAAGAAGAAGAAGAAGAATCAGAAGAAGAAGAAGAAGAAGAAGAAGAATCAGAAGAAAAAGAAGAAGAAGAAGAATCAGAAGAAGAAGAAGAAGAATCCGAAGAAGAAGAAGAATCCGAAGAAGAAGAATCAGAAGAAGAAGAAGAAGAATCAATAGAAGAATAAGAAGAAGAATCAGAAGAAGAAGAAGAAACAAAAGAAAAATCAGAAGAAGAAGAAGAAGAAGAAGAATCAGAAGAAAAAGAAGAAGAAGAAGAATCAGAAGAAGAAGAAGAAGAATCAGAAGAAGAAGAAGAATCAGAAGAAGAAGAATCAGAAGAAGAAGAATCAGAAGAAGATGAAGAAGAAGAAGAAGAAGAATCAGAAGAAGATGAAGAAGAAGAATCAGAAGAAGAAGAAGAATCAGAAAAAGAAGAAGAATCAGAATAAGAATCAGAAGACGAATCAGAAGAAGATTTATCAGAAGAAGAATCAGAAGAAGAAGAAGAAGAATCAGAAGAAGGAAAAGAATCAGAAGAATCAGAAGAAAAAGATGAAGAATCAGAAGAAGAATCAGAAGAAGAATCAGAAGAAGAACAAGAAGAATCAGAAGAAGAAGAATCAGAAGAAGAATCAGAAGAATCAGAAGAAGAAGAAGAATCAGAAGAAGAAGAAGAATCAGAAGAAGAATCAGAAGAAGAATCAGAAGAATCAGAAGAAGAATCAGAAGAAGAATCAGAAGAAGATTTATCAGAAGAAGAATCAGAAGAAGAAGAAGAATCAGAAGAAGGAGAAGAATCAGAAGAATCAGAAGAAAAAGATGAAGAATCAGAAGAATCAGAAGAAGAAGAAGAAGAATCAGAAGAAGAACAAGAAGAATCAGAAGAAGAAGAAGAAGAAGAAGAAGAAGAAGAAGAAAAATAAGAATCCAAAGAAGAATAAGAATTCGAAGAAGAATCAGAAGAATCAGAAGAAGAAGAATCAGAAGAATCAGAAGAATAAGAAGAAGAAGAATCAGAAGAAGAAGAATTAGAAGAAGAAGAAGAATCAGAAGAAGAAGAAGAAGAAGAAGAAGAAAAAGAAGAATCAGAAGAAGAAGAAGAAGAATGACTGGGGAAATTAAGAAACAATTGACGAAACTGATGGTTGAAACTAAGATGAACTGCGTAAAATGCCTTCCGATGGCCTTATTAAACCTGAGGACACAACCCCGGACAGATACAGGAATTTCCCTTTTTGAAATGTTGTATGGAATGCCCTATGACCTGGAAATGCCAGCCGAGCACCCCAAAGTTGAAGAGAGAGTGTTACAAGAATATATCATTGAATTAATGAAGCGAAGGCGAGAACTAGTAAAGAAAGGATTGGTAGTACAGAGACCACCCTTAGATACACCGGGTCAAACCAGGAGATAAAGTGTTGATAAAGACCTGGAAAGAATCCTCCCTGATCCCTCGTTGGGAGGGACCCTTTTTTGTATTGCTTACCACAGATACTGCGGTTCGAACGGCCAAACGAGGTTGGACTCACGCTACCAGAATAAAACGACCTGTTTAGGAATCTCGCTGGGAGGCAACAGGGAACCCCGACAACCTGAAGGTCACCTTCCGAAGAACGACGGAGTAACTCAATGAATGGGACTGCATTCTGCCCAATTCCTGGTTACCCTTTTGTTTGTTTTAAATGTAAAGTATGTAAGGACAATTGGTGGGTTCATTGTAGAGAGGGAGATTTTACCCCAGATGTTTGTGAGGAGTGTTATTTGACTGAAAGAAAATTAACAGAACTAACCCTTGAATCCGCAAAAAACCCCCCGGACAAATTGTCTGGAAATCTAAAGAGTGGTGGAAAGTATACACAAAAGGCATAAATCCAGAACTTGGTTGCGTACACTCTAATGAGTACAGGGAGGCCAATCCGGAAATATTTGAAGTGGTGTGCCGAAAACAAGTAAAACACCTGGCGTGTGTAGCCCCAGAAATAAAGAATAAAAATTGGGAGGCATATAACACTCGCAAGGGAGAGAAGGGAGAACCCCTGAAGACTACGACTGCTGCCGAGAAGATGGAATACCTTGCTGCTCCAAGCAACGGAGTAGGCAGAGGAGGCAGAGACATAAGGAAATCGTGGGGAACTAAAACCTTCAATACAATTGCGAGAAGGCCCCCTAAATCTAGGTCCGGGATGGCACAATACACTCGCACCCAAACCTCCCAATCTAAAATACCTGAGAGTAGCTACCACCACTCTAAAATGGTCACCATCAACCCACCAATTCTCCTAAAATGGGTAGTAGTATGCAAAAAGGAAGGGGAGGCTTGGCGGAAATGGTGTGGGTTGTGGTTTGATCGTTCTCCCTGGTTGGCTGCACTGTGGATGATCATTGCTGGACCTTTGGTGTTGTTGATGCTCACTCTACTATTTTACAAGAGCTTTAGAAACAAACAAGAGAGGAGTGGGAATGGAGACACCTTGATCATGTTTTTCTTGTTAATAGGAACAAGCAAAGCACAGCCCTTAACCTCCAGGGGACCAGACCCATGTTTGACCCAAGAGAAAACGTGTGGGTTACATTGTCTCGGGCTCTGAACACCACCACCTTTTGTGCAAGCCTCGCCACACCAAGCACTCCATTCTTAACCTGCCTTGTAGGGGTGCCACTCAATGATTCCACTTGGGGAATCTTCGAAACAGCACTGAGCAAAACAGCCAGATGGGATCGTACCAATAATGCTAGTAAAGGCATGGAGAAGTATGATTCCTGGGATGATAGGCCAGGCTAGATGGAAAAAAGCCTGAGTGTGGTGGTCGAGTTACTGAGGAATGGTGTGCTGGCAATGACCTCTGGTCAGCCACCCGAGTTAACCAGGGGGATAGTGTGCTAATTCAGAGTAGAGATGTAACTACTACTGATGGGCTAGGTAACTTAACCAGCTGTCACTTGGGAAGCAAGGCTTCCCCAAGGAGCATAACAAGATCAGTAGCCCAGCTGAAGTGCATCTACACCAATGCACACAGCATGGGCAATAAACAAAAGGAATTAGAAGTCCTTGTAATTGAAGGAGACTATGATGCGATTGCTATCACAGAAACGTGGTGGGATAATTCACATGACTGGAGTGCTGCAATTGCTGGTTATAAACTATACAGGTGTGACAGGCTGGGTAGGAGAGGAAGTGGGGTTGCCCTGTATGTCAGAGGATGCTTTGACAGCCTAGAGCTGGAGTATGGTGAAGACAGGGTTGAGTGTCTCTGGGTAAAAATCAGAGGTGCACGTAATCAGGGAGATATAGTGATGGGAGTCTGCTATAGACCACCTGATCAGGAGGAAGAAGCTGATGAGTTGTTTTTTAAACAACTGGGTGAAGTCTCGCGATCACCAGCCCTCGTCCTTATTGGGGACTTCAACTTACCGGATGTCTCCTGGAGGTACAATACAGCAGGGAGGAAGCAGTCTGGTAGATTCTTGGAGTGTTTGGAAGACTTCCTGACCCAGCTGGTGAATGAACTCACCAGGGAAGGTTCCCTGCTGGACATGTTTGTAAACAGAGAAGGCCTAGTAGGGGATGTGAAGGTTGGAGGACACCTGGAGAAGTAAGGAAGGGAGACAGCAGAACAAGCACCTTAGACTTCCGTAGGGCTGACTTTGGACTGTTCAGAAAGCTGCTCGATAAGATTCCATGGGAGGCAGCCCTTGAGGGCAAAGGAGCCCAAGAGGGTTGGTTGCTCCTCAAGAAGGTAATCTTGGCGGCACAAGAACAGGCTGTCCCAGTTGGTCAGAAGAGGAGTCGGCGAGCTAGGAAGCCAGCCTGGCTAAATAGAGAGATCCAGACAGATATACGGGAAAAGAATGAAAAATACGAGCTTTGGAAGAAGGGGCAGGTGTCTTGGAACAACTATAGGAATATAGTGAGATCATGTAGGGAGAAAGTCAGAAGGGCTAAAGCTGATCTGGAACTCAGGCTGAACAGTTCTTTAAAGGATAAGAAAAAGTCCTTCTATAGGTACATTAACAGTAAATGGAGGGTCAAGGAGAATCTCCAGCCCTTATTGGATGCTAATGGCACATTAGTGACAAGGGATGAGGAGAAGGCTGAGGTCCTTAATTCCTTCTTTGCCTCGGTCTTTAACAGTAAAGAAGGATATTCCCTGAGTACTCATCCTCCGGAACTGGCTGACAGGGAGGGGAAGAATAACAAAGTTCCCATGGTTCAGGAGGAAATGATTAGCGACCTACTTGGCCAGGTAGATACCCACAAGTCAATGGGGCCAGATGGGATTCACCCGAGGGTACTGAGGGAGCTGTCAGATGTGCTTGCCAAAGCCCTTCCCATCATCTATCAGCAATCCTGGCAGACTGGGGAAGTTCCAGTCGACTGGAGGCTGGCAGATGTTACACCCATATACAAGAAGGGTGGGAAGGAGGATCCGGGGAACTACAGGCCTGTCAGTCTGACCTCAGTCCTGGGGAAGAGCATGGAGAGGGTCATCTTGGGAGCTATCATGCAGCACATGCACGATGGCCAGGGGATCAGGCCTAGTCAACATGGGTTTACAAAAGGTAGATCCTGTCAAACTAACCTGATCACCTTTTATGACAAGGTGACCCGCTTAATGGACGAGGGGAAGGCTGTGGATGTGGTCTACCTGGACTTCGGTAAAGCCTTTGACACCATTTCTCACAGCATTCTGACAGAGAAACTGGCTGCCACTGGCCTGGACAGGTGGACCCTCAGCTGGGTTAAAAACTGGCTGGATGGCCGTGCCCAAAGTGGGTGGTAAATGGAACAAAATCCAGCTGGAGGCTGGTCATGAGTGGTGTTCCCCAGGGCTCAGTCCTGGGTCCAGTGTTGTTCAACATCTTTATCAATGACCTCGATGAAGGGATTGAAAGCTCCCTCAGTAAGTTTGCAGATGACACTAAACTAGGAGGAAGTGTTGATCTGCCTGAGAGTAGGGAGGCTCTTTAGAGGGATCTGAACAGACTGAACCGATGGGCTGAGACCAATGGGATGAAGTTTAACAAGGCCAAGTGTAGAGTGCTGCACATGGGACATAACAACCCCATGAAGCGCTACAGGCTTGGGGGAGACTGGCTGGAGAGCTGTCAGGCAGAGAAGGACCTGGGGGTGTTGGTTGACTGCAGGCTGAATATGAGACACCAGTGTGCCCACGAGGCCAAAAAGGCCAATGGCGTCTTGGCTTGTATAAAAAACAATGTGGCCAGTAGGTCTAGGGAAGTAATTGTGCCCCTGTACTCGGCATTGGTGAGGCCACACCTCGAGTACTGTGTCCAGTTCTGGGCTCCTCACCATAAGAAGGACATTGAGATCCTGGAGCGAGTCCAGAGAAGGGCAAACAGGCGTTTGAAGGGGGGCTGGAGGGCAAATCCTATGAGGAGCGGCTGAGGGAGATGGGGCTGTTTAGCTTAGAGAAGAGGAGGCTGAGGGGAGACCTTATCACCACCTACAACTACCTGAAGGGAGGTTGTAGAGAGGTGGGTGATGGTCTCTCCAGCCAGGTGACAGGAGATAGGACAAGGGGAAATGGGAAGAAGCTGCGCCAGGGAAGGTTTAGATTTGACATAAGAAAAAAATTTTTTACTGAAAGAGTTGTCAGGGCCTGGAACAGGCTGCCCAGGGAGGTGGTTGAGTCACCTTCCCTGGATGTGTTCAAAACAAGGATAGATGAGGTACTTTGGGATATGATTTAGTTTAGGATGAGAATGGTTGGACTTAATGATCTTAAAGGTCTTTTCCAACCTTGTAATTCTGTGATTCTGTGATTCTTTGACTCCCGATAGGCCCAGACCCGCAGGAATTAGAACTAGTGGATTCATTAAATGCCAGTTATTGTATCTGTATTAACGCATCCAAGAACTCATGTAATGAAGGTACTCGATACCCATGTAACAGCACGATTAAAACGCACATAAGTCCATTGGGCAACCCTGATTACTGGGAAACGGCATGGTGTACCAATCACAGCCGCCCAAAATACGACCCGGCTCCAGGAACTACATGGCCCCGACAGCTGCCACCTGGATACTTCCTTATTTGTGGTAATCTAGCCTGGTCGGGCATCCCTTTTAGACTGACAGGCGGTCCCTGTACCATAGGACAACTTAGTTTAGCCTTGCCCCATCATCATCCTAACGCTTCCTCCCCCACAATATGGAAGAGGGACCTAGCTGAATCTCTTGATAATACGTGTGAGGATAATGTGAAACTTTGGAGTAAATGGGAAATCATCCTGTCAGCCATATTTGTGCCTGGAGCCACCGCTGCCCGAGTGCATCGAAACCTAGAAACACTTTCATGCTGGGTTGTCAAACAGGCTAATGCCACTAGCCGGGTGCTCTCTGAATTGGCTGATGACTTGTCTGCAGTGCAACATACTGTGCTGCAAAACCGAGCTGCTATTGATTTTTTGTTACTCGCACACGGCCACGGTTGTGAAGATTTTGAGGTCATGTGCTGTATGGACCTGAACGACCATTCCAAGTCCATCCACAAAAAAATTCAACAGCTCATGCAACATACTCAGGCTATAAAATAGGACGTGGGAATTTTTGTCCTAAATGGGCCGGCAAACTGGCTCGGGATAGGGGGATGGCTAAAAGGCTTGTTAAAAAGGGGCATACTGTTACTCATTGCTATTGTAGTAGGGCTTTGTTGCTTAAACTGTGTATTATCGTGCGTAAAGAGTAGGCTAGAGGCGACTCATTTAATGCTGTTAAAAAGGCAATACGAACACCTAGAAGATGATGAAACCAGTAAAGGAGAGGCTCTAAATCTCTCTTTAGCCCGAGAGACCGTCTGTTGAAGAACGGCTAAAGGAAAGGGGGCACAACCCCCAGGATATGTTGTACAAGCCAGGCTCTGAGGGTCACAAATATAGTTATGGAGTAGGCCTGTTGGTAGTGGCTTGTCAGCATGACTTGGCAAAATGTGGGCACAGGAAACAAACAACTCAGAGGAACTGAAACCCGAGAGGAAGAGGAAGAAGAGCTATGTTTATATAACCTTTGGAGCTTAGCCAATGAGAAATTGACTTGTAGGCATAATTAGTGATGGTATAAAAGAGGGTGAATCAGCATTAAAGGCAGAGTTTGCTTTACCACCCAGACTGAGTCGACTGCTGGCTTCCCCGCGCCGATTTCCTCCCCCCACAACTGTCGCCCGCTTTGATGAACAAAATAGTAAAAACAAAAAGGGGGGATTGTAATAAGCTTTGTATAATCAATTTGTTAATCAAACCGGTAGACGGTTAAACTATGTTAACCTTTGTAACCTAGTGACTCAGCTGTTTCTATTGTAATCGTCTGTTGGCTTTTGACTAATCAATAACTTGTTAGGCAAGGCCTGCAACCCCAGGTAAAGCAGCATCTGCATTAACCAAAGCAAGAATGTGCAAGCAAGCAAAATGTGCAAGCTAAAGAAAACAGATCATCAAGAGGACAACGCAGAGGAAGACTACTGCCTTCATCCCTGACCACCAAAGAGGAAGAAAAGACCCCTAGTAACAATGAGCAGAACCAAAGAAACAATCAGAGGAAGCCACGTCAACCCAGAGTTTACCCTGGATTTAAAAGACTATAAAAGAGGACTCTGGCGGGGGTCAAATGTGTGCCGTTGGTGAGCAGGAGACTCCCCGGCTGCCCAGCGCTGTTTTGCCTGCTTATCGCTTGCTCAAATAAATTCTATTTGGATATTTTAAACTGAGTGAACAATTTATCATCGCCGTTTATAACATCTCCTTTCCTCATTTTCTTTTCATTTTTTTTTTGCGGGGTTTTTTTTGTTTGTTTTTTTTTCCTGGATGCTTTTAGACAAATACATACCCAGAAATTTCTTGCCATACATGTATAGATTTTTTTGTTTGTTTTTAAAGAAGGGGAAACGGGAGAAAAGCCACATTAAAAGATTTCTAAATCTCTTAGAAAATCCTTTTAGGAACACCTTGGTCTCAAGCTGCAACAAATACTTGGAGGTCTAAGCTGACTTTCCAGGCTTAGAGAAATAGACAGGGTGGTGAATACTGCAGTAGGAAGTGTCAGATTTTTTTAACTCTGACTAGATTTTTTAACTAAAGAGGCGATTAAGTTACTTGCAATAAAAACACCCTGTCCAGTTAGAAAAACACAGTGTAAGCTTATGACTTGAGGGATTTAAAGCAACACAGTAGCTAGCCTGTTTCAATTTAGGGTTTGTTCTTTAAAACTGAAACCAGAGTATTGCCAATTTTATTATGTTTTGATGTAAAAATTAATGAAATGCAGCTGCCTGGCTGCACTATAAACATCTTAAACTGTATGTGATTGTTTATTTTTTGGCACCGCTCCTCCCCATCTCTGTGTAGAGGACGCTGCACTCTGCACATCATCGCGCCCGGCTCCGGCCCGGGCAGACCTCTTAGCGCACTCTTGATAAGGACAGAGAAAAACTTACCCGTCGTGGCTCCACATCTAGCTCAGGGAGGCTCTTAGGGATCTGCCTCCAAGCAAGGAAATTGTTGCTTGGTAGCAAAGGAGTGCGGCTTTAAGGCGCATCCGGAGTGTGTTCATTAAAAAAAAAAGGGAGACAAGATGGGACCCGTGGGAGTGAGACCCTGGGATCTTGCCGGGTGGAGCGGAGGGACCCTGCGCTCTCTCTTTCTGCGAGCAGCATTGGCAGAGCTGCCACGGGATGTGCTCAGAGGAAGTCTCTACACTGGGACCACCAATCTCACCGACACCGGGCACCTTTCAATTCAATCTGTCAAACGCCCGGGGCTTTGACCATGGACAAAACTATGGGGCACTACCACTTTCCTTCCTTCCACTTTTTCCCATACTTCCATGTAGAGTCTTGATTGCAAGGGAAACCTGCATCTTTGAAGGCCAGGCCTTGTGCTCCTTACTGAGCTGACACCAGGAAAACTGTTGGTGGCAGCACACACAAATACGTACATAAACATGAAAGAAAGAAACCTAAAGGTAGCCAGATGCTGGTTTCAGTTCACACCTAAAATTCAGTCAACCACTTCCTAGTCAAGGTTCAGCTTGGGAAAATAGCTGTGTTTCTCATAGGAACCAATGTGCCATTGTTCCTGCTCCCATTAAACTCAACTACATCTGATAGGATGGCAGGTCTGAGAGACAGGGAATGAGGGACTGGAGGACAGGCATTTTGGTTTAGTCTCCAAAACTGTAAAAGACTGTCTATTCAAGTACTATGAGACTTTTGCCCTGCCCTGTCTGCCTCATGCTTGCGAGGCTGACTTTTCAGGGCTTCACAAAATAGACCTGAGCACTTAAATTCTTTCTCATCAATATACTGATAGACTTTGACCTCCTCTTCTAATGGGATTATTGCCAATACCTGAGCTAGGGCATGGTGAGCCAGGGTAGGTGAGTCTTTGTACCCCTGAGGCAAGCGGGTAAAAGTATACTGCTGTCCCTCCCAAACAAAGGCAAATTGGTCTCGATCACTTTCTTGGAGTGGAACCATAAAAAAGATGTCTTTCACATCAATGGTTGCTAAAATAGGGTGGGCCTGTTCCTGAATAGTTGCAATTAATTTGGCTATATTAGGCACAGCTGCAGTCAGGGGACCTGTGTTTGCATTTAAATGCTGATAGTCAACAGTCAATCATCATTTCCTGTTAGATTTGCGTAGGAGCCACACTGGTGAATTATACAGATAGTGGGCAAACACTAGGTTTCCCCGTTGTTTGAGATCCTCGATCACCGAGGCTGTCCCTTCCCTAGCCCCTAATGGCAATGGATAGGGTTTCACGTTAACAACCTTGGAAGGGGGAAGGGCAGGCGCAGTTTGCAGCAGGTGGGCTTCTGCCCATGATGTTTCGGTTAATTGCCTGATCTGGGGGGTGCCAAAAGACCACAAATTCCCCTGGGTGTCATGCCACTGTCTCCCTTTCAGCACATCCATACCCAAAAGATTTGTCTGAAAAAGTCCTATGGCAACCATAGTATTAATGGGATGTCATGACATGGAAACGTCTGGTCTGGGGAGATTTGTTGTTATTCCCATAGTGAGATTAAGACACAAACAAGGTCAGGTGCCATAAAGAAAAGAAGTTTAATAGTTACATCAAAATTCACAGAGGTGCAAGAAAGAGAGAGAGAGAAAGATGGGAAAAGAAAAGGAAAGTAAAGGTGCAATAGGTACCACCACGGAGCTGCGGCGTCCCATCGGTCTGAATCGACTTCATGTCAGGTGGGGAATTCCGTTTGATGCTGGTTGTCATGGCTCCTTTATTGAGGTGCGTTGCTCCTTTCCACGATGTAATCAGGAAATGTATGTCTTTGTGGGGAAGCAGATGCTCCATCGAGATAGCAGTCGCTCAAGGTAGCAGTAATAGCAGGAAGTGAAATATTTCAGCAATGTTGAGACAGACATCCGCTGGTACAAACATCCATTGGCACAGACATCTGTTGGTCCGATGCTGTAAATATTCTTTGGCATAGATATCTGTTAGTCCAGTGATGCAAACATCCTTTGAGGCAAACATCTGTTAAGGCAGACATCCGTTGAGGGACACAGTCCTTCACACCACCCTATGGCTCAACATTGCTGTCTTATAATGGTTCTCCATGGTGCATAGAGGATATAGGTAAAGAAAGGAAGAAGGAAAGGAAATAGCATGCTTACAATAGCTAACAGTATCTAATAACTACAATTAAAGCATTCAAGCAATTAACAATCTTGAAATAACATTTCCAATAACTAACAATAACTATTAACATTTAATAAGCATTAACTGAAAATTGCAATTTGTCCAATTGCAAAAAAGAAGCAAAACACGTTATAGCGCCATTTCTTGTAGTTCAGGGGTTGGAGGAAAAAAAACCAATGATGGTTTACATGAAATTCTACAGGATGAACATTTGCAAGAACAAAACATACGTATCACAAGAACACATAAGATGCATAAGAGATTGGTACAATCAAATGAATGCATTCCATTGTTTTTCGCAGTTTCGGAAATGCAAAACTGAGTGGTTTTGGCATATGCAGTGTGAGCAGTCAGCTGGCTTGGTCTGTGCATCAGGAAAATGGGTTTTAAAAGATTCTGGTTTATACTTAAGCAAAGGCAGAAAAACAATAACATTTAAATTGGTTGTTAGTGAATACTACAGTTTTTCCACCCCGTCACACAATATTTAGCAAATCAAGCTTAGGTGGCTCTCCAGGCCTGGTCAAAACCAGCTGGAGCTGTCCTTTGCCAGTTATGGCCTTGATGTGCTGCCATCCAGCGAGACCTGGACAGGCTGGAAAGCTGGGCAGGGAGAAACATAATGAAATTCAACAAACGCAAGTGTAAAGTCTTGCACCTGGGGAGGAATAACCGTCTGTATCAGTACAGGCTGGGGGATGACCTGCTGGAGAAGAGCTCTGTGGAGAAGGACCTGGGGGTCCTGGTTGATGACAGGTTGGCTATGAGCCAGCAGTGTGCCCTGGTGGCTAAGAGGGCCAATGGGATCCTGGGATGCATCAGGAAGAGTGTGGCCAGCAGGTCGAAGGAGGTGATCCTCCCCCTCTACTCTGCCCTGGTCAGGCCCCACCTGGAGTATTGTGTCCAGTTCTGGGCTCCCTGGTGTAAAAAAGACAGGGACCTCCTTGAGAGAGTCCAGAGGAGGGCTAGGAAGATGATTTGATGTGGTTGCTGAGCCGCTCTCCATCATATTTGAAAAGTCGTGGCTGTCAGGAGAGGTCCCTGGGGACTGGAAAAAAGGTCACATCACTCCCATTTATAAGAAAGGGAGCAAGGAAGACCCAGGGAATTACAGGCCGGTGAGCCTCACCTCTGTGCCTGGGAAGATCATAGAACAGATCCTCCTGGATGACATGTTGGAGCACATGAGGGAAGAGCATGTGATCCGGGGCAGTCAGCACGGCTTCACCAAGGGAAGGTCGTGCCATACAAATCTGGTGACCTTCTATGATGGAGTGACAGCATCGGTAGATAAAGTGAAGGCAACCGATGTCATCTACCTGGACTTGTGCAAGGCCTTTCCCACAGTCCCCCATCACATCCTTATCTCTAAATTGGAAGGATGTGGATTTGATGGGTGGACCATCCAGTGGATAAGAAACTGGTTAACAGACCGTAGCCAAAGGGTGGTGGTCAATGGGTCTGTGTCCAGGTGGAGGCCGGTGACAAGCGGTGTCCCCCAGGGGTCTGTCTTGGGACCGGTTCTCTTTAACAATGACATCAATGATGGAATTGAGTGCACCCTCAGCAAGTTTGCGGATGACACCAAGCTGAGTGGTGTGGTCGACACCCTAGAAGGAATGGAATCCATCCAGAGGGATCTTGACAGGCTGGAGAGATGGGCCCGGGTGAACCTAATGAGGTTCAACACTGCGAAGTGTAAGGTGTTGCACTTGGGCCAGAAGAATCCCAGACATAGATACAGACTGAGAGTAGCCCTGCTGAGAAGGACTTGGGGATTCTGGTGGATGAGAAACTTAACATTAGCCAGCAGTGTGCTCTTGCAGCTCGCAAGGCCAATGGTATCCTGGGCTCCATTAGAAGAGGGGTGGCCAGCAGGGACAGGGAGGTGATTGTCCCTCTCTACTCCGCCCTCGTGAGGCCCCATCTGGAGTAGTATGTCCAGATCTGGGGCCCCCAATACAAGAAGGATGTGGAACTGTTGGAGAGGGTTCAGAGGAGGGCCACAAAGATGATTAGAGGGCTGGAGCACCTGCCCTACGAAGAGAGGCTGAGGGAGCTGGGCTTATTCAGTCTGGAGAAGAGAAGGCTGCGGGGGGACCTCATTACAGCCTTCCAGTCCCTGAAGAGAGCTTATAAGCAGGAGGGGATTCAACTTTTTAAAAGGATAGACAATGACAGGACAAGGGGGAATGGATTAAAACTAAAGGAAGGAAGGTTTAGATTAGATATTAGGGGGAAGTTTTTTACAGAAAGAGTGGTGAGGTGCTGGAACAGGCTGCCCAGAGAGGTAGTGGATGCCCCATCCCTGGAAGTGTTCAAGGCCAGGTTGGATGGGGCCCTGGGCAACCTAGCGTAGATCCAGGCCTGAGGTTGGTGGTCCTGCCTGTGACAAGGGGGTTGGAGCTCTGTGATCCTTGGGGTCCCTTCCAACTCATACCATTCTATAATTCTATGATTCTATGATTAAGGGCCTGGAACATCTCCTGTATGAGGAAAGGCTGAGTGAGCTGGGGCTGTTTAGTCTAGGGAAAAGAAGACTAAGGGGGGACCTAATTAATGTTTATAAATATCTTATGTATGGGATGCAGGGGGAATTAGCCAGCCCCTTTTCAGTGGTCTGTGGAGATAGGACAAGGGACAATGGCTGCAATTTGGAGCACAGGAAGTTCCACACCAACATGCGGAAGAACTTTTACACAGTGAGGGTGACAGAGCACTGGAATAGGCTGCCCAGGGAGGTGGTGGAGTCTCCTTCTCTGGAGATATTCAAGACTCGTCTGGGCACCTATCTATGCAATATGTGCTAGGGAGCCTGCTTTGGCAGGGGGGTTGGACCCGATGATCTCTCGAGGTCCCTTCCAACACCTACGATTCTGTGAAACAAATTCCCTTTTTGTTAAGCATCACCATCATGGTTAAACTACTGGAGTCACGCATGCATGATCTTCTTGGGTCCCTTTCCAGTACTTTCTGCGGGGAGGGGGGCAAACCACGCATGCACATTCCCAGAAACACACACAGTTAGATAAACTAGCACTTGAGCAGCAGGAGATGGCTGTCGTCTGTGAAAACAAAATCCCAGATCCATTCCCTGAGCTTTCCATTATACCTGCAAGTCCACAAATGGTAATGTTTTGTCTCTACCTCACTAAAGCCATCAATAGGGACAATTCCCCTGCTATGGCTATAGTGGTGTATTGTTCTCTCACTGTTAGACTGTCAGGCCATTGTCACCTACCGGAGAGGAAAGGCCCAGAAGAGTGCGCCTTTTCCCCCGGAACAACCAGAGAGGTTGGTGTTATTGAGACTGAGAAATCTCCTCTAACTTACATAGTGGATTTAGAAAGAATCAAGGTTTTTCTTTTTCTGTTATTGCTTTACTTTTAGGCAGAGGACCCGTGCTGCTCGCTGCAGGGACACAGCCGAGGTGGAGGTGTGCCGGAGCCAAAGTTTTGCGGACTCAACTTGGATCAATGTGATCAATGATGAGATCGTTTATTGAAACACACACACAGCTTATATAGGTTTCTATATCAGTGCACGAGTTACATTACATTGCTATTGGTTAGATGCTCTGTTCACCTGCCTTACATGCGTCTCATTATTGCTGATAATTGGTTGAGGCTACACAGTCATGTCGTTCCTTTTTAAGGCAGTTGTTAACATTCTTGCAGTTTCTTATCTCAGGGAATTTCTGACAAGCTCCTGTTCTCACAGGCATCTGCTCTCCCGTTACTGCATACTGACATGTCTCTGCTAGCTTCCCCAGGCCTGATTATATGGGGGTCAGCAATAAATCTGGATGGGCCACGAAACCCATTCCTTTCAAAATGCGTTGCTAAAGAGGTGTATCAAAGGCACCTAAAAATGTTAGTTTATGTGCTGTTAGGAGTTGCTTTTCTTGCTGTTTTGTTCTTATTTTTAACTGCTTTCCTTTGTTGTTACAACTGTGTATACTAATAAAGTTTAGTATTGTTATTCATTTACTCAAGAAGTCCTCTATATATATCCATTAGACAAAGGCAGGGAAGGGGGAGAAAGTTGCTGCACTGCGTGACTGATAGCTTTATAGCAAGCAAAAGACAAAGAATCGACAGGGTTATATGATCCTAACAGTTACTTGTTTTGTTTGTTTCCAAACCTGATATGTTTTATCCCATTGTGTGAAGTCACAGTAACTGCTTGCATGAGATTCACCACGTTTTGGATCAATTGGATCAGACACGGAATTACACAAGGCAAAACCATTAAGGTTTCTGACCCACATGTCACATAAAATAGAGGTTTTTCCATCCACGGTGCTCCTGGTAACCAGGACCACAGATCAACATGCCAGCCATTCCATGTCTGAATGGGGATGTGTGCTAGGTTTCTGATGTCTGTGATCAATTGTGTGCAAATCCTATGAGGAGCGGCTGAGGGAGATGGGGCTGTTTAGCCTGGAGAAGAGGAGGCTAAGGGGAGACCTTATCACCACCTACAACTACCTGAAGGGAGGTTGTAGAGAGGTAGGTGATGGTCTCTTCAGCCAGGTGACAGGCGATAGGACAAGGGAAAATGGCATGAAGCTGCTCCATGGAAGGTTAAGTTTGGACATTAGAAAAAAAAATTTTACTGAAAGAGTTGTCAGGGCCTGGAAAAGGATGCCCAGGGAGGTGGTTGATTCATCCATCTTCCAAGGTCTTTTACAACATTTTCTGTGTGATTCTACGAAAAGGAAAGCCCTGAGCCCAAGGGTCAGAGTGGCTGCTTTTGGGCTACATGGCGTCCTTCTTGTTCTTCTTCACCTTCCTATTGTTCTTCTTCTTTGCCATCTTCTTCTTCCCCTTCTTCCTCTTCTTCTTCTACTTCTTCTTCTGCTTCTGCTTCTTTTCCTCCTTCTCCGTCTCCTTCTCGTTATACTTCCTCTTCTGCGTCTCCTTTTCCTTCTCTTTCTCCTTCTCTTTCTCCTTATTTTTCTCCTTCTTATTCTTCATCTTCTCATTATCCACATTTTTCTCCTTCTTCTCCATCTACTTCTTTTTCTTCTCCTTCTTCTTATTATTCATCTTCTCCTTCTCCTTATTATCCTTCTCTTTCTCCTTCCTCTTGTCCCTCTTCTCCTTCTTCTTCAGCTTCTCTTCTCCTTCTCCTTTTTCTCCTTAATCTCCTTCTCCTACTCCTCCTCCTCCACCTTCATCTTATCCTCCTCCTCCATCTTCTTGTTCTTCGTATTCTTCTCCTCCTCCTCCTTCTTCTTATTCTCCTCCTACTTCTTCTTCTGCTCCTTCTTCTCCTTCTCCTCCTACTTCTTCTCCTTATTCTCCTCCTTCTTCTCCTTCTCCGCCTTCTTCTTCTCCTCCTTATTCGCCGTTTTCTTCTTCCTCTTCTTCTTCTTCTTCTTTTTCCTCTTCTTCTTTATCTTCCTCTTCTTCTTCTTCTTCCTCTTCTTCTTCTTCTTATTTTTCCTCTTCTTCTTTATCTTCCTCTTCTTCTTCTTCTTCCTCTTCTTCTTCTTCTTATTCTTCTTATTCTTCTCCTTCTTCTTTTTCTTCTTCTTCTTCTCCTTCTTCTTTTTCTTCTTCTTCTTCTTCTTCTCCTTCTTCTTCTTCTTCGAATTTTTCTTCGAATTCTTCTTCTTCTTACCCTTCTTCTTCTTCTTCGTATTCTTCTTCTTCTTCTTCCTATTCTTCTTCGTATTCTTCATATTCTTCTTCTTCTTCGTATTCTTCTTCTTCTTCGTATTCCTCTTCTTCGTATTCTTCGTATTCTTCTTCGTATTCTTCTTCTTTTCTTCGTATCATTCTTCTTCTTCTTCTTCGTATTCCTCGTATTGTTCTTCTTCTACTTCATATTGTTCTTCTTCGTATTCTCCTTCGTATTCTTCTTATTCTTCTTCGTATTCTTCTTCTTCTTCGTATTCTTCTTCTTCGTATTCTTTTTCTTCTTCTTCTTCTTCCTCTTCTTCTTCTCCGTATTCTTCTTCTTCGTATTCTTCTTCTTCGTATTCTTCTTCTTCGTATTCTTCTTCGTATTCTTCTTCGTATTCTTCGCATTCTTCTTCGTATTCTTCGTATTATTCGTATTATTCGTATTCTTCTTCTTCATATTCTTCTTCGTATTCTTCTTCTTCTTCTTCTTCTTCTTCGAATTCTTCTTCGAATTCTTCTTCTTCTTCGAATTCTTCTTCGTCGAATTCTTCTTCAAATTCTTCTTCTTCGAATTCTTCTTCGTCGAATTCTTCTTCGAATTCTTTGAAGTCTTCGATTTCTTCTTCTTCTTCTTCGAATTTTTCTTTGAATTCTTCTTCGAATTCTTCTTCTTCGAATTCTTCTTGTTCTTCTTCTTCTTCTTCTCCTTCGAGTTCTTCTTCGAATTCTTCTTCTTATTCTTCGAATTATTCGAATTCTTCTTCTTCGAATTCTTCTTCTTCGAATTCTTCGAATTGTTCCTCGAATTCTTCTTCTTCTTCGAATACTTCTTCTTCGAATTCCTCGATTTCTTCTTCTTCTTCTTTTTCGAATTTTTCTTCGAATTCTTCTTGGAATTCTTCTTCGAATTCTTTGAATTGTTCGAATTCTTCTATTTCTTTTTCTTCATCTTTTCGAATTCTTCTTCTTCTTCATCTTTGTCGTGGTTTTGCCCCAGCCGAGGGCCGCACCCCACACAGTCGCTTGTACTTTTAAAAGGAAGGGGGAAGGGATATTGGGGGAGGGGGAAAAAGGGAAGGAAGAAAATAAACCACAACCTAGAAACCAGAACCACGCAGGTTGGGATAAGGATAGTTTACTAAACAATAACAGAAAACTAGATATAACAATAACAGAAGTTTAAAGCACAAAATAGATGAAACTGGTGATACACAATGCAATTTCTCACCAAACCACACAACTCAGGCCGCACAGCTTAGAACCGAACCCGACTGTCCCCAGAAACTGCACGTCCTGGCGTTGTCTCCCCCTCTTCCCCCCAGTCCCCCTTTATACTGAGCATGACGTAACTGGCATGGAATATCCTCTTTGGCCAATTCAGGTCACCTGTCCTGGCTGCGTCCCCTCCTTTCTCATTAGTAAGGAAGTATGCAGAGCTGAGAAAGGTACTTGATTGCCCGGCAACAAATCGGAAACATCAGGGTGCTATCAGCACTATTCTCATGCTAACACCCAAACATGGCATTCCATCCACTGCTAAAAAAAGTTTAACTCCATCATAGCTGAAACCAGGACATTATCCACCCCTTATTCCATACCATTTACGTCATGAGCAGATCCAACAATTTTCTTTGGGTACAACCAGTTTCGTGTTTCACACACCCATATATGTATGTACACATGTATGCACACATACGTGCATACAGATCTTATTCCCTCAGTCTGTGAATCATCCCTCTGAAGTTGTTGAGTTCATTTAGTCCATGATTTTCAGGCTCCATTTGTCGTAACAGTTTCTCAGGATAATTGTATGTTCCATTGGCTCGTTGCATGCTGCATCTCAGGCTCTTGACTGATACACCTGGCATGGTCCATGCTCACAGTCTGTGGGCCAGAGTTCATTTTCAAAGGGAGAAAAAAAGTTCTTGAGAGGCCAGGCTTTAGTTCCATCATCATGGCACTCATTCTTCATTAACTTGTATGACTCTGGCTATAATGCTATGGTACAACATACAGCAATCATAACAATAATGAATATACAATAATGGGTTATTTGGCAATTATTATAATTTCTACTTTATTAATTATATTGGCTATTCTCACCCAAAATCAAATCCCCTTGAGGTACACATCGAACTTCTCCATCCCTCTGCATTACCCACCAAGTACAGCCAGGTCCTTGAGCAAAAACAATTCCAGACATGGGATTACCTTTGCCTGAAGCAGGGATGACCCAAACTCTCTTTCCCAATACACTCTTCATATGCACTACTGGGACTCTGTCTCCCTCTACAGTACGTGGAAATTTTGACTGGGCAGGGCCAGCCCGATTGGTAGATCCCCTAGAGTTAACTAACCACGTGGCTTTGGCCAAATGTGTATCCCAATGCTTGAATGTCCCACCACACATTGCTTTCAGTGTAGTTTTTAAAAGTCCATTATATCGTTCAATTTTCCCAGAGGCCGGTGCATGATAAGGAATGTGGTACACCCACTCAATGCCATGCTCTTTGGCCCAGGTGTCTATGAGAGTGTTTCGGAAATGAGTCCCATTGTCTGACTCGATTCTTTCTGGAGTACCATGTCGCCAGAGGACTTGCCTTTCAAGGCCCAGAATTGTATTTCGAGCAGTGGCATGGGGTACGGGATATGTTTCTAGCCAGCCGGTAGTTGCCTCCACCATTGTAAGCACATAACGTCTGCCATGGCAGGTTTGTGGGAGGGTGATGTAATCAATCTGCCAAGCCTCCCCATATTTATACTTCATCCACCGCCCTCCATACCAAAGGGGCTTTAACTGCTTAGCATGCTTGATTGCAGCACATGTCTCACATTCGTGGACAACTTGTGCGATGGCGTCCATGGTCAAGTCCACCCCTCAATCTTCTTCTAATTCTTCTTCTTCTTCTTCTTCTTCTTCTTCTTCTTCTTCTTCTTCTTCTTCTTCTTCTTCTTCTTCTTCTTCTTCTTCTTCTAATTCTTCTTCTAATTCTTCTTCTTCTAATTCTTCTTCTAATTCTTCTAATTCTTCTTCTTCTCCTTCTTCTTCTTCTTCTTCTTCTTCTTCTTCTTCTTCTTCTTCTTCTTCTAATTCTTCTTCTAATTCTTCTAATTCTTCTTCTTCTTCTTCTAATTTTTCTTCTTCTAATTCTTCTTCTAATTCTTCTTCTTCTTCTAATTCTTCTTCTTCTAATTCTTCTTCTTCTTCTAATTCTTCTTCTTATTCTTCTTCTTCTTCTTCTAATTCTTCTTCTTCTAATTCTTCTTTTTCTAATTCTTCTTCTTCTTCTTCTAATTCTTCTTCTTCTTCTTCTAATTCTTCTTCTTCTTCTAATTCTTCTTTTTCTTCTTCTTCTTCTTCTTCTTCTCAATCTTCTTCTTCATCTTCTTCTTCTAATTCTTCTTCTTCTAATTCTTCTTCTTCTTCTTCTAATTCTTCTTCTATTTCTTCTTATTCTAATTCTTCTTATTCTTCTTCTTCTTCTGCTTCTTCTAATTCTTCTTCTTCTTCTTCTTCTTCTTCTTCTAATTCTTCTTCTAATTCTTTTTCTTATTCTTCTAAATCTTCTAATTCTTCTAATTCTTATTCTAATTTTTCGATTTCTTCTAATTCTTCTTTTTCTTCTTCTTCTTCTTCTTCTTCTTCTTCTTCTTCTTCTTCTAATTCTTCTTCGAATTCTTCTTCTTCTTCTAATTCTTCTTCGAATTCTTCTTCTTATTCTTCTAAATCTTTTAATTCTTCTAATTCTTATTCTAATTCTTCGATTTCTTCTAATTCTTCTTTTTCTTCTTCTTCTTCTTCTTCTTCTTCTTCTTCTTCTTCTTCTTCTTCTAATTCTTCTTCTTCTTCTTCTACTTCTTCTAATTATTCTTCTAATTCTTCATCTTCTAATCTTCTACTTCTTCTTCTAATTCTTCTTCTAATTATTCTAATTCTTCTTCTTTTTCTTCTAATTCTTCTTCTTCTTCTTCTAATTCTTCTTCTAATTCTTCTTCTAATTCTTCTAATTCTTCTTCTTTTTCTTCTAATTCTTCTTCTAATTCTTCTTCATCTTCTTCTTCTTCTAATTCTTCTTCTTCTTCTTCTTCTTCTAATTCTTCTTCTTCTTCTTCTAATTCTTCTTCTAATTCTTCTTATTCTAATTCTTCTTCTTCTTCTTCTGCTTCTTCTAATTCTTCTTTTTCTAATTCTTCTTCTAATTCTTCTTCTTCTTATTCTAATTCTTCTTCTTCTTCTAATTCTTCTTCTTCTTTTTCTAATTCTTCTTCTTCTAATTCTTCTTCTTCTAATTCTTCTAAATCTTCTAATTCTTCTAATTCTTCTTCTCCTAATTCTTCGATTTTTTCTGATTCTTCTTCTTCTTCTAATTCTTCTTCTTCATCTTCTTCTTCTTCTTCTTCTAATTCTTCTTCTTCTAATTCTTCTTATAATTCTTCTTTTTATTCTTCTAAATCTTCTAATTCTTCTAATTCTTCTAATTCTTCGATTTCTTCTAATTCTTCTTCTTCTTCTAATTCTTCTTCTTCTTCTTCTAATTCTTCTTCTATTTCTTCTTATTCTAATTCTTCTTATTCTTCTTCTTCTTCTGCTTCTTCTAATTCTTCTTCTTCTTCTTCTTCTTCTTCTTCTAATTCTTCTTCTAATTCTTCTTCTAATTCTTTTTCTTCTTCTAATTCTTCTTCTTCTTCTTCTTCTTCTTCTTCTAATTCTTCTTCTAATTCTTTTTCTTATTCTTCTAAATCTTCTAATTCTTCTAATTCTTATTCTAATTCTTCGATTTCTTCTAATTCTTCTTTTTCTTCTTCTTCTTCTTCTTCTTCTTCTTCTTCTTCTTCTAATTCTTTTAATTCTTCTTCTTCTTCTTCTTCTTCTTCTTCTAATTCTTCTTCTAATTCTTCTTCTTATTCTTCTAAATCTTCTAATTCTTCTAATTCTTCTTCTAATTCTTCGATTTCTTCTAATTCTTCTTCTTCTTCTAATTCTTCTTCTTCTAATTCTTCTAATTCTTCTTCTAATCATTCTTCTAATACTTCTTCTTCTAATTCTTCTTCTTCTTCTAATTCTTCTTCTAATTCTTCTAATTCTTCTTCTTTTCCTTCTAATTCTTCTTCTTCTTCTTCTTCTAATTCTTCTTATTCTTCTAATTCTTCTTCTCCTAATTCTTCGATTTTTTCTGATTCTTCTTCTTCTTCTAATTCTTCTTCTTCATCTTCTTCTTCTTCTTCTTCTTCTAATTCTTCTTCTTCATCTTCTTCTTCTTCTAATTCTTCTTCTTCTTCTTCTAATTCTTCTTCTATTTCTTCTTATTCTAATTCTTCTTATTCTTCTTCTTCTTCTGCTTCTTCTAATTCTTCTTCTTCTTCTTCTTCTTCTTCTTCTTCTTCTTCTTCTTCTTCTTCTAATTCTTCTTCTAATTCTTCTTCTTCTTCTAATTCTTCTTCTTCTTCTAATTCTTCTTCTAATTCTTTTTCTTATTCTTCTAAATCTTCTAATTCTTCTAATTCTTATTCTAATTCTTCGATTTCTTCTAATTCTTCTTTTTCTTCTTCTTCTTCTTCTTCTTCTTCTTCTTCTTCTTCTTCTTCTTCTTCTTCTTCTAATTCTTCTTCTTCTTCTTCTTCTTCTTCTAATTCTTCTTCGAATTCTTCTTCTTATTCTTCTAAATCTTTTAATTCTTCTAATTCTTCGATTTCTTCTAATTCTTCTTCTTCTTCTAATTCTTCTTCTTCTTCTAATTCTTCTTCATCTTCTTCTTCTTCTTCTTCTTCTAATTCTTCTAATTCTTCTTCTTCTTCTAATTCTTCTTCTAATTCTTCTAATTCTTCTTTTTCTTCTAATTCTTCTTCTTCTAATTCTTCTTCTTCTAATTTTTCTTCTTCTTCTTCTTCTAATTCTTCTTCATGTTCTTCTTCTTCTTCTAATTCTTCTTCTTCAAATTCTTCTTCTTCTAATTCTTCTTCTTCTTCTTCTTCTTCTTCTTCTTCTTCTAATTCTAATTCTTCTTCTAATTCTTCTTCTAATTCTTCTAATTCTTCTTCTTCTTCTTCTTCTTCTACTTCTTCTAATTATTCTTCTAATTCTTCATCTTCTAATCTTCTTCTTCTTCTTCTAATTCTTCTTCTAATTATTCTAATTCTTCTTCTTTTTCTTCTAATTCTTCTTCTTCTTCTTCTAATTCTTCTTCTAATTCTTCTTCTAATTCTTCTAATTCTTCTTCTTTTTCTTCTAATTCTTCTTCTTCATCTTCTTCTTCTTCTTCTTCTTCTAATTCTTCTTCTAATTCTTCTTCTTCTAATTCTTCTAATTCTTCTTCTAATTCTTCTTCTAATTCTTCTTATTCTAATTCTTCTTCTTCTTCTGCTTCTTCTAATTCTTCTTTTTCTAATTCTTCTTCTAATTCTTCTTCTTCTTCTTCTAATTCTTCTTCTTCTTCTAATTCTTCTTCTTTTTCTAATTCTTTT
This sequence comes from Porphyrio hochstetteri, assembly GCA_020800305.1. Taxonomy (NCBI): domain Eukaryota; kingdom Metazoa; phylum Chordata; class Aves; order Gruiformes; family Rallidae; genus Porphyrio; species Porphyrio hochstetteri. Next base: position 478,719 of record JAJHSY010000157.1, on the reverse strand, counting down.
CTTCTAATTCTTCTTCTTCTAATTCTTCTAAATCTTCTAATTCTTCTAATTCTTCTTCTAATTCTTCGATTTCTTCTAATTCTTATCTTCTTCTTCTTCTTGTTCTTCTTCTTCTTCTTCTTCTTCTTCTAATTCTTCTTCTTCTTCTAATTCTTCTTATAATTCTTCTTTTTATTCTTCTAAATCTTCTAATTCTTCTAATTCTCCTAATTCTTCGATTTCTTCTAATTCTTCTTCTTCTTCTAATTCTTCTTCTTCTTCTAATTCTTCTTCATCTTCTTCTTCTTCTTCTAATTCTTCTTCCTCTTCTTCTTCTGCTTCTTCTAATTCTTCTTTTTCTAATTCTTCTTCTAATTCTTCTTCTAATTCTTCTAATTCTTCTTCTTCTTCTTCTAATTCTTCTTCTTCTAATTCTTCTTCTAATTCTTCTTCTAATTCTTCTTCTTCTTCTTCTTCTAATTCTTCTTCTTCTTCTTCTTCTTCTTCTGCTTCTTCTAATTCTTCTTTTTCTAATTCTTCTTCTAATTCTTCTTCTAATTCTTCTAATTCTTCTTCTTCTTCTTCTAATTCTTCTTCTTCTAATTCTTCTTCTAATTCTTCTTCTTCTTCTAATTCTTCTTCTTCTAATTCTTCTTCTTCTTCTAATTCTTCTTCTTCTTCTTCTTCTTCTTCTTCTTCTAATTCTTCTTCTTCTTCTAATTCTTCTTCTTCTAATTCTTCTTCTTCTTCTTCTTCTTCTTCTTCTTCTTCTAATTCTTCTTCTTCTTCTTCTTCTTCTTCTTCTTCTTCTAATTCTTCTTCTTCTTCTAATTCTTCTTCTAATTCTTCTAATTCTTCTTTTTCTTCTTCTTCTTTTTCTTCTTCTTCTTCTAATTCTTCTTCTTCATCTTCTTCTTCTTCTAATTCTTCTTCTTCTAATTCTTCTTCTTCTAATTCTTCTTCTTCTTCTTCTAATTCTTCTTCTATTTCTTCTTATTCTAATTCTTCTTCTTCTTCTTCTTCTTCTTCTGTTTCTTCTAATTCTTCTTCTTCTTCTTCTTCTTCTTCTTCTAATTCTTCTTCTAATTCTTCTTCTTCTTCTTCTTCTTCTTTTTCTTCTTCTTCTTCTTCTCCTAATTCTTCTTCTAATTCTTCTTCTTATTCTTCTAAATCTTCTAATTCTTCTAATTCTTATTCTAATTCTTCGATTTCTTCTAATTCTTCTTCTTCTAATTCTTCTTCTTCTTCTAATTCTTCTTCTTCTAATTCTTCGATTTCTTCTAATTCTTCTTCTTCTTCTTCATCTTCTTCTTCTTCTTCTAATTCTTCTTCTTCTTCTTCTTCTGCTTCTTCTAATTCTTCTTCTTCTAATTCTTCTTCTAATTCTTCTTCTTCTTCTTCTTCTTCGTCTTCTAATTCTTCTTCTTCTAATTCTTCTTCTTCTTCTAATTCTTCTTCTTCTTCTAATTCTTCTTCTAATTCTTCTTCTAATTCTTCTAATTCTTCTTCTTTTTCTTCTAATTCTTCTTCTTCTAATTCTTCTAATTCTTCTTCTTCTAATTCTTCTAATTCTTCTTCTTCTTCTAATTCTTCTTCTAATTCTTCTAATTCTTCTTCTTTTTCTTCTAATTCTTCTTCTTCTAATTCTTCTAATTCTTCTTAATCTAATTCTTCTTCTTCTTCTTCTTCTTCTTCTTCTAATTCTTCTTAATCTAATTCTTCTTCTTCTTCTTCTAATTCTTCTTATTCTAATTCTTCTTCTTCTTCTTATTCTTCTTCTAATTCTTCTTCTTCTAATTCTTCTTCTTCTTCTTCTTCTTCTTCTTCTTCTTCTTCTAATTCTAATTCTTCTTCTTCTAATTCTTCTTCTAATTCTTCTTCTAATTCTTCTTCTAATTCTTCTAATTCTTCATCTTCTAATCTTCTTCTTCTTCTTCTAATTCTTCTTCTAATTATTCTAATTCTTCTTCTTTTTCTTCTAATTCTTCTTCTTCTTCTTCTTCTAATTCTTCTTCTAATTCTTCTTCTAATTCTTCTAATTCTTCTTCTTTTTCTTCTAATTCTTCTTCTTCATCTTCTTCTTCTTCTTCTAATTCTTCTTCATCTTCTTCTTCTTATAATTCTTCTTCTTCTTCTTCTAATTCTTCTTCTAATTCTTCTTATTCTAATTCTTCTTCTTCTTCTTCTGCTTCTTCTAATTCTTCTTTTTCTAATTCTTCTTCTAGTTCTTCTTCTTCTTCTTCTAATTCTTCTTCTTCTTCTTCTTCTTCTAATTCTTCTTCTTCTTCTAATTCTTCTTCTTCTTTTTCTAATTCTTCTTCTTCTTCTAATTCTTCTTCTAATTCTTCTTCTAATTCTTCTAAATCTTCTAATTCTTCTAATTCTTCTTCTAATTCTTTGATTTCTTCTAATTCTTGTCTTCTTCTTCTTCTTCTTCTTGTTCTTCTTCTTCTTCTTCTTCTTCTTCTAATTCTTCTTCTAATTCTTCTTCTAATTCTTCTAAATCTTCTAATTCTTCTAATTCTTCTTCTAATTCTTTGATTTCTTCTAATTCTTGTCTTCTTCTTCTTCTTCTTCTTGTTCTTCTTCTTCTTCTTCTTCTTCTTCTTCTAATTCTTCGATTTCTTCTAATTCTTCTTCTTCTTCTAATTCTTCTTCTTCTTCTAAGTCTTCTAATTCTTCTTCTAATCATTCTTCTAATACTTCTTCTTCTAATTCTTCTTCTTCATCTTCTTCTTCTTCTTCTTCTAATTCTTCTTCATCTTCTTCTTCTTCTAATTCTTCTTCTAATTCTTCTTCTAATTCTTCTTCTTCTTCTTCTAATTCTTCTTCTTCTTCTAATTCTTCTTCTTCTTTTTCTAATTCTTCTTCTAATTCTTCTTCTTCTAATTCTTCTAAATCTTCTAATTCTTCTAATTCTTCTTCTAATTCTTCGATTTCTTCTAATTCTTATCTTCTTCTTCTTCTTCTTGTTCTTATCTTCTTCTTCTTCTTCTTCTTCTTCTAATTCTTCTTCTTCTTCTAATTCTTCTTATAATTCTTCTTTTTATTCTTCTAAATCTTCTAATTCTTCTAATTCTTCTAATTCTTCGATTTCTTCTAATTCTTCTTCTTCTTCTAATTCTTCTTCTTCTTCTAATTCTTCTTCTTCTTCTAATTCTTCTTCTTCTTCTTCTTCTTCTAATTCTTCTTCTTCTTCTAATTCTTCTTCTTCTAATTCTTCTTCTTCTTCTTCTTCTTCTTCTTCTTCTTCTTCTTCTTCTTCTAATTCTTCTTCTTCTTCTAATTCTTCTTCTTCTAATTCTTCTTCTTCTAATTCTTCTTCTTCTTCTTCTAATTCTTCTTCTATTTCTTCTTATTCTAATTCTTCTTATTCTTCTTCTTCTTCTTCTGTTTCTTCTAATTCTTCTTCTTCTTCTTCTTCTTCTCCTAATTCTTCTTCTAATTCTTCTTCTAATTCTTCTTCTTCTTCTAATTCTTCTTCTTCTTCTTCTAATTCTTCTTCTTCTTCTTTTTCTTCTTCTTCTTCTTCTCCTAATTCTTCTTCTAATTCTTCTTATTCTTTTTCTTCTTCTTCTGTTTCTTCTAATTCTTCTTCTTCTTCTTCTTCTTCTTCTTCTTCTTCTAATTCTTCTTCTAATTCTTCTTCTTCTTCTAATTCTTCTTCTTCTTCTTCTAATTCTTCTTCTTCTTCTTTTTCTTCTTCTTCTTCTTCTCCTAATTCTTCTTCTAATTCTTCTTCTTATTCTTCTAAATCTTCTAATTCTTCTAATTCTTATTCTAATTCTTCGATTTCTTCTAATTCTTCTTCTTATTCTAATTCTTCTTCTTCTTCTTATTCTTCTTCTTCTAATTCTTCGATTTCTTCTAATTCTTCTTCTTCATCTTCTTCTTCTTCTTCTAATTCTTCTTCTTCTAATTCTTCTTCTTCTAATTTTTCTTCTTCTTCTTCTAATTCTTCTTCTGATTCTTCTTATTCTAATTCTTCTTCTTCTTCTTCTTCTGCTTCTTCTAATTCTTCTTCTTCTAATTCTTCTTCTAATTCTTCTTCTTCTTCTAATTCTTCTTCTTCTTCTAATTTTTCTTCTCCTAATTCTTCTTCTAATTCTTCTTCTAATTCTTCTAATTCTTCTTCTTTTTCTTCTAATTCTTCTTCTTCTAATTCTTCTAATCCTTCTTCTAATTCTTCTAATTCTTCTTCTTCTTCTAATTCTTCTTCTAATTCTTCTAATTCTTCTTCTTTTTCTTCTAATTCTTCTTCTTCTAATTCTTCTAATTCTTCTTAATCTAATTCTTATTCTTCTTCTTCTTCTTCTAATTCTTCTTATTCTAATTCTTCTTCTTCTTCTTCTTCTAATTCTTCTTCTTCTAATTCTTCTTCTTCTTCTTCTTCTTCTTCTAATTCTAATTCTTCTTCTTCTAATTCTTCTTCTAATTCTTCTTCTAATTCTTCTAATTCTTCTTCTTCTTCTTCTTCTTCTACTTCTTCGAATTATTCTTCTAATTCTTCATCTTCTAATCTTCTTCTTCTTCTTATAATTCTTCTTCTAATTATTCTAATTCTTCTTTTTCTTCTAATTCTTCTTCTTCTTCTTCTTCTAATTCTTCTTCTTCATCTTCTTCTTCTTCTTCTAATTCTTCTTCATCTTCTTCTTCTTCTAATTCTTCTTCTTCTTCTTCTAATTCTTCTTCTAATTCTTCTTATTCTAATTCTTCTTCTTCTTCTTCTGCTTCTTCTAATTCTTCTTTTTCTAATTCTTCTTCTAATTCTTCTTCTTCTTCTTCTAATTCTTCTTCTTCTTCTTCTAATTCTTCTTCTTCTTTTTCTAATTCTTCTTCTTCTTCTAATTCTTCTTCTAATTCTTCTTCTAATTCTTCTAAATCTTCTAATTCTTCTAATTCTTCTTCTAATTCTTTGATTTCTTCTAATTCTTATCTTCTTCTTCTTCTTCTTGTTCTTCTTCTTCTTCTTCTTCTTCTTCTTCTTCTAATTCTTCTTCTTCTTCTTCTTCTTCTTCTTCTTCTTCTTCTAATTCTTATTCTTCTTCTTCTTCTAATTCTTCTTCTAATTCTTCTTATTCTTCTAAATCTTTTAATTCTTCTAATTCTTCGATTTCTTCTAATTCTTCTTCTTCTTCTAATTCTTCTTCTTCTTCTAATTCTTCTTCTTCTTCTAATTCTTCATCTTCTTCTTCTTCTTCTAATTCTTCTTCTAATTCTTCTTCGAATTCTTCTAATTCTTCTAATTCTCCTCATTCTTCTTCTTCTTCTTCTTCTTCTTCTTCTTCTTCTTCTTCTTCTTCTTCTTCTAATTCTAATTCTTCTTCTAATTCTTCTTATAATTCTTCTTCTTCTAGTTCTTCTAATTCTTCTTCTTCTTCTTCTGCTTCTTCTTCTGCTTCTTCTTCTTCTTCTTCTTCTTCTTCTTCTTCTTCTAATTCTTCTTCTAATTCTTCTTCTTCTTCTTCTTCTTCTGCTTCTTCTTCTTCTTCTTCTTCTCCTTCTTCTAATTCTTCTTCTTCTTCAAATTCTTCTTCTTCTTCTTCTTCTTCTAATTCTTCTTCTTCTTCTTCTTCTTCTTCTAATTCTTCATTTTCTAATTCTTCTTCTAATTCTTCTTCTTCTACTAATTCTTCTTCATCTTCTTCTTCTTCTTCTTCTAATTCTTCTTCTTCTTCTAATACTTCTTCTAATTCTTCTTCTTCTAATTCTTCTTCTAATTCTTCTTCTAATTCTTCTAATTCTTCTTCTTTTTCTTCTAATTCTTCTTCTTCTAATTCTTCTAATTCTTCTTCTTCTAATTCTTCTAATTCTTCTTCTTCTTCTAATTCTTCTTCTAATTCTTCTAATTCTTCTTCTTCTTCTAATTCTTCTAATTCTTCTTCTTATTCTTCTAAATCTTCTAATTCTTCTAATTCTTCGATTTCTTCTAATTCTTCTACTTCTTCTAATTCTTCTTCTTCTTCTAATTCTTCTTCTTCTTCTAATTCTTCTTCATCTTCTTCTAATTCTTCTTCTTCTTCTAATTCTTCTTCTAATTCTTCTAATTCTTCTTCTTCTCCTTCTTCTTATTCTGCTTCTTCTAATTCTTCTTCTTCTTCTAATTCTTCTTCTTCTAATTCTTCTTCTTCTTCTAATTCTTCTTCTTCTTCTAATTCTAATTCTTCTTCTAATTCTTCTTCTAATTCTTCTAATTCTTCTTCTTCTAATTCTTCTAATTCTTCTTCTTCTAATTCTTCTTCTTCTAATTCTAATTCTTCTTCTAATTCTTCTTCTAATTCTTCTAATTCTTCTTCTTCTTCTTCTTCTTCTTCTTCTTCTTCTTCTTCTTCTAATTCTTCTTCTTATTCTTCTAAATCTTCTAATTATTCTAATTCTTCTTCTAATTCTTCTTCTTCTGCTAATTCTTCTTCATCTTCTTCTTCTAATTCTTCTTCTTCTTCTTCTAATTCTTCTTCTAATTCTTCTTATTCTAATTCTTCTTCTTCTTCTTCTGCTTCTTCTAATTCTTCTTTTTCTAATTCTTCTTCTAATTCTTCTTCTTCTTCTTCTAATTCTTCTTCTTCTTCTAATTCTTCTTCTTCTTTTTCTAATTCTTCTTCTCCTAATTCTTCTTCTTCTAATTCTTCTAAATCTTCTAATTCTTCTAATTCTTCTTCTAATTCTTCGATTTCTTCTAATTCTTATCTTCTTCTTCTTCTTCTTCTTCTTCTTCTTCTTCTTCTTCTTCTTCTTCTAATTCTTCTTCTTCTAATTCTTCTTATAATTCTTCTTTTTATTCTTCTAAATCTTCTAATTCTTCTAATTCTTCTAATTCTTCAATTTCTTCTAATTCTTCTTCTTTTAATTCTTCTTGTTCTTCTAATTCTTCTAATTCTTCTTCTTCTAATTCTTCGATTTCTTCTAATTCTTCTTCTTCTTCTAATTCTTCTTCATCTTCTTCTTCTTCTAACTCTTCTTCTTCTTCTTCTTCTTCTGCTTCTTCTAATTCTTCTTTTTCTAATTCTTCTTCTAATTCTTCTTCTAATTCTTCTAATTCTTCTTCTTCTTCTTCTAATTCTTCTTCTTCTAATTCTTCTTCTAATTCTTCTTCTTCTTCTAATTCTTCTTCTTCTAATTCTTCTTCTTCTTCTAATTCTTCTTCTTCTTCTTCTTCTTCTTCTAATTCTTCTTCTTCTTCTAATTCTTCTTCTTCTAATTCTTCTTCTTCTTCTAATTCTAATTCTTCTTCTAATTCTTCTTCTAATTCTTCTAATTCTTCTTCTTCTTCTTCTTCTTCTTCTTCTTCTTCTTCTTCTTCTAATTCTTCTTCTTATTCTTCTAAATCTTCTAATTATTCTAATTCTTCTTCTAATTCTTCTTCTTCTGCTAATTCTTCTTCATCTTCTTCTTCTAATTCTTCTTCTTCTTCTTCTAATTCTTCTTCTAATTCTTCTTATTCTAATTCTTCTTCTTCTTCTTCTGCTTCTTCTAATTCTTCTTTTTCTAATTCTTCTTCTAATTCTTCTTCTTCTTCTTCTAATTCTTCTTCTTCTTCTAATTCTTCTTCTTCTTTTTCTAATTCTTCTTCTCCTAATTCTTCTTCTTCTAATTCTTCTAAATCTTCTAATTCTTCTAATTCTTCTTCTAATTCTTCGATTTCTTCTAATTCTTATCTTCTTCTTCTTCTTCTTCTTCTTCTTCTTCTTCTTCTTCTTCTTCTTCTTCTTCTTCTTCTAATTCTTCTTCTTCTAATTCTTCTTATAATTCTTCTTTTTATTCTTCTAAATCTTCTAATTCTTCTAATTCTTCTAATTCTTCAATTTCTTCTAATTCTTCTTCTTTTAATTCTTCTTGTTCTTCTAATTCTTCTAATTCTTCTTCTTCTAATTCTTCGATTTCTTCTAATTCTTCTTCTTCTTCTAATTCTTCTTCATCTTCTTCTTCTTCTAACTCTTCTTCTTCTTCTTCTTCTTCTGCTTCTTCTAATTCTTCTTTTTCTAATTCTTCTTCTAATTCTTCTTCTAATTCTTCTAATTCTTCTTCTTCTTCTTCTAATTCTTCTTCTTCTAATTCTTCTTCTAATTCTTCTTCTTCTTCTAATTCTTCTTCTTCTAATTCTTCTTCTTCTTCTAATTCTTCTTCTTCTTCTTCTTCTTCTAATTCTTCTTCTTCTTCTAATTCTTCTTCTTCTAATTCTTCTTCTTCTTCTTCTTCTTCTTCTTCTTCTTCTAATTCTAATTCTTCTTCTTCTTCTAATTCTTCTTCTTCTAATTCTTCTTCTTCTTCTTCTAATTCTTCTTCTTCTTCTTCTAATTCTTCTTTTTCTTCTTCTTCTTCTTCTTCTTCTTCTTCTAATTCTTCTTCTTCTTCTAATTCTTCTTCTTCTTCTAATTCTTCTTCTTCTTCTTCTAATTCTTCTAATTCTTCTTCTTCTTCTTCTTCTTATTCTGCTTCTTCTAATTCTTCTTTTTCTAATTCTTCTTCTAATTCTTCTTCTTCTTCTTCTTCTTCTTCTTCTTCTTCTTCTAATTCTTCTTCTTCTTCTAATTCTTCTTCTTCTTCTAATTCTTCTTCATCTTCTTCTTCTTCTTGTCCTGGTTTCAGTTATGATGGAGTTAAACTTTTTTTTTTAGCAGTGAATGGAATGCCATGTTTGGGTGCTAGCATGAGAACAGTGCTGATAGCACCCTGATGTCTCCGATTTGTTGCCGGGCAATCAAGTACCTTTCTCAGCTCTGCATACTTCCTTACTAAGGAGAAAGGAGGGGGCGCAGCCAGGACAGGTGACCCGAATTGGCCAAAGAGCATATTCCATGCCAGTTACGTCATGCTCGGTTTAAGGGGGGACTGGGGGGAAGAGGGGGAGACAACGCCAGGACGTGCAGTTTCTGGGGCGGTCGGGTTGTCCGGGACGGGCTCTAAGCTGTGCGGCCTGAGTTGTGTGGTTTGGTGAGAAATTGCATTGTGTATCACCAGTTTCATCTATTTTGTGCTTTAAACTTATGTTATTGTTATATCTAGATTTCTGTTATTGTTTAGTAAACTATCCTTATCCCAACCTGCGTGGTTCTGGTTTCTAGGTTGTGGTTTCTTTTCCTCCTTTCTTCCTTCCCTTTTCCCCTTCCCCCAACTTTCCCTCCCCCTTCCTTTTAAAAGTACAAGCGACTGTGTGGGGTGCGGCCCTTGGCTGGGGCAAAACCACGACAGTTATTTTGGCGCCCAACGTGGGGCACGAACGGTTGGGATAACGGTAGATCTGACCCTAACTATCGCAATTAAGATAAGCACTGTTGTTTAAGCAATCTCTGGTCACGATGTTGTGGTATTTATTTACAAGGCTGTGGCAGCAAAACCACCGCATGCTGTATACAATCCTGGCAGGATTCTTTACTCTCTCAGGTCTGTGGCTCCCGTATTTGTTCCCATACTTCATTATAGTGTATTTTATGATATCGGTCTATGATACAATAATATCGATGATCATGAGCTTAAGCTGGTACCTGTATGAGGTTTTGCTGTCCTGTCCATTCTTTGGACAGGGAGGGGTTAATAACAGCAGCCGGTATGGTGGGGGCACTGCTTTCTTTTCCTTTGGGCTAAATACAACAGCTCTTAGGGCAGTTTTTGAAAATCTTCAATATCTCTGGGATATTCAAACTAGCATTTTGCTATTGGTAGGTTTGGTGCAGATGGTTCAGTTTTTGTTATATATCAAGCATAGGTTTATGAATACCACTGAAGAGCTTTCTCCGAGACAGAATAATCACGAGTGGCAGGGCATGTGGCAAAGTATGGGCGAGTACCTAGGTACTTTCTCACGCCCGATGGTTTGGAATTTCACTCCTGAACAGCTACAAGACCCCGATCAAGTGACTGCATACCTAAGGAAAAATTGCTGTAGGTTTCCCAGAGATGGACACCTTACTGCACTGTGCTGGGCTCTGGCCACTATTTATCAAACACTGCTTGATAGCAGGCAGCACTGTCAGCACTGTCAGCACTGTCAGGGAGAAGGGAAAGGAAACAGACTGGCAGATACTATAGCTGCTGCAACCACTGGGGCTGACACTGCAGCTACTGCAACCCCTGTGACCGACACTGCAGCTACTGTAATCTCTACAGCAGACACTGCAGATGATCTGAAAAACCAATCCACACCAGTGTCTGTTGCTCCCGTACAAAAGAGGAAAGGCACAAAGAAATCAGTTCGCATAGTGACGGATAAGGATGATGATCAACCGGGATCATCTCGAGGATATCAGGATGAGGCAGAACCAGAGATTGTTACCCGATCCCTGACTCTGAGTGAGCTGCGTGAGGTTCGAAAAGATTTCACTCGCCACCCAAGTGAGCACATTATCACTTGGTTGCTCCGATGTTGGGATCACGGGGCCAGTAGTTTGGAATTAGAAGGCAGAGAGGCCAAGCAGTTGGGATCCCTAGCTAGAGAAGGAGGAATTGACAAAGCAATTGGGAGGAGGCCGGAAATCCTCAGCCTCTGGAGGCGACTACTGTCAAGTGTGAAGGAAAGATATCCCATAAAGGAATATATTACATGCCAGACACCTAAGTGTAACAGCATAGAGACATCTGTCCAGCACCTGAGAGAATTAGCTGTACGGGAGATAATTTATTATGATCTGGACAATTCACGGCTTCCCTCTGATCCCGATGAAGTCCTATGCACTCCAGATATGTGGCGTAAGGTTGTACGAAGTGCACCAGCAGGGTATACCAATTCACTGGCAGCAATTGACTGGAATGATACGAATCCGCCAACCGTAAATGAGGTGGCCTGCCGACTCCGGAAATACCAAGACAATGTTTCCCTCTCCGTCATTGCAGCAGTAGAGAAACTGGTTCAACGACTTGACAACAATGTGTCCAACTCCCAACCCCTATGGAGCAATGTTGCAGCTACTGGGAGAAAGCGTCCATCGTTCCAAGAGGGAGAATACACACCACGACGTACATTGTGGTTTTACCTGCTTGATCATGGAGAGGACATGAGGAAATGGGATATGCAGCCCACCTCAGCCCTTCGAGCACGAGTAAATGAGCTGCGGGGTAAAACATTCGCACAACGAGATTCTGCCAGGAAGAAGGCTGCACCAGTTTCTACTGGGCAGTTCCCTAGACCAACTGGAAGGCCTACCTATATGTCTGATGTGCCTGATCCTTTTGAAGGGACCTCTAAGTCCTTTATGCAACCAGTGGAAAACAAATATGATCAGCAGCAATAGAGGGGCCCTGCCTCCAGCCAGGTGGAGGAGAGGGACAATCGGGTTTATTGGACTGTGTGGATCCGATGGCCTGGCACGTCAGACCCACAAGAGTACAAAGCTCTGGTGGATACTGGTGCCCAGTGTACTCTAATGCCATCGAATCATGAAGGGGTAGAACCTGTTTGTATTTCTGGAGTGACAGGGGGATCCCAACAACTAACTGTGCTAGAGGCTGAGGTGAGCCTAACTGGGAAGGACTGGGAAAAACACCCCATTGTGACTGGTCCAGAAGCTCCGTGCATTTTAGGTATAGATTACCTACGTAGAGGGTATTTTAAAGACCCAAAAGGGTACCGATGGGCTTTTGGAATACCTGCTTTGGAAACAGAAGAAATTGAACAATTGTGTGCCTTGCCTGGACTCTCGGAGGATTCTGCTGTTGTGGGGTTGTTGAAGGTTGAAGAACAGCAAGTGCCAGTTGCTACGACGACGGTGCACAGACAACAATACCGTACTAACCGAGATTCCCTGATTCCCATCCATAAGCTGATTCGTCAACTGGAGGATCAGGGAGTGATCAGCCGAACCCACTCACCCTTTAATAGTCCCATATGGCCAGTGAGGAAGTCCAATGGAGAGTGGAGGCTGACAGTAGATTATCGTGGCCTAAATGAAGTCACTCCAGGTATGAGTGCTGCTGTGCCAGACATGTTAGAGCTCCAGTATGAATTGGAATCGAAGGCAGCCAAGTGGTACGCCACAATCGACATTGCGAATGCTTTCTTCTCGATCCCACTGGCGCCAGAGTGCAGGCCACAGTTTGCTTTCACTTGGAGAGGCATCCAATACACGTGGAATCGTCTGCCCCAGGGGTGGAAACATAGCCCCACCATCTGCCATGGACTAATCCAGAATACACTGGAAAAGGGTGAAGCACCAGAGCACCTGCAGTATATCGATGACATCATTGTATGGGGCAACACAGCAGAGGAAGTTTTTGAAAAAGGAAACAGGGTAATTAAAATCCTTTTAGAAGCCGGTTTTGCTATAAAACGAAGTAAAGTCAAGGGGCCTACGCGAGAAATCCAGTTTTTAGGAATAAAATGGCAGGATGGGCGTCGTCACATCCCAATGGACATTATTAATAAAATAGCAGCTATGTCTCCACCAAGCAACAAAAAGGAAACACAAGCTTTCTTAGGTGTTATAGGTTTTTGGCGACTGCATGTCCCAAACTACAGTCTCATTGTGAGCCCACTCTACCATGTAACTCGAAAGAAGAATGATTTCCAATGGGGCCCTGAGCAACAGCAAGCCTTTGAGCAGATCAAACGCGAGATAGTCCATGCAGTGGCCCTTGGGCCTGTCCGGACAGGGACAGATATTAAAAATGTGCTCTACACTGCAGCTGGGGAGAACGGCCCGACCTGGAGTCTCTGGCAGAAAGCACAAGGGGAGACTCGAGGTCGACCGCTGGGGTTTTGGAGTCGGGCCTACAAAGGATCTGAGGCCAATTATACTCCAACAGAAAAGGAAGTACTGGCCGCCTACAAAGGGGTTCGAGCCGCCTCAGAAGTGATTGGAACTGAAGCCCAGCTCCTCCTGGCACCCCGACTGCCGGTGCTGGGCTGGATGTTCAAAGGGAAGGTTCCTTCTACACACCATGCCACTGATGCTACGTGGAGCAAGTGGGTTGCACTAATTACACAGCGGGCTCGAATAGGAAACCCCAATCGCCCAGGAATCGTGGAGGTGATCACAGACTGGCCAGAAGGCAAAGATTTTGGGATGTCACCAGAGGATGAGGAGGTAACACGCGCTGAAGAAGCCCCACCCTACAACGAACTGCCAGAGAATGAGAAGCAATATGCCCTGTTCACTGATGGGTCTTGTCGCATTGTGGGTAAGCATCGGAGATGGAAAGCCGCTGTATGGAATCCTATAAGAAGAGTAGCAGAAGCCACTGAAGGAAAAGGTGAATCAAGCCAGTTCGCTGAGGTGAAGGCCATCCAGTTAGCCCTGGACATTGCTGAGAGAGAAAAGTGGCCAAGGCTCTACCTTTATACTGATTCATGGATGGTGGCGAATGCCCTGTGGGGGTGGTTGCAGCAGTGGAAAAAGAACAACTGGCAGCGTAGAGGCAAACCTATATGGGCTGATGACTTATGGCAAGATATCTCTGCTCGGTTAGAGAAACTTGTTGTAAAGGTACGTCATGTCGATGCCCATGTACCTAAGAGTCGGGCCATGGAGGAACATGAAAACAACCATCAGGTAGACAAGGCTGCTAGGATTAAAGTGGCTCAGGTAGATCTAGACTGGCAACGTAAGGGTGAATTATTCATGGCTCGATGGGCTCATGATACCTCGGGTCATCAAGGGAGAGATGCAACATATAGATGGGCTCGGGATCGAGGGGTGGACTTGACCATGGACGCCATCGCACAAGTTGTCCACGAATGTGAGACATGTGCTGCAATCAAGCAAGCTAAGCGGTTAAAGCCCCTTTGGTATGGAGGACGGTGGATGAAATATAAATATGGGGAGGCTTGGCAGATTGATTACATCACCCTCCCACAAACCCGCCATGGCAAACGTTATGTGCTTACAATGGTGGAGGCAACTACCGGCTGGCTAGAAACATATCCCGTACCCCATGCCACTGCTCGAAATACAATTCTGGGCCTTGAAAGGCAAGTCCTCTGGCGACATGGTACTCCAGAAAGAATCGAGTCAGACAATGGGACTCATTTCCGAAACACTCTTATAGACACCTGGGCCAAAGAGCATGGCATTGAGTGGGTGTACCACATTCCTTACCATGCACCGGCCTCTGGGAAAATTGAACGATATAATGGACTTTTAAAAACTACACTGAAAGCAATGTGTGGTGGGACATTCAAGCATTGGGATACACATTTGGCCCAAGCCACGTGGTTAGTTAACTCTAGGGGATCTACCAATCGGGCTGGCCCTGCCCAGTCAAAATTTCCACGTACTGTAGAGGGAGACAGAGTGCCAGTAGTGCATATGAAGAGTGTATTGGGAAAGAGAGTTTGGGTCATTCCTGCTTCAGGCAAAGGTAAACCCATGTCTGGAATTGTTTTTGCTCAAGGACCTGGCTGTACTTGGTGGGTAATGCAGAGGGATGGAGAAGTTCGATGTGTACCTCAAGGGGATTTGATTTTGGGTGAGAATAGCCAATATAATTAATAAAGTAGAAATTATAATAATTGCCAAATAATCCATTATTGTATATTCATTATTGTTATGATTGCTGTATGTTGTACCATAGCATTATAGCCGGAGTCATACAAGTTAATGAAGAATGAGTGCCATGATGATGGAACTAAAGCCTGGCCTCTCAAGAACTTTTTGCTCCCTTTGAAAATAAACTCTGACCCACAGACTATGAGCATGGACCATGCCAGGTGTATCAGTCAAGAGCCTGAGATGCAGCGTGCAACGAGCCAATGGAACATACAACTATCCTGAGAAACTGTTACGACAAATGGAGCCTGGAAATCATGGACTAAATGAACTCAACAACTTCAGAGGGATGATTCACAGACTGAGGGAATAAGATCTGTATGCACATATGTGTGCATACATGTGTACATACATATATGGGTGTGTGAAACACGAAACTGGTTGTACCCAAAGAAAATTGTTGGATCTGGTCATGACGTAAATGGTATGGAATAAGGGGTGGATAATGTCCTGGTTTCAGCTATGATGGAGTTAAACTTTTTTTTTTAGCAGTGGATGGAATGCCATGTTTGGGTGTTAGCATGAGAATAGTGCTGATAGCACCCTGATGTTTCCGATTTGTTGCCGGGCAATCAAGTACCTTTCTCAGCTCTGCATACTTCCTTACTAAAGAGAAAGGAGGGGACGCAGCCAGGACAGGTGACTCGAATTGGCCAAAGAGCATATTCCATGCCAGTTACGTCATGCTCAGTTTAAGGGGGGGACTGGGGGGAAGAGGGGGAGACAACGCCAGGACGTGCGGTTTTCTGGGGCGGTCGGGTTGTCCGGGACGGGCTCTAAGCTGTGCGGCCTGAGTTGTGTGGTTTGGTGAGAAATTGCATTGTGTATCACCAGTTTCATCTATTTTGTGCTTTAAACTTATGTTATTGTTATATCTAGATTTCTGTTATTGTTTAGTAAACTATCCTTATCCCAACCTGCGTGGTTCTGGTTTCTAGGTTGTGGTTTCTTTTCCTCCTTTCTTCCTTCCCTTTTCCCCTTCCCCCAACTTTCCCTCCCCCTTCCTTTTAAAAGTACAAGCGACTGTGTGGGGTGCGGCCCTTGGCTGGGGCAAAACCACGACAAACACGAAACTGGTCGTACCCAAAGAAAATTGTTGGATCTGGTCATGACGTAAATGGTATGGAATAAGGGGTGGATAATGTCCTGGTTTCAGCTATGATGGAGTTAAACTTTTTTTTTTAGCAGTGAATGGAATGCCATGTTTGGGTGCTAGCATGAGAACAGTGCTGATAGCACCCTGATGTCTCCGATTTGTTGCCGGGCAATCAAGTACCTTTCTCAGCTCTGCATACTTCCTTACTAAGGAGAAAGGAGGGGGCGCAGCCAGGACAGGTGACCCGAATTGGCCAAAGAGCATATTCCATGCCAGTTACGTCATGCTCGGTTTAAGGGGGGACTGGGGGGAAGAGGGGGAGACAACGCCAGGACGTGCAGTTTCTGGGGCGGTCGGGTTGTCCGGGACGGGCTCTAAGCTGTGCGGCCTGAGTTGTGTGGTTTGGTGAGAAATTGCATTGTGTATCACCAGTTTCATCTATTTTGTGCTTTAAACTTATGTTATTGTTATATCTAGTTTTCTGTTATTGTTTAGTAAACTATCCTTATCCCAACCTGCGTGGTTCTGGTTTCTAGGTTGTGGTTTCTTTTCCTCCTTTCTTCCTTCCCTTTTCCCCTTCCCCCAACTTTCCCTCCCCCTTCCTTTTAAAAGTACAAGCGACTGTGTGGGGTGCGGCCCCCGGCTGGGGCAAAACCACGACACTTCTTCTAATTCTTCTAATTCTTCTTCTTCTAATTCTTCGATTTCTTCTAATTCTTCTTCTTCTTCTAATTCTTCTTCTTCAACTTCTTCTTCTTCTTCTTCTAATTCTTCTTCATGTTCTTCTTCTTCTAATTCTTCTTCTTCTTCTTCTTCTTCTGCTTCTTCTAATTCTTCTTCTTTTTCTTCTTCTTCTTCTTCTTCTAATTCTTCTTCTTCTTCTTCTTCTTCTTCTTCTAATTCTTCTAATTCTTCTTCTTATTCTTCTAAATCTTCTTATTCTCCTTCTTCTTATTCTTCTTCTTCTAATTCTTCTTCTTCTTCTAATTCTTCTTCTTCTAATTCTTCTTCTTCTTCTAATTCTTCTTCTTCTTCTAATTCTAATTCTTCTTCTAATTCTTCTTCTTCTTCTAATTCTAATTCTTCTTCTTCTTCTAATTCTTCATTTTCTTCTTCTTCTTCTAATTCTTCGATTTCTTGTAATTCTTATCTTCTTCTTCTTCTTCTTCTTCTTCTTCTTCTTCTTCTTCTTCTTCTTCTAATTCTTCTAATTCTTCTTCTTATTCTTCTAAATCTTCTAATTCTTCTAATTCTTCTAATTCTTCGATTTCTTCTAATTCTTCTTCTTCTTCTAATTCTTCTTCTTCTAATTCTTCTTCTTCTTCTTCTTCTTCTTCTTCTTCTTCTTCTTCTTCTTCTTCTTCTTCTAATTCTTCTTCTTCTTCTAATTCTTCTTCTTCTTCTTCTAATTCTTCTTCTAATTCTTCTAATTCTTCTTCTTCTTCTAATTCTTCTTCTTCTAATTCTTCTTCTAATTCTTCTAATTCTTCTAATTCTCCTCATTATTCTTCTTCTTCTTCTTCTTCTTCTTCTTCTTCTTCTTCTTCTAATTCTAATTCTTCTTCTAATTCTTCTTCTAATTCTTCTTCTTCTAGTTCTTCTAATTCTTCTTCTTCTTCTTCTGCTTCTTCTTCTTCTTCTTCTTCTTCTTCTGCTTCTTCTTCTTCTTCTTCTAATTCTTCTTCTTCTTCTTCTTCTTCTTCTTCTTCTTCTGCTTCTTCTTCTGCTTCTTCTAATTCTTCTTCTTCTTCAAATTCTTCTTCTTCTTCTTCAAATTCTTCTTCTTCTTCTTCTTCTTCTAATTCTTCTTCTTCTTCTTCTTCTTCTTCTAATTCTTCATTTTCTAATTCTTCTTCTAATTCTTCTTATTCTTCTAAATCTTCTAATTCTTCTAATTCTTCTTCTAATTCTTCTTCTTCTACTAATTCTTCTTCATCTTCTTCTTCTTCTTCTTCTAATTCTTCTTCTTCTTCTAATACTTCTTCTAATTCTTCTTCTTCTAATTCTTCTTCTAATTCTTCTTCTAATTCTTCTAATTCTTCTTCTTTTTCTTCTAATTCTTCTTCTTCTAATTCTTCTAATTCTTCTTCTTCTAATTCTTCTAATTCTTCTTCTTCTTCTAATTCTTCTTCTAATTCTTCTAATTCTTCTTCTTCTTCTTCTTCTTCTAATTCTTCTAATTCTTCTTCTTATTCTTCTAAATCTTCTAATTCTTCTAATTCTTCTAATTCTTCGATTTCTTCTAATTCTTCTACTTCTTCTAATTCTTCTTCTTCTTCTAATTCTTCTTCTTCTTCTAATTCTTCTTCATCTTCTTCTAATTCTTCTTCTTCTTCTAATTCTTCTTCTAATTCTTCTAATTCTTCTTCTTCTCCTTCTTCTTATTCTGCTTCTTCTAATTCTTCTTCTTCTTCTAATTCTTCTTCTTCTAATTCTTCTTCTTCTTCTAATTCTAATTCTTCTTCTAATTCTTCTTCTTCTAATTCTTCTAATTCTTCTTCTTCTAATTCTTCTAATTCTTCTTCTTCTAATTCTTCTTCTTCTTCTAATTCTAATTCTTCTTCTAATTCTTCTTCTTCTAATTCTTCTAATTCTTCTTCTTCTAATTCTTCTTCTTCTTCTTCTTCTTCTTCTTCTTCTTCTTCTTCTAATTCTTCTTCTTATTCTTCTAAATCTTCTAATTATTCTAATTCTTCTTCTAATTCTTCTTCTTCTGCTAATTCTTCTTCATCTTCTTCTTCTTCTAATTCTTCTTCTTCTTCTCATTCTTCTTCTAATTCTTCTTATTCTAATTCTTCTTCTTCTTCTTCTGCTTCTTCTAATTCTTCTTTTTCTAATTCTTCTTCTAATTCTTCTTCTTCTTCTTCTAATTCTTCTTCTTCTTCTAATTCTTCTTCTTCTTTTTCTAATTCTTCTTCTCCTAATTCTTCTTCTTCTAATTATTCTAAATCTTCTAATTCTTCTAATTCTTCTTCTAATTCTTCGATTTCTTCTAATTCTTATCTTCTTCTTCTTCTTCTTCTTCTTCTTCTTCTTCTTCTTCTTCTTCTTCTTCTTCTAATTCTTCTTCTTCTTCTAATTCTTCTTATAATTCTTCTTTTTATTCTTCTAAATGTTCTAATTCTTCTAATTCTTCTAATTCTTCTTCTTCTAATTCTTCGATTTCTTCTAATTCTTCTTCTTCTTCTAATTCTTCTTCATCTTCTTCTTCTTCTTCTAACTCTTCTTCTTCTTCTTCTTCTTCTGCTTCTTCTAATTCTTCTTCTTCTAATTCTTCTTCTTCTAATTCTTCTTCTTCTTCTTCTAATTCTTCTTCTTCTTCTAATTCTTCTTTTTCTTCTTCTTCTTCTTCTTCTAATTCTTCTTCTTCTTCTAATTCTTCTTCTTCTTCTAATTCTTCTTCTTCTTCTAATTCTTCTTCTTCTTCTTCTAATTCTTCTAATTCTTCTTCTTCTTCTTCTTCTTATTCTGCTTCTTCTAATTCTTCTTTTTCTAATTCTTCTTCTAATTCTTCTTCTTCTTCTTCTTCTTCTTCTTCTAATTCTTCTTCTAATTCTTCTTCTTCTTCTAATTCTTCTTCTTCTTCTAATTCTTCTTCATCTTCTTCTTCTTCTTCTTCTAATTCTTCTAATTCTTCTTCTAATTCTTCGATTTCTTCTAATTCTTCTTCTTCTTCTAATTCTTCTTCTTCAACTTCTTCTTCTTCTTCTTCTAATTCTTCTTCATGTTCTTCTTCTTCTAATTCTTCTTATTCTTCTTCTTCTTCTGCTTCTTCTAATTCTTCTTCTTTTTCTTCTTCTTCTTCTTCTTCTTCTTCTTCTTCTAATTCTTCTTCTTCTTCTTCTTCTTCTTCTTCTAATTCTTCTAATTCTTCTTCTTATTCTTCTAAATCTTCTTCTTCTCCTTCTTCTTATTCTTCTTCTTCTAATTCTTCTTCTTCTTCTAATTCTTCTTCTTCTAATTCTTCTTCTTCTTCTAATTCTTCTTCTTCTTCTAATTCTAATTCTTCTTCTAATTCTTCTTCTTCTTCTAATTCTAATTCTTCTTCTTCTTCTTCTAATTCTTCATTTTCTTCTTCTTCTTCTAATTCTTCGATTTCTTGTAATTCTTATCTTCTTCTTCTTCTTCTTCTTCTTCTTCTAATTCTTCTGCTAATTCTTCTTCTTCTTCTAATTCTTCTTCTTCTTCTTCTTCTTCTAATTCTTCATTTTCTAATTCTTTTTCTAATTCTTCTTGTTCTTCTAATTCTTCTTCTTCTTCTAATTCTTCTTCTAATTCTTCTTGTTCTTCTAATTATTCTTCTTCTTCTATTTCTTCTTCTTCATCTTCTTCTTCTTCTTCTAATTCTTCTTCTTTTAATTCTTCATCTTCTAATAATTATTCTTCTTCTTTTTCTAATTCTTCTTCTTCTTCTTCTAATTCTTCTTCTTCTTCTTCTAATTCTAATTCTTCTTTAAATTCTTCTTCTAATTCTTCTTCTTCTTCTTCTAATTTTTCTTCTTCTAATTCTTCTTCTTCTAATTCTTCTTCTAATTCTTCGATTTCTTCTAATTCTTCTTCTTCTTCTAATTCTTCTTCTTCATCTTCTTCTTCTTATTCTAATTCTTCTTCTTCTTCTTCTGCTTCTTCTAATTCTTCTTTTTCTAATTCTTCTTCTAATTCTTCTTCTAATTCTTCTAATTCTTCTTCTTCTTCTTCTTCTTCTAATTCTTCTTCTTCTAATTCTTCTTCTAATTCTTATTCTTCTTCTAATTCTTCTTCTTCTAATTCTTCTTCTTCTTCTAATTCTTCTTCTTCTTCTTCTTCTTCTAATTCTTCTTCTTCTTCTAATTCTTCTTCTTCTTCTTCTTCTTCTTCTTCTTCTTCTTCTTCTTCTTCTTCTTCTTCTTCTTCTAATTCTTCTTCTTCTTCTAATTCTTCTTCTAATTCTTCTTCTTCTTCTTCTAATTCTTCTTCTTCTTCTTCTAATTCTTCTTTTTCTTCTTCTTCTTCTTCTTCTTCTTCTTCTAATTCTTCTTCTTCTTCTAATTCTTCTTCTTCATCTTCTTCTTCTTCTAATTCTTCTTCTTCTTCTAATTCTTCTTCTTCTTCTAATTCTTCTTCTTCTTCTTCTAATTCTTCTTCTATTTCTTCTTATTCTAATTCTTCTTATTCTTCTTCTTCTTCTTCTGTTTCTTCTAATTCTTCTTCTTCTTCTTCTTCTTCTTCTTCTTCTAATTCTTCTTCTAATTCTTCTTCTAATTCTTCTTCTTCTTCTAATTCTTCTTCTTCTTCTTCTAATTCTTCTTCTTCTTCTTTTTCTTATTCTTCTTCTTCTCCTAATTCTTCTTCTAATTCTTCTTCTTATTCTTCTAAATCTTCTAATTCTTCTAATTCTTATTCTAATTCTTCGATTTCTTCTAATTCTTCTTCTTCTTCTAATTCTTCTTCTTCTTCTAATTCTTCTTCTTCTAATTCTTCGATTTCTTCTAATTCTTCTTCTTCATCTTCTTCTTCTTCTTCTAATTCTTCTTCTTCTTCTAATTCTTCTTCTTCTTCTTCTAATTTTTCTTCTTCTTCTTCTAATTCTTCTTCTGATTCTTCTTATCATAATTCTTCTTCTTCTTCTTCTTCTGCTTCTTCTAATTCTTCTTCTTCTAATTCTTCTTCTAATTCTTCTTCTTCTTCTTCTTCTTCGTCTTCTAATTCTTCTTCTTCTAATTCTTCTTCTTCTTCTAATTCTTCTTCTTCTTCTAATTCTTCTTCTTCTAATTCTTCTTCTAATTCTTCTAATTCTTCTTCTTTTTCTTCTAATTCTTCTTCTTCTAATTCTTCTAATTCTTCTTCTTCTCATTCTTCTAATTCTTCTTCTTCTAATTCTTCTTCTAATTCTTCTAATTCTTCTTCTTTTTCTTCTAATTCTTCTTCTTCTAATTCTTCTAATTCTTCTTAATCTAATTCTTCTTCTTCTTCTTCTTCTTCTAATTCTTCTTATTCTAATTCTTCTTCTTCTTCTTCTTCTTCTTCTAATTCTTCTTCTTCTAATTCTTCTTCTTCTTCTTCTTCTTCTTCTAATTCTAATTCTTCTTCTAATTCTTCTTCTTCTAATTCTTCTTCTAATTCTTCTTCTAATTCTTCTTCTTCTTCTTCTTCTACTTCTTCGAATTATTCTTCTAATTCTCCATCTTCTAATCTTCTTCTTCTTCTTCTAATTATTCTAATTCTTCTTCTTTTTCTTCTAATTCTTCTTCTTCTTCTTCTTCTAATTCTTCTTCTAATTCTTCTTCTAATTCTTCTAATTCTTCTTCTTCTTCTTCTAATTCTTCTTCATCTTCTTCTTCTTCTAATTCTTCTTCTTCTTCTTCTAATTCTTCTTCTAATTCTTCTTATTCTAATTCTTCTTCTTCTTCTTCTGCTTCTTCTAATTCTTCTTCTTCTTCTTCTAATTTTTCTTCTTTTTCTAATTCTTCTTCTTCTTCTAATTCTTCTTCTAATTCTTCTTCTAATTCTTCTAAATCTTCTAATTCTTCTAATTCTTCTTCTAATTCTTTGATTTCTTCTAATTCTTATCTTCTTCTTCTTCTTCTTGTTCTTCTTCTTCTTCTTCTTGTTCTTCTTCTTCTTCTTCTTCTTCTTCTTCTTCTTCTAATTCTTCTTCTTCTAATTCTTCTTCTTCTTCTTCTTCTTCTTCTTCTAATTCTTATTCTTCTTCTTCTTCTTCTTCTAATTCTTCTTCTAATTCTTCTTCTTATTCTTCTAAATCTTTTAATTCCTCTAATTCTTCGATTTCTTCTAATTCTTCTTCTTCTTCTAATTCTTCTTCTTCTTCTAATTCTTCTTCTTCTTCTAATTCTTCTTCATCTTCTTCTTCTTCTTCTTCTTCTTCTAATTCTTCTTCTAATTCTTCTTCTAATTCTTCTAATTCTTCTAATTCTCCTCATTCTTCTTCTTCTTCTTCTTCTTCTTCTTCTAACTCTAATTCTTCTTCTAATTCTTCTTCTAATTCTTCTTCTTCTAGTTCTTCTAATTCTTCTTCTTCTTCTTCTTCTTCTTCTTCTGCTTCTTCTTCTTCTTCTTCTTCTTCTTCTGCTTCTTCTTCTTCTTCTTCTTCTTCTTCTGCTTCTTCTTCTTCTTCTTCTAATTCTTCTTCTTCTTCTTCTTCTTCTTCTTCTTCTTCTTCTTCTTCTTCTGCTTCTTCTAATTCTTCTTCTTCTTCAAATTCTTCTTCTTCTTCTTCTTCTAATTCTTCTTCTTCTTCTTCTAATTCTTCATTTTCTAATTCTTCTTCTAATTCTTCTTATTCTTCTAAATCTTCTAATTCTTCTAATTCTTCTTCTAATTCTTCGATTTCTTCTTCTTCTTCTTCTTCTTCTTCTTCTTCTTCTTCTAATTCTTCTAATTCTTCTTCTAATTCTTATTCTTATTCTTCTAAATCTTCTAATTCTTCTAATTCTTCTTCTAATTCTTCGATTTCTTCTAATTCTTCTTCTTCATCTTCTTCTTCTTCTTCTTCTTCTTCTGCTTCTTCTAATTCTTCTTCTTCTAATTCTTCTTCTAATTCTTCTTCTTCTTCTTCTTCGTCTTCTAATTCTTCTTCTTCTTCTAATTCTTCTTCTTCTACTAATTCTTCTTCATCTTCTTCTTCTTCTTCTTCTAATTCTTCTTCTTCTTCTAATACTTCTTCTAATTCTTCTTCTTCTAATTCTTCTTCTTTTTCTTCTAATTCTTCTTCTTCTAATTCTTCTAATTCTTATTCTAATTCTTCTTCTTCTTCTTCTTCTAACTCTTCTTATTCTAATTCTTCTTCTTCTTCTTCTTCTTGTTCTTCAAATTCTTCTTCTTCTAATTCTTCTTCTTCTTCTTCTTCTTCTTCTTCTTCTTCTTCTTCTTCTAATTCTAATTCTTCTTCTAATTCTTCATCTTCTAATCTTCTTCTTCTTCTTCTAATTCTTCTTCTAATTATTCTAATTCTTCTTCTTTTTCTTCTAATTCTTCTTCTTCTATTTCTTCTTCTAATTCTTCTAATTCTTCTAATTCTTCTTCTTCTTCTTCTTCTTCTTCTTCTTCTAATTCTTCTTCTTCTTCTTCTAATTCTTCTTCTAATTCTTCTTATTCTAATTCTTCTTCTTCTTCTTCTGCTTCTTCTAATTCTTCTTTTTCTAATTCTTCTTCTAATTCTTCTTCTTCTTCTAATTCTTCTTCTTCTAATTCTTCTTCTTCTAATTCTTCTAAATCTTCTAATTCTTCTAATTCTTCTTCTAATTCTTCGATTTCTTCTAATTCTTATCTTCTTCTTCTTCTTCTTGTTCTTCTTCTTCTTCTTCTTCTTCTAATTTTCTTCTTCTTCTAATTCTTCCTATAATTCTTCTTTTTATTCTTCTAAATCTTCTAATTCTTCTAATTCTTCTAATTCTTCGATTTCTTCTAATTCTTCTTCTTCTTCTAATTCTTCTTCTTCTTCTAATTCTTCTTCATCTTCTTCTTCTTCTTCTTCTAATTCTTCTAATTCTTCTTCTTCTAATTCTTCGATTTCTTCTAATTCTTCTTCTTCTTCTAATTCTTCTTCTTCAAATTCTTCTTCTTCTTCTTCTTCTAATTCTTCTTCATCTTCTTCTTCTTCTTCTAATTCTTCTTCTTCTTCTTCTGCTTCTTCTAATTCTTCTTTTTCTAATTCTTCTTCTAATTCTTCTTCTAATTCTTCTAATTCTTCTTCTTCTTCTTCTAATTCTTCTTCTTCTAATTCTTCTTCTTCTTCTAATTCTTCTTCTTCTAATTCTTCTTCTTCTTCTTCTTCTTCTTCTTCTTCTTCTTCTTCTTCTAATTCTTCTTCTTCTTCTAATTCTTCTTCTTCTAATTCTTCTTCTTCTTCTTCTAATTCTTCTTCTTCTAATTCTTCTTCTTCTTCTTCTAATTCTTCTTCTTCTTCTTCTAATTCTTCTTTTTCTTCTTCTTCTTCTTCTTCTTCTTCTTCTAATTCTTCTTCTTCATCTTCTTCTTCTAATTCTTCTTCTTCTTCTAATTCTTCTTCTTCTTCTTCTAATTCTTCTTCTATTTCTTCTTATTCTAATTCTTCTTATTCTTCTTCTTCTTCTTCTGTTTCTTCTAATTCTTCTTCTTCTTCTTCTTCTTCTTCTTCTAATTCTTCTTCTAATTCTTCTTCTAATTCTTCTTCTTCTTCTAATTCTTCTTCTTCTTCTTCTAATTCTTCTTCTGATTCTTCTTATTCTTCTTCTTCTTCTTCTTCTGCTTCTTCTAATTCTTCTTCTTCTAATTCTTCTTCTAATTCTTCTTCTTCTTCTTCTAATTCTTCTTCTAATTCTTCTTCTTCTAATTCTTCTTCTTCTTCTAATTCTTCTTCTTCTAATTCTTCTTCTTTTTCTTCTAATTCTTCTTCTTCTAATTCTTCTAATTCTTCTTCTTCTAATTCTTCTAATTCTTTTTCTTCTTCTAATTCTTCTTCTAATTCTTCTAATTCTTCTTCTTTTTCTTCTAATTCTTCTTCTTCTAATTCTTCTAATTCTTCTTAATCTAATTCTTCTTCTTCTTCTTCTTCTTCTAATTCTTCTTATTCTAATTCTTCTTCTTCTTCTTCTTCTTCTAATTCTTCTTCTTCTTCTTCTTCTTCTTCTTCTTCTTCTTCTTCTTCTAATTCTTCTTCTTCTTCTTCTAATTCTTCTTCTAATTCTTCTTATTCTAATTCTTCTTCTTCTTCTCCTGCTTCTTCTAATTCTTCTTTTTCTAATTCTTCTTCTAATTCTTCTTCTTCTCCTTCTAATTCTTCTTCTTCTTCTTCTTCTTCTTCTTCTTCTAATTCTTCTTCTTCTTCTTCTAATTCTTCTTCTTCTTTTTCTAATTCTTCTTCTTCTTCTAATTCTTCTTCTAATTCTTCTTCTAATTCTTCTAAATCTTCTAATTCTTCTAATTCTTCTTCTAATTCTTTGATTTCTTCTAATTCTTATCTTCTTCTTCTTCTTCTTGTTCTTCTTCTTCTTCTAATTCTTCTTCTTCTTCTAATTCTTCTTCTTCTTCTTCTTCTTCTTCTTCTTCTTCTTCTTCTTCTAATTCTTATTCTTCTTCTTCTTCTTCTTCTTCTAATTCTTCTTCTAATTCTTCTTCTTATTCTTCTAAATCTTTTAAGTCTTCTAATTCTTTGATTTCTTCTAATTCTTCTTCTTCTTCTAATTCTTCTTCTTCTTCTAATTCTTCTTCATCTTCTTCTTCTTCTTCTTCTTCTTCTAATTCTTCTTCTAATTCTTCTTCTAATTCTTCTAATTCTTCTAATTCTCCTCATTCTTCTTCTTCTTCTTCTTCTTCTTCTTCTTCTTCTTCTTCTTCTTCTTCTAATTCTAATTCTTCTTCTAATTCTTCTTCTAATTCTTCTTCTTCTAGTTCTTCTTCTTCTTCTTCTTCTTCTTCTTCTTCTTCTGCTTCTTCTTCTTCTTCTTCTGCTTCTTCTTCTTCTTCTTCTAATTCTTCTTCTTCTTCTTCTTCTTCTTCTTCTTCTGCTTCTTCTTCTTCTTCTTCTTCTTCTGCTTCTTCTTCTTCTTCTTCTAATTCTTCTTCTTCTTCTTCTTCTTCTTCTTCTTCTACTTCTTCTAATTCTTCTTCTTCTTCAAAATCTTCTTCTTCTTCTTCAAATTCTTCTTCTTCTTCTTCTTCTTCTAATTCTTCTTCTTCTTCTTCTTCTTCTTCTTCTAATACTTCATTTTCAAATTCTTCTTCTAATTCTTCTTATTCTTCTAAATCTTCTAATTCTTCTAATTCTTCTTCTAATTCTTCGATTTCTTCTAATTCTTCTTCATCATCTTCTTCTTCTTCTTCTTCTTCTTCTGCTTCTTCTAATTCTTCTTCTTCTAATTCTTCTTCTAATTCTTCTTCTTCTTCTTCTTCGTCTTCTAATTCTTCTTCTTCTAATTCTTCTTCTTCTTCTAATTCTTCTTCTTCTTCTAATTCTTCTTCTTCTACTAATTCTTCTTCATCTTCTTCTTCTTCTTCTTCTAATTCTTCTTCTTCTTCTGATACTTCTTCTAATTCTTCTTCTTCTAATTCTTCTTCTAATTCTTCTTCTAATTCTTCTAATTCATCTTCTTTTTCTTCTAATTCTTCTTCTTCTAATTCTTCTAATTCTTCTTCTTCTTCTTCTTCTTCTAATTCTTCTAATTCTTCTTCTTATTCTTCTAAATCTTCTAATTCTTCTAATTCTTCTAATTCTTCGATTTCTTCTAATTCTTCTACTTCTTCTAATTCTTCTTCTTCTTCTAATTCTTCTTCATCTTCTTCTGCTTCTTCTTCTTCTTCTAATTCTTCTTCTAATTCTTCTTCTAATTCTTCTTCTTCTAATTCTTCTAATTCTTCTTCTTCTTCTTCTTCTTCTTCTTCTTCTTCTTCTTCTTCTTCTTCTTCTTCTAATTCTTCTTCTTCTTCTTCTAATTCTTCTTCTAATTCTTCTTCTTATTCTTCTAAATCTTCTAATTATTCTAATTCTTCTTCTAATTCTTCTTCTTCTGCTAATTCTTCTTCATCTTCTTCTTCTTCTAATTCTTCTTCTTCATCTTCTTCTTCTTATTCTAATTCTTCTTCTTCTTCTAATTTTTCTTCTTCTTATTCTTCTTCTTCTAATTCTTCTTCTAATTCTTCGATTTCTTCTAATTCTTCTACTTCTTCTAATTCTTCTTCTTCTTCTAATTCTTCTTCTTCTTCTAATTCTTCTTCATCTTCTTCTGCTTCTTCTTCTTCTTCTAATTCTTCTTCTAATTCTTCTTCTAATTCTTCTTCTTCTTCTTCTTCTTCTTCTTCTTCTTCTTCTTCTTCTTCTTCTTCTTCTTCTTCTAATTCTACTTCTTCTTCTTCTTCTTCTTCTAATTCTTCTTCTAATTCTTCTTCTTATTCTTCTAAATCTTCTAATTATTCTAATTCTTCTTCTAATTCTTCTTCTTCTGCTAATTCTTCTTCATCTTCTTCTTCTTCTTCTAATTCTTCTTCTTCTTCTTCTAATTCTTCTTCTAATTCTTCTTATTCTAATTCTTCTTCTTCTTCTGCTTCTTCTAATTCTTCTTCTTCTAATTCTTCTTCTAATTCTTCTTATTCTAATTCTTCTTCTTCTTCTTCTGCTTCTTCTAATTCTTCTTTTTCTAATTCTTCTTCTAATTCTTCTTCTTCTTCTTCTAATTCTTCTTCTTCTTCTAATTCTTCTTCTTCTTTTTCTAATTCTTCTTCTCCTAATTCTTCTTCTTATAATTCTTCTAAATCTTCTAATTCTTCTAATTCTTCTTCTAATTCTTCGATTTCTTCTAATTCTTATCTTCTTCTTCTTCTTGTTCTTCTTCTTCTTCTTCTTCTTCTTCTTCTTCTTCTTCTTCTTCTAATTCTTCTTCTTCTTCTAATTCTTCTTATAATTCTTCTTTTTATTGTTCTAAATCTTCTAATTCTTCTAATTCTTCTAATTCTTCTTCTTTTTCTAATTCTTCTTCTTCAACTTCTTCTTCTTCTTCTTCTTTTAATTCTTCTTCATCTTCTTCTTCTTCTAACTCTTCTTCTAACTCTTCTTCTGCTTCTTCTAATTCTTCTTTTTCTAATTCTTCTTCTAATTCTTCTTCTAATTCTTCTAATTCTTCTTCTTCTTCTTCTAATTCTTCTTCTTCTAATTCTTCTTCTAATTCTTCTTCTTCTTCTAATTCTTCTTCTTCTAATTCTTCTTCTTCTTCTAATTCTTCTTCTTCTTCTTCTTCTTCTAATTCTTCTTCTTCTTCTAATTCTTCTTCTTCTAATTCTTCTTCTTCTTCTTCTTCTTCTTCTTCTTCTTCTTCTAATTCTTCTTCTTCTTCTAATTCTTCTTCTTCTTCTAATTCTTCTTCATCTTCTTCTTCTAATTCTTCTAATTCTTCTTCTTCTTCTTCTTCTTATTCTGCTTCTTCTAATTCTTCTTTTTCTAATTCTTCTTCTAATTCTTCTTCTTCTTCTTCTTCTTCTTCTTCTTCTTATTCTTCTTCTTCTTCTTCTAATTCTTCTTCTTCTTCTAATTCTTCTTCTTCTTCTAATTCTTCTTCATCTTCTTCTTCTTCTTCTAATTCTTCTAATTCTTCTTCTTCTAATTCTTCGATTCTTCTTCTTCTTCTTCTTCTTCTAATTCTTCATTTTCTTCTTCTTCTAATTCTTCTTCTTCTTTTAATTCTTCATCTTCTAATAATTCTTCTTCTTCTTTTTATAATTCTTCTTCTTCTTCTTCTAATTCTTCTTCTTCTTCTAATTCTTCTTCTTCTTCTTCTAATTCTAATTCTTCTTCAAATTCTTCTTCTAATTCTTCTTCTTCTTCTTCTAATTCTTCTTCTTCTTCTTCTAATTCTTCTTCTTCTTCTTCTAATTCTTCTTTTTCTTCTTCTTCTTCTTCTTCTTCTAATTCTTCTTCATCTTCTTCTTCTAATTCTTCTTCTTCGTCTAATTCTTCTTCTTCTTCTTCTAATTCTTCTAATTCTTCTTCTTTTTCTTCTAATTCTTCTTCTTCATCTTCTTCTTCTTCTTCTTCTAATTCTTCTTCATCTTCTTCTTCTTCTTCTAATTCTTCTTCTTCTTCTTCTAATTCTTCTTCTAATTCTTCTTATTCTAATTCTTCTTCTTCTTCTTCTGCTTCTTCTAATTCTTCTTTTTCCAATTCTTCTTCTAATTCTTCTTCTTCTTCTTCTAATTCTTCTTCTTCTTCTAATTCTTCTTCTTCTTTTTCTAATTCTTCTTCTTCTAATTCTTCTTCTTCTAATTCTTCTAAATCTTCTAATTCTTCTAATTCTTCTTCTAATTCTTCGATTTCTTCTAATTCTTATCTTCTTCTTCTTCTTCTTGTTCTTCTTCTTCTTCTTCTTCTTCTTCTTCTTCTTCTAATTCTTCTTCTTCTTCTAATTCTTCTTATAATTCTTCTTTTTATTCTTCTAAATCTTCTAATTCTTCTAATTCTTCTAATTCTTCGATTTCTTCTAATTCTTCTTCTTCTAATTCTTCTTGTTCTTCTAATTCTTCTAATTCTTCTTCTTCTAATTCTTCGATTTCTTCTAATTCTTCTCCTCTTCTAATTCTTCTTCTTCAACTTCTTCTTCTTCTTCTTCTTCTAATTCTTCTTCTTCTTCTTCTTCTTCTTCTAATTCTTCTTCTTCTTCTTCTTCTTCTGCTTCTTCTAATCCTTCTTTTTCTAATTCTTCTTCTAATTCTTCTTCTAATTCTTCTAATTCTTATTCTTCTTCTTCTAATTCTTCTTCTTCTAATTCTTCTTCTAATTCTTCTTCTTCTTCTAATTCTTCTTCTTCTAATTCTTCTTCTTCTTCTAATTCTTCTTCTTCAACTTCTTCTTCTTCTTCTTCTTCTAATTCTTCTTCTTCTTCTTCTTCTTCTTCTTCTTTTTCTAATTCTTCTTCTCCTAATTCTTCTTCTTATAATTCTTCTAAATCTTCTAATTCTTCTAATTCTTCTTCTAATTCTTCTTCTAATTCTTCTAATTCTTATTCTTCTTCTTCTAATTCTTCTTCTTCTAATTCTTCTTCTAATTCTTCTTCTTCTTCTAATTCTTCTTCTTCTAATTCTTCTTCTTCTTCTAATTCTTCTTCTTCAACTTCTTCTTCTTCTTCTTCTTCTAATTCTTCTTCTTCTTCTTCTTCTTCTTCTAATTCTTCTTCTTCTTCTTCTTCTTCTTCTTCTTCTAATTCTTCTTCTTCTTCTAATTCTTCTTATAATTCTTCTTTTTATTCTTCTAAATCTTCTAATTCTTCTAATTCTTCTAATTCTTCTTCTTTTTCTAATTCTTCTTCTTCAACTTCTTCTTCTTCTTCTTCTTTTAATTCTTCTTCATCTTCTTCTTCTTCTAACTCTTCTTCTAACTCTTCTTCTAACTCTTCTTCTTCTTCTGCTTCTTCTAATTCTTCTTTTTCTAATTCTTCTTCTAATTCTTCTTCTAATTCTTCTAATTCTTCTTCTTCTTCTTCTAATTCTTCTTCTTCTAATTCTTCTTCTAATTCTTCTTCTTCTTCTAATTCTTCTTCTTCTAATTCTTCTTCTTCTTCTAATTCTTCTTCTTCTTCTTCTTCTTCTAATTCTTCTTCTTCTTCTAATTCTTCTTCTTCTAATTCTTCTTCTTCTTCTTCTTCTTCTTCTTCTAATTCTTCTTCTTCTTCTAATTCTTCTTCTTCTAATTCTTCTTCTTCTTCTTCTAATTCTTCTTTTTCTTCTTCTTCTTCTTCTTCTTCTTCTTCTTCTTCTTCTTCTAATTCTTCTTCTTCTAATTCTTCTTCTTCTTCTAATTCTTCTTCTTCTTCTTCTTCTTCTAATTCTTCTTCTTCTTCTAATTCTTCTTCTTCTAATTCTTCTTCTTCTTCTTCTTCTTCTTCTTCTTCTAATTCTTCTTCTTCTTCTAATTCTTCTTCTTCTAATTCTTCTTCTTCTTCTTCTAATTCTTCTTTTTCTTCTTCTTCTTCTTCTTCTTCTTCTTCTTCTTCTTCTTCTTCTTCTTCTTCTTCTTCTTCTTCTTCTTCTTCTTCTTCTAATTCTTCTTCTTCTTCTAATTCTTCTTCTTCTTCTAATTCTTCTTCATCTTCTTCTTCTAATTCTTCTAATTCTTCTTCTTCTTCTTCTTATTCTGCTTCTTCTAATTCTTCTTTTTCTAATTCTTCTTCTAATTCTTATTCTTCTTCTTCTTCTTCTTCTTCTTCTTATTCTTCTTGTTCTTCTTCTAATTCTTCTTCTTCTTCTAATTCTTCTTCTTCTTCTAATTCTTCTTCATCTTCTTCTTCTTCTTCTAATTCTTCTAATTCTTCTTCTTCTAATTCTTCGATTCTTCTAATTCTTCTTCTTCTTCTAATTCTTCTTCTTCAACTTCTTCTTCTTCTTCTTCTAATTCTTCTTCATGTTCTTCTTCTTCTTCTAATTCTTCTTCTTCTTCTTCTTCTGCTTCTTCTAATTCTTTTTCTTCTTCTTCTTCTTCTTCTTCTTCTTCTTCTTCTTCTTCTTCTTCTTCTTCTTCTAATTCTTCATTTTCTTCTTCTTCTTCTAATTCTTCTTCTTCTTTTAATTCTTCATCTTCTAATAATTCTTCTTCTTCTTTTTATAATTCTTCTTCTTCTTCTTCTAATTCTTCTTCTTCTTCTAATTCTTCTTCTTCTTCTTCTAATTCTAATTCTTCTTCTAATTCTTCTTCTTCTTCTTCTAATTCTTCTTCTTCTTCTTCTAATTCTTCTTCTTCTTCTTCTAATTCTTCTTTTTCTTCTTCTTCTTCTTCTTCTTCTAATTCTTCTTCTTCATCTTCTTCTTCTAATTCTTCTTCTTCTTCTAATTCTTCTTCTTCTTCTTCTAATTCTTCTTCTAATTCTTCTAATTCTTCTTCTTTTTCTTCTAATTCTTCTTCTTCATCTTCTTCTTCTTCTTCTTCTAATTCTTCTTCATCTTCTTCTTCTTCTTCTAATTCTTCTTCTTCTTCTTATAATTCTTCTTCTAATTCTTCTTATTCTAATTCTTCTTCTTCTTCTTCTGCTTCTTCTAATTCTTCTTTTTCCAATTCTTCTTCTAATTCTTCTTCTTCTTCTTCTAATTCTTCTTCTTCTTCTAATTCTTCTTCTTCTTTTTCTAATTCTTCTTCTAATTCTTCTTCTTCTAATTCTTCTTCTAATTCTTCGATTTCTTCTAATTCTTATCTTCTTCTTCTTCTTCTTGTTCTTCTTCTTCTTCTTCTTCTTCTTCTTCTTCTTCGTCTTCTAATTCTTCTTCTTCTTCTAATTCTTCTTATAATTCTTCTTTTTATTCTTCTAGATCTTCTAATTCTTCTAATTCTTCTAATTCTTCGATTTCTTCTAATTCTTCTTCTTCTAATTCTTCTTGTTCTTCTAATTCTTCTAATTCTTCGATTTCTTCTAATTCTTCGATTTCTTCTAATTCTTCTTCTTCTTCTAATTCTTCTTCTTCAACTTCTTCTTCTTCTTCTTCTTCTAATTCTTCTTCTTCTTCTTCTTCTTCTGCTTCTTCTAATCCTTCTTTTTCTAATTCTTCTTCTAATTCTTCTTCTAATTCTTCTAATTCTTCTTCTTCTTCTAATTCTTCTTCTTCTAATTCTTCTTCTAATTCTTCTTCTTCTTCTAATTCTTCTTCTTCTAATTCTTCTTCTTCTAATTCTTCTTCTTCTTCTTCTTCTTCTTCTAATTCTTCTTCTTCTTCTAATTCTTCTTCTTCTAATTCTTCTTCTTCTTCTAATTCTTCTTCTTCTTCTAATTCTTCTAATTCTTCTTCTAATTCTTCTTCTTCTTCTTCTAATTCTTCTTTTTCTTCTTCTTCTTCTTCTTCTTCTTCTAATTCTTCTTCTTCTTCTAATTCTTCTTCTTCTTCTAATTCTTCTTCTTCTTCTAATTCTTCTTCATCTTCTTCTTCTTCTAATTCTTCTAATTCTTCTTCTTCTTTTTCTTCTTCTGCTTCTTCTAATTCTTCTTTTTCTAATTCTTCTTCTTCCTCTTCTTCTTCTTCTTCTTCTTCTTCTTCTTCTTCTAATTCTTCTTCTTCTTCTAATTCTTCTTCATCTTCTTCTAATTCTTCTAATTCTTCTTCTTCTAATTCTTCAATTTCTTCTAATTCTTCTTCTTCTTCTAATTCTTCTTCTTCAACTTCTTCTTCTTCTTCTTCTAATTCTTCTTCATGTTCTTCTTCTTCTTCTAATTCTTCTTCTTCTTCTTCTTCTTCTGCTTCTTCTAATTCTTCTTTTTCTTCTTTTTCTTCTTCTTCTTCTTCTTCTTCTTCTTCTTCTTCTTCTTCTTCTTCTTCTTCTTCTAATTCTTCTTCTTCTTCTTCTTCTTCTGCTTCTTCTAATTCTTCTTTTTCTTCTTCTTCTTCTTCTTCTTCTTCTTCTTCTTCTGCTTCTTCTAATTCTTCTTTTTCTTCTTCTTCTTCTTCTTCTTCTTCTTCTTCTTCTTCTTCTTCTTCTAATTCTTCTTCTTCTTCTTCTTCTTCTTCTTCTAATTCTTCTAATTCTTCTTCTTATTCTTCTAAATCTTCTAAGTCTTCTAATTCTTCTAATTCTTCGATTTCTTCTAATTCTTCTTCTTCTTCTAATTCTTCTTCTTCTTCTAATTCTTCTTCTTCTTCTAATTCTTCTTCATCTTCTTCTTCTTCTTCTTCTTCTTCTAATTCTTCTTCTAATTCTTCTTCTAATTCTTCTAATTCTTCTAATTCTCCTCATTCTTCTTCTTCTTCTTCTTCTTCTTCTTCTAATTCTAATTCTTCTTCTAATTCTTCTTCTAATTCTTCTTCTTCTAGTTCTTCTAATTCTTCTTCTTCTTCTTCTTCTTCTTCTTCTTCTTTTAATTCTTCATCTTCTAATAATTCTTCTTCTTCTTTTTATAATTCTTCTTCTTCTTCTTCTAATTCTTCTTCTTCTTCTAATTCTTCTTCTTCTTCTTCTAATTCTAATTCTTCTTCAAATTCTTCTTCTAATTCTTCTTCTTCTTCTTCTAATTCTTCTTCTTCTTCTTCTAATTCTTCTTCTTCTTCTTCTAATTCTTCTTTTTCTTCTTCTTCTTCTTCTTCTTCTTCTTCTTCTTCTAATTCTTCTTCTTCATCTTCTTCTTCTAATTCTTCTTCTTCTTCTAATTCTTCTTCTTCTTCTTCTAATTCTTCTTCTTCTTCTTCTAATTCTTCTTCTTCTTTTTATAATTCTTCTTCTTCTTCTTCTAATTCTTCTTCTTCTTCTAATTCTTCTTCTTCTTCTTCTAATTCTAATTCTTCTTCAAATTCTTCTTCTAATTCTTCTTCTTCTTCTTCTAATTCTTCTTCTTCTTCTTCTAATTCTTCTTCTTCTTCTTCTAATTCTTCTTTTTCTTCTTCTTCTTCTTCTTCTTCTTCTTCTTCTTCTAATTCTTCTTCTTCATCTTCTTCTTCTAATTCTTCTTCTTCTTCTAATTCTTCTTCTTCTTCTTCTAATTCTTCTTCTAATTCTTCTAATTCTTCTTTTTCTTCTAATTCTTCTTCTTCATCTTCTTCTTCATCTTCTTCTTCTTCTTCTAATTCTTCTTCATCTTCTTCTTCTTCTTCTAATTCTTCTTCTTCTTCTTCTAATTCTTCTTCTAATTCTTCTTATTCTAATTCTTCTTCTTCTTCTGCTTCTTCTAATTATTCTTTTTCTAATTCTTCTTCTAATTCTTCTTCTTCTTCTTCTAATTCTTCTTCTTCTTCTAATTCTTCTTCTTCTTTTTCTAATTCTTCTTCTTCTAATTCTTCTTCTTCTAATTCTTCTAAATCTTCTAATTCTTCTAATTCTTCTTCTAATTCTTCGATTTCTTCTAATTCTTATCTTCTTCTTCTTCTTGTTGTTGTTGTTCTTCTTCTTCTTCTTCTTCTTCTTCTTCTAATTCTTATTCTTCTTCTAATTCTTCTTATAATTCTTCTTTTTATTCTTCTAAATCTTCTAATTCTTCTAATTCTTCTAATTCTTCGATTTCTTCTAATTCTTCTTCTTCTAATTCTTCTTCTTCAACTTCTTCTTCTTCTTCTTCTTCTAATTCTTCTTCTTCTTCTTCTTCTTCTTCTTCTAATTCTTCTTCTTCTTCTTCTTCTTCTGCTTCTTCTAATTCTTCTTTTTCTAATTCTTCTTCTAATTCTTCTTCTAATTCTTCTAATTCTTCTTCTTCTTCTTCTAATTCTTCTTCTTCTAATTCTTCTTCTAATTCTTCTTCTTCTTCTAATTCTTCTTCTTCTAATTCTTCTTCTTCTTCTAATTCTTCTTCTTCTTCTTCTTCTTCTAATTCTTCTTCTTCTTCTAATTCTTCTTCTTCTAATTCTTCTTCTTCTTCTAATGCTTCTAATTCTTCTTCTAATTCT
This sequence comes from Porphyrio hochstetteri, assembly GCA_020800305.1. Taxonomy (NCBI): domain Eukaryota; kingdom Metazoa; phylum Chordata; class Aves; order Gruiformes; family Rallidae; genus Porphyrio; species Porphyrio hochstetteri. Next base: position 443,358 of record JAJHSY010000157.1, on the reverse strand, counting down.
TCTTCTTCTTCTTCTAATTCTTCTTTTTCTTCTTCTTCTTCTTCTTCTTCTAATTCTTCTTCTTCTTCTAATTCTTCTTCTTCTTCTAATTCTTCTTCATCTTCTAATTCTTCTAATTCTTCTAATTCTTCTTCTTCTTCTTCTTCTTCTTCTGCTTCTTCTAATTCTTCTTTTTCTAATTCTTCTTCTAATTCTTCTTCTTCTTCTTCTTCTTCTTCTTCTTCTTCTTCTTCTAATTCTTCTTCTTCTTCTAATTCTTCTTCATCTTCTTCTTCTTCTTCTAATTCTTCTAATTCTTCTTCTAATTCTTCTAATTCTTCTTCTAATTCTTCGATTCTTCTAATTCTTCTTCTTCTTCTAATTCTTCTTCTTCAACTTCTTCTTCTTCTTCTTCTAATTCTTCTTCATGTTCTTCTTCTTCTTCTAATTCTTCTTCTTCTTCTTCTTCTGCTTCTTCTAATTCTTTTTCTTCTTCTTCTTCTTCTTCTTCTTCTTCTTCTTCTAATTCTTCATTTTCTTCTTCTTCTTCTAATTCTTCTTCTTCTTTTAATTCTTCATCTTCTAATAATTCTTCTTCTTCTTTTTATAATTCTTCTTCTTCTTCTTCGAATTCTTCTTCTTCTTCTAATTCTTCTTCTTCTTCTTCTAATTCTAATTCTTCTTCAAATTCTTCTTCTAATTCTTCTTCTTCTTCTTCTAATTCTTCTTCTTCTTCTTCTAATTCTTCTTCTTCTTCTTCTAATTCTTCTTTTTCTTCTTCTTCTTCTTCTTCTTCTAATTCTTCTTCTTCATCTTCTTCTTCTAATTCTTCTTCTTCTTCTAATTCTTCTTCTTCTTCTTCTAATTCTTCTTCTAATTCTTCTAATTCTTCTTCTTTTTCTTCTAATTCTTCTTCTTCATCTTCTTCTTCTTCTTCTTCTAATTCTTCTTCATCTTCTTCTTCTTCTTCTAATTCTTCTTCTTCTTCTTCTAATTCTTCTTCTAATTCTTCTTATTCTAATTCTTCTTCTTCTTCTGCTTCTTCTAATTCTTCTTTTTCTAATTCTTCTTCTAATTCTTCTTCTTCTAATTCTTCTTCTTCTTATTCTTCTTCTTCTTCTTCTAATTCTTCTTCTTCTTCTAATTCTTCTTCTTCTTCTAATTCTTCTTCATCTTCTTCTTCTTCTTCTAATTCTTCTAATTCTTCTTCTTCTAATTCTTCGATTCTTCTAATTCTTCTTCTTCTTCTAATTCTTCTTCTTCAACTTCTTCTTCTTCTTCTTCTAATTCTTCTTCATGTTCTTCTTCTTCTTCTAATTCTTCTTCTTCTTCTTCTTCTGCTTCTTCTAATTCTTTTTCTTCTTCTTCTTCTTCTTCTTCTTCTTCTTCTTCTTCTTCTTCTTCTAATTCTTCATTTTCTTCTTCTTCTTCTAATTCTTCTTCTTCTTTTAATTCTTCATCTTCTAATAATTCTTCTTCTTCTTTTTATAATTCTTCTTCTTCTTCTTCTAATTCTTCTTCTTCTTCTAATTCTTCTTCTTCTTCTTCTAATTCTAATTCTTCTTCAAATTCTTCTTCTAATTCTTCTTCTTCTTCTTCTAATTCTTCTTCTTCTTCTTCTAATTCTTCTTCTTCTTCTTCTAATTCTTCTTTTTCTTCTTCTTCTTCTTCTTCTTCTAATTCTTCTTCTTCATCTTCTTCTTCTAATTCTTCTTCTTCTTCTAATTCTTCTTCTTCTTCTTCTAATTCTTCTTCTAATTCTTCTAATTCTTCTTCTTTTTCTTCTAATTCTTCTTCTTCATCTTCTTCTTCTTCTTCTTCTAATTCTTCTTCATCTTCTTCTTCTTCTTCTAATTCTTCTTCTTCTTCTTCTAATTCTTCTTCTAATTCTTCTTATTCTAATTCTTCTTCTTCTTCTTCTGCTTCTTCTAATTCTTCTTTTTCCAATTCTTCTTCTAATTCTTCTTCTTCTTCTTCTAATTCTTCTTCTTCTTCTAATTCTTCTTCTTCTTTTTCTAATTCTTCTTCTTCTAATTCTTCTTCTTCTAATTCTTCTAAATCTTCTAATTCTTCTAATTCTTCTTCTAATTCTTCGATTTCTTCTAATTCTTATCTTCTTCTTCTTCTTCTTGTTCTTCTTCTTCTTCTTCTTCTTCTTCTTCTTCTTCTTCTAATTCTTCTTCTTCTTCTAATTCTTCTTATAATTCTTCTTTTTATTCTTCTAAATCTTCTAATTCTTCTAATTCTTCTAATTCTTCGATTTCTTCTAATTCTTCTTCTTCTAATTCTTCGATTTCTTCTAATTCTTCTTCTTCTTCTAATTCTTCTTCTTCAACTTCTTCTTCTTCTTCTTCTTCTAATTCTTCTTCTTCTTCTTCTTCTTCTTCTAATTCTTCTTCTTCTTCTTCTTCTTCTGCTTCTTCTAATCCTTCTTTTTCTAATTCTTCTTCTAATTCTTCTTCTAATTCTTCTAATTCTTCTTCTTCTTCTTCTAATTCTTCTTCTTCTAATTCTTCTTCTAATTCTTCTTCTTCTTCTAATTCTTCTTCTTCTAATTCTTCTTCTTCTTCTAATTCTTCTTCTTCTAATTCTTCTTCTTCTTCTAATTCTTCTTCTTCTTTTTCTAATTCTTCTTCTCCTAATTCTTCTTCTTATAATTCTTCTAAATCTTCTAATTCTTCTAATTCTTCTTCTAATTCTTCGATTTCTTCTAATTCTTATCTTCTTCTTCTTCTTGTTCTTCTTCTTCTTCTTCTTCTTCTTCTTCTTCTTCTTCTTCTAATTCTTCTTCTTCTTCTAATTCTTCTTATAATTCTTCTTTTTATTCTTCTAAATCTTCTAATTCTTCTAATTCTTCTAATTCTTCTTCTTTTTCTAATTCTTCTTCTTCAACTTCTTCTTCTTCTTCTTCTTTTAATTCTTCTTCATCTTCTTCTTCTTCTAACTCTTCTTCTAACTCTTCTTCTTCTGCTTCTTCTAATTCTTCTTTTTCTAATTCTTCTTCTAATTCTTCTTCTAATTCTTCTAATTCTTCTTCTTCTTCTTCTAATTCTTCTTCTTCTAATTCTTCTTCTAATTCTTCTTCTTCTTCTAATTCTTCTTCTTCTATTTCTTCTTCTTCTTCTAATTCTTCTTCTTCTTCTTCTTCTTCTAATTCTTCTTCTTCTTCTAATTCTTCTTCTTCTAATTCTTCTTCTTCTTCTTCTTCTTCTTCTTCTTCTTCTTCTTCTTCTTCTTCTTCTTCTTCTTCTTCTTCTAATTCTTCTTCTTCTTCTAATTCTTCTTCTTCTAATTCTTCTTCTTCTTCTTCTAATTCTTCTTTTTCTTCTTCTTCTTCTTCTTCTTCTTCTTCTCCTTCTTCTTCTTCTTCTTCTAATTCTTCTTCTTCTAATTCTTCTTCTTCTTCTAATTCTTCTTCTTCTTCTTCTTCTTCTTCTTCTTCTTCTTCTAATTCTTCTTCTTCTTCTAATTCTTCTTCTTCTAATTCTTCTTCTTCTTCTTCTAATTCTTCTTTTTCTTCTTCTTCTTCTTCTTCTTCTTCTTCTTCTTCTTCTTCTAATTCTTCTTCTTCTAATTCTTCTTCTTCTTCTAATTCTTCTTCATCTTCTTCTTCTAATTCTTCTAATTCTTCTTCTTCTTCTTCTTATTCTGCTTCTTCTAATTCTTCTTTTTCTAATTCTTCTTCTAATTCTTCTTCTTCTTCTTCTTCTTCTTCTTCTTCTTATTCTTCTTCTTCTTCTAATTCTTCTTCTTCTTCTAATTCTTCTTCTTCTAATTCTTCTTCATCTTCTTCTTCTTCTTCTAATTCTTCTAATTCTTCTTCTAATTCTTCGATTCTTCTAATTCTTCTTCTTCTTCTAATTCTTCTTCTTCAACTTCTTCTTCTTCTTCTTCTAATTCTTCTTCATGTTCTTCTTCTTCTTCTAATTCTTCTTCTTCTTCTTCTTCTGCTTCTTCTAATTCTTTTTCTTCTTCTTCTTCTTCTTCTTCTTCTTCTTCTTCTTCTTCTAATTCTTCATTTTCTTCTTCTTCTTCTAATTCTTCTTCTTCTTTTAATTCTTCATCTTCTAATAATTCTTCTTCTTCTTTTTATAATTCTTCTTCTTCTTCTTCTAATTCTTCTTCTTCTTCTAATTCTTCTTCTTCTTCTTCTAATTCTAATTCTTCTTCAAATTCTTCTTCTAATTCTTCTTCTTCTTCTTCTAATTCTTCTTCTTCTTCTTCTAATTCTTCTAATTCTTCTTCTAATTCTTCTTTTTCTTCTTCTTCTTCTTCTTCTAATTCTTCTTCTTCATCTTCTTCTTCTAATTCTTCTTCTTCTTCTAATTCTTCTTCTTCTTCTTCTAATTCTTCTTCTAATTCTTCTAATTCTTCTTCTTTTTCTTCTAATTCTTCTTCTTCATCTTCTTCTTCTTCTTCTTCTTCTAATTCTTCTTCATCTTCTTCTTCTTCTTCTAATTCTTCTTCTTCTTCTTCTAATTCTTCTTCTAATTCTTCTTATTCTAATTCTTCTTCTTCTTCTTCTGCTTCTTCTAATTCTTCTTTTTCCAATTCTTCTTCTAATTCTTCTTCTTCTTCTAATTCTTCTTCTTCTTTTTCTAATTCTTCTTCTTCTAATTCTTCTTCTTCTAATTCTTCTTCTAATTCTTCGATTTCTTCTAATTCTTATCTTCTTCTTCTTCTTCTTCTTCTTCTTCTTCTTCTTCTTCTTCTTCTTCTAATTCTTCTTCTTCTTCTAATTCTTCTTATAATTCTTCTTTTTATTCTTCTAAATCTTCTAATTCTTCTAATTCTTCTAATTCTTCGATTTCTTCTAATTCTTCTTCTTCTAATTCTTCTTGTTCTTCTAATTCTTCTAATTCTTCTTCTTCTAATTCTTCGATTTCTTCTAATTCTTCTTCTTCTTCTAATTCTTCTTCTTCAACTTCTTCTTCTTCTTCTTCTTCTAATTCTTCTTCTTCTTCTTCTTCTTCTTCTAATTCTTCTTCTTCTTCTTCTTCTTCTGCTTCTTCTAATCCTTCTTTTTCTAATTCTTCTTCTAATTCTTCTTCTAATTCTTCTAATTCTTCTTCTTCTTCTTCTAATTCTTCTTCTTCTAATTCTTCTTCTAATTCTTCTTCTTCTTCTAATTCTTCTTCTTCTAATTCTTCTTCTTCTTCTAATTCTTCTTCTTCTTCTTCTTCTTCTTCTAATTCTTCTTCTTCTTCTAATTCTTCTTCTTCTAATTCTTCTTCTTCTTCTAATTCTTCTAATTCTTCTTCTAATTCTTCTTCTTCTTCTTCTAATTCTTCTTTTTCTTCTTCTTCTTCTTCTTCTTCTTCTTCTAATTCTTCTTCTTCTTCTAATTCTTCTTCTTCTTCTAATTCTTCTTCTTCTTCTAATTCTTCTTCATCTTCTTCTTCTTCTAATTCTTCTAATTCTTCTTCTTCTTTTTCTTCTTCTGCTTCTTCTAATTCTTCTTTTTCTAATTCTTCTTCTTCTTCTTCTTCTTCTTCTTCTTCTAATTCTTCTTCTTCTTCTAATTCTTCTTCATCTTCTTCTAATTCTTCTAATTCTTCTTCTTCTAATTCTTCAATTTCTTCTAATTCTTCTTCTTCTTCTAATTCTTCTTCAACTTCTTCTTCTTCTTCTTCTAATTCTTCTTCATGTTCTTCTTCTTCTTCTAATTCTTCTTCTTCTTCTTCTTCTTCTGCTTCTTCTAATTCTTCTTTTTCTTCTTTTTCTTCTTCTTCTTCTTCTTCTTCTTCTTCTTCTTCTTCTTCTTCTAATTCTTCTTCTTCTTCTTCTTCTTCTGCTTCTTCTAATTCTTCTTTTTCTTCTTCTTCTTCTTCTTCTTCTTCTTCTTCTTCTAATTCTTCTAATTCTTCTTCTTATTCTTCTAAATCTTCTAAGTCTTCTAATTCTTCTAATTCTTCGATTTCTTCTAATTCTTCTTCTTCTTCTAATTCTTCTTCTTCTTCTAATTCTTCTTCTTCTTCTAATTCTTCTTCATCTTCTTCTTCTTCTTCTTCTTCTTCTAATTCTTCTTCTAATTCTTCTTCTAATTCTTCTAATTCTTCTAATTCTCCTCATTCTTCTTCTTCTTCTTCTTCTTCTTCTTCTAATTCTAATTCTTCTTCTAATTCTTCTTCTAATTCTTCTTCTTCTAGTTCTTCTAATTCTTCTTCTTCTTCTTCTTCTTCTTCTTCTTCTTCTTTTAATTCTTCATCTTCTAATAATTCTTCTTCTTCTTTTTATAATTCTTCTTCTTCTTCTAATTCTTCTTCTTCTTCTAATTCTTCTTCTTCTTCTTCTAATTCTAATTCTTCTTCAAATTCTTCTTCTAATTCTTCTTCTTCTTCTTCTAATTCTTCTTCTTCTTCTTCTAATTCTTCTTTTTCTTCTTCTTCTTCTTCTTCTTCTTCTTCTTCTTCTTCTTCTTCTTCTAATTCTTCTTCTTCATCTTCTTCTTCTAATTCTTCTTCTTCTTCTAATTCTTCTTCTTCTTCTTCTAATTCTTCTTCTAATTCTTCTAATTCTTCTTTTTCTTCTAATTCTTCTTCTTCATCTTCTTCTTCATCTTCTTCTTCTTCTTCTAATTCTTCTTCATCTTCTTCTTCTTCTTCTAATTCTTCTTCTTCTTCTTCTAATTCTTCTTCTTCTTCTTCTAATTCTTCTTCTTCTTCTAATTCTTCTTCTTCTTTTTCTAATTCTTCTTCTTCTAATTCTTCTTCTTCTAATTCTTCTAAATCTTCTAATTCTTCTAATTCTTCTTCTAATTCTTCGATTTCTTCTAATTCTTATCTTCTTCTTCTTCTTGTTGTTCTTCTTCTTCTTCTTCTTCTTCTTCTTCTAATTCTTCTTCTTCTAATTCTTCTTATAATTCTTCTTTTTATTCTTCTAAATCTTCTAATTCTTCTAATTCTTCTAATTCTTCGATTTCTTCTAATTCTTCTTCTTCTAATTCTTCTTGTTCTTCTAATTCTTCTAATTCTTCTTCTTCTAATTCTTCGATTTCTTCTAATTCTTATTCTTCTTCTAATTCTTCTTCTTCAACTTCTTCTTCTTCTTCTTCTTCTAATTCTTCTTCTTATTCTTCTTCTTCTTCTTCTAATTCTTCTTCTTCTTCTTCTTCTTCTGCTTCTTCTAATTCTTCTTCTTCTTCTAATTCTTCTTCTTCTAATTCTTCTTCTTCTTCTAATTCTTCTTCTTCTTCTTCTTCTTCTAATTCTTCTTCTTCTTCTAATTCTTCTTCTTCTAATTCTTCTTCTTCTTCTAATTCTTCTTCTTCTTCTAATTCTTCTAATTCTTCTTCTAATTCTTCTAATTCTTCTTCTTCTTCTTCTAATTCTTCTTCTTCTAATTCTTCTTCTAATTCTTCTTCTTCTTCTAATTCTTCTTCTTCTAATTCTTCTTCTTCTTCTAATTCTTCTTCTTCTTCTTCTTCTTCTAATTCTTCTTCTTCTTCTAATTCTTCTTCTTCTAATTCTTCTTCTTCTTCTAATTCTTCTTCTTCTTCTAATTCTTCTAATTCTTCTTCTAATTCTTCTTCTTCTTCTTCTAATTCTTCTTTTTCTTCTTCTTCTTCTTCTTCTTCTTCTAATTCTTCTTCTTCTTCTAATTCTTCTTCATCTTCTAATTCTTCTAATTCTTCTAATTCTTCTTCTTCTTCTTCTTCTTCTTCTGCTTCTTCTAATTCTTCTTTTTCTAATTCTTCTTCTAATTCTTCTTCTTCTTCTTCTTCTTCTTCTTCTTCTTCTTCTTCTTCTTCTAATTCTTCTTCTTCTTCTAATTCTTCTTCTTCTTCTAATTCTTCTTCTTCTTCTAATTCTTCTTCATCTTCTTCTTCTAATTCTTCTTCTTCTAATTCTTCAATTTCTTCTAATTCTTCTTCTTCTTCTAATTCTTCTTCTTCAACTTCTTCTTCTTCTTCTAATTCTTCTTCATGTTCTTCTTCTTCTTCTAATTCTTCTTATTCTTCTTCTTCTTCTGCTTCTTCTAATTCTTCTTTTTCTTCTTCTTCTTCTTCTTCTTCTTCTTCTAATTCTTCTTCTTCTTCTTCTTCTTCTTCTTCTTCTTCTAATTCTTCTAATTCTTCTTCTTATTCTTCTAAATCTTCTAAGTCTTCTAATTCTTCTAATTCTTCGATTTCTTCTAATTCTTCTTCTTCTTCTAATTCTTCTTCATCTTCTTCTTCTTCTTCTTCTTCTTCTAATTCTTCTTCTAATTCTTCTTCTAATTCTTCTAATTCTTCTAATTCTCCTCATTCTTCTTCTTCTTCTTCTTCTTCTTCTTCTAATTCTAATTCTTCTTCTAATTCTTCTTCTAATTCTTCTTCTTCTAGTTCTTCTAATTCTTCTTCTTCTTCTTCTTCTTCTTCTTCTTCTTCTTCTGCTTCTTCTTCTTCTTCTTCTGCTTCTTCTTCTTCTTCTTCTAATTCTTCTTCTTCTTCTTCTTCTTCTTCTTCTTCTGCTTCTTCTAATTCTTCTTCTTCTTCAAATTCTTCTTCTTCTTCTTCTTCTTCTAATTCTTCTTCTTCTTCTAATTCTTCTTTTTCTTCTTCTTCTTCTTCTTCTTCTTCTTCTAATTCTTCTTCTTCTTCTAATTCTTCTTCTTCTTCTTCTAATTCTTCTTCTTCTTCTTCTTCTTCTTCTGCTTCTTCTAATTCTTCTTTTTCTAATTCTTCTTCTAATTCTTCTTCTTCTTCTTCTTCTTCTTCTTCTTCTTCTTCTTCTTCTTCTTCTTCTTCTTCTTCTAATTCTTCTTCTTCTAATTCTTCTTCATCTTCTTCTTCTAATTCTTCTAATTCTTCTTCTTCTAATTCTTCGATGTCTTCTAATTCTTCTTCTTCTTCTAATTCTTCTTCTTCAACTTCTTCTTCTTCTTCTTCTAATTCTTCTTCATGTTCTTCTTCTTCTTCTAATTCTTCTTCTTCTTCTTCTTCTGCTTCTTCTAATTCTTCTTTTTCTTCTTCTTCTTCTTCTTCTAATTCTTCTTCTTCTTCTTCTTCTTCTTCTTCTAATTCTTCTTCTTCTTCTTCTTCTTCTAATTTTTCAAATTCTTCTTCTTATTATTCAAAATCTTCTAAGTCTTCTAATTCTTCTAATTCTTCGATTTCTTCTAATTCTTCTTCTTCTTCTTCTTCTTTTTCTTCTAATTCTTCTTCTAATTCTTCTTCTAATTCTTCTAATTCTTCTAATTCTCCTCATTCTTCTTCTTCTTCTTCTTCTTCTTCTTCTTCTTCTAATTCTAATTCTTCTTCTAATTCTTCTTCTAATTCTTCTTCTTCTAGTTCTTCTAATTCTTCTTCTTCTTCTTCTTCTTCTTCTTCTGCTTCTTCTTCTTCTTCTTCTAATTCTTCTTCTTCTTCTTCTTCTTCTTCTTCTTCTTCTTCTTCTTCTTCTGCTTCTTCTAATTCTTCTTCTTCTTCAAATTCTTCTTCTTCTTCTTCTTCTTCTAATTCTTCGTCTTCTTCTTCTTCTTCTAATTCTTCATTTTCTAATTCTTCTTCTAATTCTTCTTATTCTTCTAAATCTTCTAATTCTTCTAATTCTTCTTCTAATTCTTCGATTTCTTCTAATTCTTCTTCTTCATCTTCTTCTTCTTCTTCTGCTTCTTCTAATTCTTCTTCTTCTACTGCTTCTTCTAATTCTTCTTCTTCTAATTCTTCTTCTAATTCTTCTTCTTCTTCTTCGTCTTCTAATTCTTCTTCTTCTAATTCTTCTTCTTCTTCTAATTCTTCTTCTTCTTCTAATTCTTCTTCTTCTACTAATTCTTCTTCATCTTCTTCTTCTTCTTCTTCTAATTCTTCTTCTTCTTCTAATACTTCTTCTAATTCTTCTTCTTCTAATTCTTCTTCTAATTCTTCTTCTAATTCTTCTAATTCATCTTCTTTTTCTTCTAATTCTTCTTCTTCTAATTCTTCTAATTCTTCTTCTTCTTCTAATTCTTCTTCTAATTCTTCTAATTCTTCTTCTTCTTCTTCTTCTAATTCTTCTAATTCTTCTAATTCTTCGATTTCTTCTAATTCTTCTACTTCTTCTAATTCTTCTTCTTCTTCTAATTCTTCTTCTTCTTCTAATTCTTCTTCATCTTCTTCTTCTTCTTCTTCTTCTTCTAATTCTTCTTCTAATTCTTCTTCTAATTCTTCTTCTTCTTCTTCTTCTTCTTCTTCTTCTTCTTCTTCTTCTTCTTCTTCTAATTCTTCTTCTAATTCTTCTTCTTATTCTTCTAAATCTTCTAATTATTCTAATTCTTCTTCTAATTCTTCTTCTGCTAATTCTTCTTCATCTTCTTCTTCTTCTTCTAATTCTTCTTCTTCTTCTTCTGCTACTTCTAATTCTTCTTTTTCTAATTCTTCTTCTAATTCTTCTTCTTCTTCTTCTAATTCTTCTTCTTCTTCTAATTCTTCTTCTTCTTTTTCTATTTCTTCTTATTCTAATTCTTCTTCTTCTTCTTCTTCTTCTTCTTCTTCTTCTTCTTCTTCTTCTAATTCTTCTTCTAATTCTTCTTCTTATTCTTCTAAATCTTCTAATTATTCTAATTCTTCTTCTAATTCTTCTTCTGCTAATTCTTCTTCATCTTCTTCTTCTTCTTCTAATTCTTCTTCTTCTTCTTCTAATTCTTCTTCTAATTCTTCTTATTCTAATTCTTCTTCTTCTTCTTCTGCTACTTCTAATTCTTCTTTTTCTAATTCTTCTTCTAATTCTTCTTCTTCTTCTTCTAATTCTTCTTCTTCTTCTAATTCTTCTTCTTCTTTTTCTAATTCTTCTTATTCTAATTCTTCTTCTTCTTCTTCTGCTACTTCTAATTCTTCTTTTTCTAATTCTTCTTCTAATTCTTCTTCTAATTCTTCTAAATCTTCTAATTCTTCTAATTCTTCTTCTAATTCTTCGATTTCTTCTAATTCTTATCTTCTTCTTCTTCTTGTTCTTGTTCTTCTTCTTCTTCTTCTTCTTCTTCTAATTCTTCTTCTTCTTCTAATTCTTCTTATAATTCTTCTTTTTATTCTTCTAAATCTTCTAATTCTTCTACTTCTTCTAATTCTTCTTCTTCTTCTTTTTCTTCTTCTTCTTCTTCTTCTTCTTCTAATTCTTCTTCTTCATCTTCTTCTTCTAATTCTTCTTCTTCTTCTAATTCTTCTTCTTCTTCTTCTAATTCTTCTTCTATTTCTTCTTATTCTAATTCTTCTTATTCTTCTTCTTCTTCTTCTGTTTCTTCTAATTCTTCTTCTTCTTCTTCTTCTTCTAATTCTTCTTCTAATTCTTCTTCTAATTCTTCTTCTTCTTCTAATTCTTCTTCTTCTAATTCTTCTTCTTCTTCTTCTAATTCTTCTTCTTCCTCTTTTTCTTCTTCTTCTTCTTCTCCTAATTCTTCTTCTAATTCTTCTTCTTATTCTTCTAAATCTTCTAATTCTTCTAATTCTTATTCTAATTCTTCGATTTCTTCTAATTCTACTTCTTATTCTAATTCTTCTTCCTCTTCTAATTCTTCTTCTTCTAATTCTTCGATTTCTTCTAATTCTTCTTCTTCATCTTCTTCTTCTTCTTCTAATTCTTCTTCTTCTTCTAATTCTTCTTCTTCTTCTAATTCTTCTTCTAATTCTTCTAATTCTTCTTCTTTTTCTTCTAATTCTTCTTCTTCTAATTCTTCTAATTCTTCTTAATCTAATTCTTCTTCTTCTTCTTCTTCTTCTAATTCTTCTTATTCTAATTCTTCTTCTTCTTCTTCTTCTTCTTCTAATTCTTCTTCTTCTAATTCTTCTTCTTCTTCTTCTTCTTCTTCTTCTTCTTCTTCTTCTTCTTCTAATTCTAATTCTTCTTTTTCTAATTCTTCTTCTAATTCTTCTTCTAATTCTTCTAATTCTTCTTCTTCTTCTTCTTCTTCTACTTCTTCGAATTATTCTTCTAATTCTTCATCTTCTAATCTTCTTCTTCTTCTTCTAATTCCTCTTCTAATTATTCTAATTCTTCTTCTTTTTCTTCTAATTCTTCTTCTTCTTCTTCTAATTCTTCTTCTAATTCTTCTTCTAATTCTTCTAATTCTTCTTCTTTTTCTTCTAATTCTTCTTCTTCATCTTCTTCTTCTTCTTCTAATTCTTCTTCATCTTCTTCTTCTAATTCTTCTTCTTCTTCTTCTAATTCTTCTTCTAATTCTTATTATTCTAATTCTTCTTCTTCTTCTTCTGCTTCTTCTAATTCTTCTTTTTCTAATTTTTCTTCTAATTCTTCTTCTTCTTCTTCTAATTCTTCTTCTTCTTCTTCTTCTAATTCTTCTTCTTCTTCTTCTAATTCTTCTTCTTCTTTTTCTAATTCTTCTTCTTCTTCTAATTCTTCTTCTAATTCTTCTTCTAATTCTTCTAAATCTTCTAATTCTTCTAATTCTTCTTCTAATTCTTTGATTTCTTCTAATTCTTATCTTCTTCTTCTTCTTCTTGTTCTTCTTCTTCTTCTTATTCTTCTTCTTCTAATTCTTCTTCTTCTTCTTCTTCTTCTTCTTCTTCTTCTAATTCTTATTCTTATTCTTCTTCTTCTTCTAATTCTTCTTCTAATTCTTCTTCTTATTCTTCTAAATCTTTTAATTCTTCTAATTCTTCGATTTCTTCTAATTCATCTTCTTCTTCTAATTCTTCTTCTTCTTCTAATTCTTCTTCTTCTTCTAATTCTTCTTCTTCTTCTTCTTCTTCTTCTAATTCTTCTTCTAATTCTTATTCTTATTCTTCTAAATCTTCTAATTCTTCTAATTCTACTTCTAATTCTTCGATTTCTTCTAATTCTTCTTCTTCATATTCTTCTTCTTCTTCTTCTTCTTCTTCTGCTTCTTCTAATTCTTCTTCTTCTAATTCTTCTTCTAATTCTTCTTCTTCTTCTAATTCTTCTTCTTCTTCTTCTTCTTCTTCTAATTCTTCTTCTAATTCTTCTTCTTCTTCTAATACTTCTTCTAATTCTTCTTCTTCTAATTCTTCTTCTAATTCTTCTTCTAATTCTTCTAATTATTCTTCTTTTTCTTCTAATTCTTCTTCTTCTAATTCTTCTAATTCTTCTTCTTCTTCTTCTTCTTCTAATTCTTCTAATTCTTCTTCTTATTCTTCTAAATCTTCTAATTCTTCTAATTCTTCTAATTCTTCGATTTCTTCTAATTCTTCTACTTCTTCTAATTCTTCTTCTTCTTCTAATTCTTCTTCTTCTTCTAAGTCTTCTTCATCTTCTTCTAATTCTTCTTCTTCTTCTAATTCTTCTTCTAATTCTTCTTCTAATTCTTCTAATTCTTCTTCTTCTCCTTCTTCTTATTCTTCTTCTTCTAATTCTTCTTCTTCTTCTAATTCTTCTTCTTCATCTAATTCTAATTCTTCTTCTAATTCTTCTTCTTCTTCTTCTAATTCTTCTTCTTCTAATTCTTCTAATTCTTCTTCTTCTAATTCTTCTTCTTCTTCTAATTCTTCTTCTTCTTCTAATTCTAATTCTTCTTCTAATTCTTCTTCTTCTAATTCTTCTTCTTCTTCTTCTTCTTCTTCTTCTTCTTCTTCTTCTTCTAATTCTTCTTCTTATTCTTCTAAATCTTCTAATTATTCTAATTCTTCTTCTAATTCTTCTTCTTATGCTAATTCTTCTTCATCTTCTTCTTCTTCTTCTAATTCTTCTTCTTCTTCTTCTTCTTCTAATTCTTCTTCTTCTAATTCTTCTTCTAATTCTTCTTCTAATTCTTCTTCTTATTCTTCTAAATCTTCTAATTCTTCTAATTCTTATTCTAATTCTTCGATTTCTTCTAATTCTTCTTGTTCTTCTAATTATTATTCTTCTTCTATTTCTTCTTCTTCATCTTCTTCTTCTTCTAATTCTTCTTCTTCTTTTAATTCTTCATCTTCTAATAATTCTTCTTCTTTTTTTTCTATTTCTTCTTCTTCTTCTTCTAATTCTTCTTCTTCTTCTAATTCTTCTTCTAATTCTTCGATTTCTTCTAATTCTTCGATTTCTTCTAATTCTTCTTCTTCTAATTCTTCTTCTTCATCTTCTTCTTCTTCTTCTAATTCTTCTTCTTCTTCTTCTAATTCTTCTTATTCTAATTCTTCTTCTTCTTCTTCTTCTTCTAATTCTTCTTCTTCTTCTTCATCTTCTTCTTCTAATTCTTCATCTTCTTCTTCTTCTAATTCTTCTAATTCTTCTTCTTCTTCTTCTTCTTCTTCTGCTTCTTCTAATTCTTCTTTTTCTAATTCTTCTTCTAATTCTTCTTCTTCTTCTTCTTCTTCTTCTTCTTCTTCTTCTTCTTCTTCTTCTTCTAATTCTTCTTCTTCTTCTAATTATTCTTCTTCTTCTAATTCTTCTTCATCTTCTTCTTCTTCTTCTTCTAATTCTTCTAATTCTTCTTCTTCTAATTCTTCGATTTCTTCTAATTCTTCTTCTTCAACTTCTTCTTCTTCTTCTTCTAATTCTTCTTCATGTTTGTCGTGGTTTTGCCCCAGCCAAGGGCCGCACCCCACACAGTCGCTTGTACTTTTAAAAGGAAGGGGGAGGGAAAGTTGGGGGAAGGGGAAAAGGGAAGGAAGAAAGGAGGAAAAGAAACCACAACCTAGAAACCAGAACCACGCAGGTTGGGATAAGGATAGTTTACTAAACAATAACAGAAAACTAGATATAACAATAACATAAGTTTAAAGCACAAAATAGATGAAACTGGTGATACACAATGCAATTTCTCACCAAACCACACAACTCAGGCCGCACAGCTTAGAGCCCGTCCCGGACAACCCGACCGCCCCAGAAACTGCACGTCCTGGCGTTGTCTCCCCCTCTTCCCCCCAGTCCCCCCTTATACCGAACATGACGTAACTGGCATGGAATATCCTCTTTGGCCAATTCGGATCACCTGTCCTGGCTGCGTCCCCTCCTTTCTCACTAGTAAGGAAGTATGCAGAGCTGAGAAAGGTCCTTGATTGCCCGGCAACAAATCGGAAAACATCAGGGTGCTATCAGCACTATTCTCATGCTAACACCCAAACATGGCATTCCATCCACTGCTAAAAAAAAAGTTTAACTCCATCATAGCTGAAACCAGGACAATGTTCTTCTTCTTCTTCTTCTTCTTCTTCTTCTTCTTCTTCTTCTTCTTCTTCTTCTTCTTCTTCTTCTTCTTCTTCTTCTTCTTCTAATTCTTCTTCTTCTTCTTCTTCTTCTTCTTCTTCTAATTCTTCTAATTCTTCTTCTTATTCTTCTAAATCTTCTGTCTTCTAATTCTTCTAATTCTTCGATTTCTTCTAATTCTTCCTTTTCTTCTAATTCTTCTTCATCTTCTTCTTCTTCTTCTTCTTCTTCTAATTCTTCTTCTAATTCTTCTTCTAATTCTTCTAATTCTTCTTCTTCTCCTTCTTCTTATTCTTCTTCTTCTAATTCTTCTTCTTCTTCTAATTCTAATTCTTCTTCTTCTTCTTCTAATTCTTCATTTTCTTCTTCTTCTTCTAAGTCTTCGATTTCTTGTAATTCTTATCTTCTTCTTCTTCTTCTTCTTCTTCTTCTTCTAATTCTTCTTCTTCTTCTTCTTCTTCTTCTAATTCTTCTAATTCTTCTTCTTATTCTTCTAAATCTTCTAATTCTTCTAATTCTTCTAATTCTTCGATTTCTTCTAATTCTTCTTCTTCTTCTAATTCTTCTTCTTCTAATTCTTCTTCTTCTAATTCTTCTTCTTCTTCTAATTCTTCTTCTTCTAATTCTAATTCTTCTTCTTCTTCTTCTTCTAATTCTTCTTCTTCTTCTTCTTCTTCTTCTTCTTCTAATTCTTCTTCTTCTAATTCTTCTTCTTCTTCTTCTAATTCTTCTTCTAATTCTTCTAATTCTTCTTCTTCTTCTAATTCTTCTTCTTCTAATTCTTCTGCTAATTCTTCTTCTTCTTCTTCTTCTTCTTCTTCTTCTGCTTCTTCTAATTCTTCTTTTTCTTCTAATTCTTCTTCTTCTTCTTCTAATTCTTCTTCTTCTGCTTCTTCTAATTCTTCTTCTTCTAATTCTTCTTCTTCTTCTTCTAATTCTTCTTCTAATTCTTCTAATTCTTCTTCTTCTTCTAATTCTTCTTCTTCTAATTCTTCTGCTAATTCTTCTTCTTCTTCTTCTTCTTCTTCTTCTTCTTCTGCTTCTTCTAATTCTTCTTTTTCTTCTAATTCTTCTTCTTCTTCTTCTAATTCTTCTTCTTCTGCTTCTTCTAATTCTTCTTCTTCTTCTAATTCTTCTTCTTCTTCCTCTTCTTCTAATTCTTCTTCTTCTTCTTCTTCTTCTTCTTCTAATTCTTCATTTTCTAATTCTTCTTCTAATTCTTCGATTTCTTCTAATTCTTCTTTTTCTTCTAATTGTTCTTCTTCTTCTAATTCTTCTTCTAATTCTTCTTGTTCTTCTAATTATTCTTCTTCTATTTCTTCTTCTTCATCTTCTTCTTCTTCTTCTTCTAATTCTTCTTCTTTTAATTCTTCATCTTCTAATAATTATTCTTCTTCTTTTTCTAATTCTTCTTCTTCTTCGTCTAATTCTTCTTCTTCTTCTTCTAATTCTAATTCTTCTTTAAATTCTTCTTCTAATTCTTCTTCTTATTCTTCTAATTTTTCTTCTTCTAATTCTTCTTCTTCTAATTCTTCTTCTTCTAATTCTTCTTCTAATTCTTCGATTTCTTCTAATTCTTCTTCTTCTTCTAATTCTTCTTCTTCATCTTCTTCTTCTTCTAATTCTTCTTCTTCATCTTCTTCTTCTTATTCTAATTCTTCTTCTTCTTCTGCTTCTTCTTCTTCTTCTTCTTCTAATTCTTCTTCTTCTTCTTCTTCTTCTTCTAATTCTTCTTCTTCTTCTTCTTCTTCTAATTCTTCTTCTCCTAATTCTTCTTCTAATTCTTCTTCTTATTCTTCTAAATCTTCTAATTCTTCTAATTCTTCTTCTAATTCTACGATTTCTTCTAATTCTTCTTGTTCTTCTAATTCTTCTTCTTCTAATTCTTCTTCTTCTAATTCTTCTTGTTCTTCTAATTCTTCTTCTTCTTCTATTTCTTCTTCTTCATCTTCTTCTTCTTCTTCTAATTCTTCTTCTTCTTCTAATTCTTCTTCTTCTTCTTCTAATTCTAATTCTTCTTCAAATTCTTCTTCTAATTCTTCTTCTTCTTCTTCTAATTCTAATTCTTCTTCAAATTCTTCTTCTAATTCTTCTTCTTCTTCTAATTCTTCTTCTTCTAATTCTTCTTCTTCTTCTTCTAATTCTTCTTCTTCTAATTCTTCTTCTTCTTCTAATTCTTCTTCTAATTCTTCTTCTTCATCTTCTTCTAATTCTTCTTCTAATTCTTCTTCTTCATCTTCTTCTTCTTATTCTAATTCTTCTTCTTCTTCTTCTGCTTCTTCTTATTCTTCTTTTTCTAATTCTTCTTCTAATTCTTCTTCTTCTTCTAATTCTTCTTCTTCTTAGTCTTCTTCTTCTTCTTCTAATTCTTCTTCTTCTTCTTCTTCTTCTTCTTCTTCTTCTGCTTCTTCTAATACTTCTTTTTCTAATTCTTCTTATAATTCTTCTTCTTCTTCTTCTTCTTCTTCTTCTTCTTCTTCTTCTTCTTCGAATTCTTCTTCGAATTCTTCTTCTTCTTCTTCTTCTTCTTCGAATTCTTCGAATTCTTCGAATTCTTCTTCTTCTTCGAATTCTTCTTCTTCGAATTCTTCTTCTTCTTCGAATTCTTCTTCTTCTTCTTCTTCTTCGAATTCTTCTTCTTCTTCGAATTCTTCTTCTTCTTCTTCTTCTTCGAATTCTTCTTCTTTGAATTCTTCGAATTCTTCGAATTCTTCTTCTTCTTCGAATTCTTCTTCTTCGAATTCTTCTTCTTCTTCGAATTCTTCTTCTTCTTCTTCTTCTTCGAATTCTTCTTCTTCTTCTCCTTCTTCTTCTTCTTCTTCTTCTTCTTCTTCTTCTTTAAATTCTTCGAATTCTTCGAATTCTTCTTCTTCTTCAAATTCTTCTTCTTCTTCGAAGTCTTCGAATTCTTCTTCTTCTTCGAATTCTTCTTCTTCGAATTCTTCGAATTCTTCTTCTTCTTCTTCTTCTTCGAATTCTTCTTCTTCTTCTTCGAATTCTTCTTCTTCTTCGAATTCTTCTTTGAATTCTTCTTCTTCGAATTCTTCTTCGAATTCTTCTTCTTCGAATTCTTCTTCTTCGAATTCTTCTTCTTCGAATTCTTCTTCTTCTTCGAATTCTTCTTCGAATTCTTCTTCTTCTTCTTCTTCGGATTCTTCTTCTTCTTTGAATACTTCTTCTTCTTCGAATTCTTCTTCTTCGAATTCTTCTTCTTCGAATTCTTCGAATTCTTCGAATTCTTCGAATTCTTCTTCTTCGAATTCTTCGAATTCTTCGAATTCTTCGAATTCTTCTTCTTCTTCTTCTTCGACGAATTCTTCTTCTTCTTCTTCTTCGAATTCTTCGAATTCTTCTTCTTCTTCGAATTCTTCTTCTTCTTCTTCGAATTCTTCGAATTCTTCTTCGAATTCTTCTTCTTCGAATTCTTCTTCTTCGAATTCTTCGAATTCTTCTTCTTCTTCTTCTTCTTCGAATTCTTCTTCGAATTCTTCTTCTTCTTCGAATTATTCTTAGAATTCTTCTTCGAATTCTTCTTCTTCGAATTCTTCTTCGAATTCTTCTTCGAATTCTTCTTCTTCATCGAATTATTCTTCGAATTCTTCTTCTTCTTCGAATTCTTCTTCTTCTTCTTCTTCTTCGAATTCTTCTTCTTCGAATTCTTCTTCTTCGAATTCTTTTTCTTCGAATTCTTCTTCTTCAAATTCTTCTTCTTCTTCTTCTTCTTCGAATTCTTCTTCTTCTTCTTCTTCTTCGAATTCTTCTTCTTCGAATTCTTCGAATTCTTCTTCTTCGAATTCTTCGAATTCTTCTTCTTCGAATTCTTCTTCTTCTTCGAATTCTTCTTCTTCTTCGAATCTTCTTCTTCTTCGAATTCTTCTTCTTCTTCGAATTATTCTTCTTCTTCTTCGAATTCTTCTTCTTCTTCGAATTCTTCTTCTTCTTCTTCTTCTTCTTCGAATTCTTCTTCTTCGAATTCTTCTTCGAATTCTTCTTCTTCTTCGAATTCTTCGAATTCTTCTTCTTCTTCGAATTCTTCTTCTTCTTCTTCGAATTCTTCTTCTTCGAATTCTTCGAATTCTTCTTCTTCTTCTTCTTCTTCTTCTTCTTATTCTTCTTCTTCTTCTTCTTCGAATTCTTCTTCGAATTCTTCTTCTTCTTCTTCTTCTTCTTCTTCTTCTTCTTCTTCGAATTCTTCGAATTCTTCGAATTCTTCGAATTCTTCGAATTCTTCTTCTTCTTCTTCTTCGAATTCTTCTTCTTCTTCTTCTTCTTCTTCTTCGAATTCTTCTTCGAATTCTTCTTCGAATTCTTCGAATTCTTCTTCTTCTTCTTCTTTGAATTCTTCTTCGAATTCTTCTTCTTCGAATTCTTCTTCTTCGAATTCTTTTTCTTCGAATTCTTCTTCTTCGAATTCTTCTTCTTCTTCTTCGAATTCTTCTTCGAATTCTTCTTCTTCTTCTTCTTCTTCTTCTTCTTCGAATTCTTCGAATTCTTCTTCTTCTTCTTCTTCTTCGAATTCTTCGAATTCTTCGAATTCTTCTTCTTCTTCTTCTTCGAATTCTTCGAATTCTTCTTCTTCTTCGAATTCTTCTTCTTCTTCTTTTTCTTCTTCTTCTTCTTCGAATTCTTCTTCTTCTTCTTCTTCTTCTTCTTCTTCTTCGAATTCTTCTTCTTCTTCTTCTTCGAATTCTTCTTCTTCTTCTTCTTCTTCTTCTTCTTCGAATTCTTCTTCTTCGAATTCTTCTTCTTCTTCTTCTTCTTCTTCTTCTTCTTCTTCTTCTTCGAATTCTTCTTCTTCTTCTTCTTCTTCTTCTTCTTCTTCTTCTTCTTCTTCTTCTTCTTCTTCTTCTTCTTCTTCTTCTTCGAATTCTTCTTCTTCTTCTTCTTCGAATTCTTCTTCTTCTTCTTC
Organism: Porphyrio hochstetteri; assembly: GCA_020800305.1. Classification (NCBI taxonomy): domain Eukaryota; kingdom Metazoa; phylum Chordata; class Aves; order Gruiformes; family Rallidae; genus Porphyrio; species Porphyrio hochstetteri. Next base: position 423,414 of record JAJHSY010000157.1, on the reverse strand, counting down.
TTCTTCTTCTTCTTCTTCTTCTTGGAATTCTTTGAATTCTTCGAATTCTTCTTCTTCTTCGAATTCTTCTTCTTCTTCGAATTCTTCGAATTCTTCGAATTCTTCTTCTTCGAATTCTTCGAATTCTTCGAATTCTTCGAATTCTTCTTCTTCTTCTTCTTCTTCGAATTCTTCTTCTTCTTCTTCTTCGAATTCTTCGAATTCTTCTTCTTCTTCGAATTCTTCTTCTTCGAATTCTTCTTCTTCTTCGAATTCTTCGAATTCTTCTTCTTCTTCTTCTTCGAATTCTTCTTCTTCGAATTCTTTTTCTTCGAATTCTTCTTCTTCGAATTCTTCTTCTTCTTCTTCAAATTCTTCTTCTTCGAATTCTTCTTCTTCGAATTCTTCTTCGAATTCTTCTTCTTCTAATTCTTCTTCTTCTTCTTCTTCGAATTCTTCGAATTCTTCTTCGAATTCTTCTTCTTCGAATTCTTCTTCGAATTCTTCTTCTTCTTCTTCTTCGAATTCTTCTTCGAATTCTTCTTCGAATTCTTCTTCGAATTCTTCTTCTTCGAATTCTTCTTCTTCGAATTCTTCTTCGAATTCTTCTTCTTCATCGAATTATTCTTCGAATTCTTCTTCTTCTTCTTCTTCTTCGAATTCTTCTTCTTCTTCTTCTTCGAATTCTTCTACTTCTTCTTCTTCTTCTTCGAATTCTTCTTCTTCGAATTCTTCTTCTTCTTCTTCTTCTTCTTCTTCTTCTTCTTCGAATTCTTCTTCTTCGAATTCTTCTTCTTCTTCTTCTTCTTCTTCGAATTCTTCTTCGAATTCTTCTTCTTCTTCTTCTTCTTCTTCTTCGAATTCTTCTTCTTCTTCTTCTTCTTCTTCTTCGAATTCTTCGAATTCTTCTTCGAATTCTTCTTCTTCTTCGAATTCTTCTTCTTCTTCTTCTTCGAATTCTTCTTCTTCTTCTTCTTCGAATTCTTCTTCTTCTTCTTCTTCTTCTTCTTCTTCGAATTCTTCTTCTTCGAATTCTTCGAATTCTTCGAATTCTTCGAATTCTTCTTCGAATTCTTCTTCTTCTTCTTCTTCTTCGAATTCTCCGAATTCTTCGAATTCTTCTTCTGCTTCGAATTCTTCGAATTCTTCTTCTTCTTCTTCTTCTTCTTCGAATTCTTCGAATTCTTCTTCGAATTCTTCTTCTTCTTCTTCTTCTTCGAATTCTTCTTCTTCTTCTTCTTCTTCGAATTCTTCGAATTCTTCGAATTCTTCTTCTTCTTCTTCGAATTCTTCGAATTCTTCTTCTTCTTCTTCGAATTCTTCTTCTTCTTCTTTTTCTTCTTCTTCTTCTTCGAATTCTTCTTCTTCTTCTTCTTCTTCTTCTTCTTCTTCTTCTTCTTCTTCTTCGAATTCTTCTTCTTCTTCTTCGAATTCTTCTTCTTCTTCTTCTTCTTCTTCTTCTTCTTCTTCTTCTTCTTTGAATTCTTCTTCTTTGAATTCTTCTTCTTCTTCTTTCAATTCTTCGAATTCTTCGAATTCTTCTTCTTCTTCGAATTCTTCTTCTTCTTCTTCTTCTTCTTCTAATTCTTCGAATTCTTCGAATTCTTCGAATTCTTCTTCTTCTTCGAATTCTTCGAATTCTTCGAATTCTTCTTCTTCTTCGAATTCTTCGAATTCTTCTTCTTCTTCGAATTCTTCGAATTCTTCTTCTTCTTCTTCTTCTTCGAATTCTTCTTCTTCTTCGAATTCTTCTTTGAATTCTTCTTCTTCTTCGAATTCTTCTTCTTCTTCGAATTCTTCTTTGAATTCTTCTTCTTCTTCTTCTTCTTCTTCGAATTCTTCTTCTTCGAATTCTTCTTCTTCTTCTTCGAATTCTTCTTCTTCTTCGAATTCTTCTTCGAATTCTTCTTCGAATTCTTCGAATTCTTCGAATTCTTCTTCTTCGTCTTCTTCGAATTCTTCTTCGAATTCTTCTTCTTCTTCGAATTCTTCTTCTTCTTTGAATTCTTCTTCTTCTTCTTCTTCTTCGAATTCTTCGAATTCTTCGAATTCTACTTCTTCTTCGAATTCTTCTTCTTCTTCGAATTCTTCTTCGAATTCTTCTTCGAATTCTTCTTCTTCTTCTTCGAATTCTTCTTCGAATTCTTCTTCGAATTCATCTTCTTCTTCTTCGAATTCTTCTTTTTCTTCTTCTTCTTCTTCGAATTCTTCTTCTTCTTCGAATTCTTCTTCTTCTTCTTCTTCGAATTCTTCTTATTCTTCTTCTTCTTCTTCGAATTCTTCGAATTCCTCTTCTTCTTCTTCGAATTCTTCTTCTTCGAAATCTTCTTCTTCGAATTCTTCTTCTTCTTCGAATTCTTCTTCGAATTCATCTTCTTCTTCGAATTCTTCTTCTTCTTCTTCTTCTTCTTCGAATTCTTCTTCTTCTTCGAATTCTTCTTCTTCGAATTCTTCTTCTTCTTCTTCTTCGAATCTTCGAATTCTTCGAATTCTTCGAATTCTTCTTCTTCTTCTTCGAATTCTTCTTCTTCGAATTCTTCTTCTTCGAATTCTTCTTCTTCTTCGAATTCTTCTTCGAATTCTTCTTCTTCTTCTTCTTCTTCGGATTCTTCGGATTCTTCTTCTTCTTCGAATTCTTCTTCTTCTTCGAATTCTTCTTCGAATTCTTCTTCGAATTCTTCTTCTTCTTCTTCGAATTCTTCTTCTTCGAATTCTTCGAATACTTCGAATTCTACTTATTCGAATTCTTCGAATTCTTCGAATTCTTCTTCTTCTTCTTCTTCTTCGAATTCTTCGAATTCTTCGGATTCTTCTTCTTCTTCTTCTTCGAATTCTTCTTCTTCTTCGAATTCTTCTTTGAATTCTTCTTCTTCGAATTCTTCTTTGAATTCTTCTTCTTCGAATTCTTCTTCGAATTCTTCTTCATCGAATTCTTCTTCGAATTCTTCTTCTTCTTCTTCTTCGAATTCTTCTTCTTCTTCTTCGAATTCTTCTTCGAATTCTTCTTCTTCTTCGAATTCTTCTTCGAATTCTCCTTCTTCTTCGAATTCTTCTTCTTCTTCGAATTCTTCTATGAATTCTTCTTCTTCTTCTTCTTCTTCTTCTTCTTCTTCTTCTTCTTCTTCTTCGAATTCTTCTTCTTCGAATTCTTCGAATTCTTCTTCTTCGAATTCTTCTTCTTCTTCTTCTTCTTCTTCTTCGAATTCTTCTTCTTCTTCTTCTTCTACTTCTTCTTCTTCTTCGAATTCTTCGAATTCTTCTTCTTCTTCTTCGAATTCTTCTTCGAATTCTTCTTCGAATTCTTCTTCTTCTTCTTCGAATTCTTCTTCGAATTATTCTTCGAATTCTTCTTCTTCGAATTCTTCTTCGAATTCTTCTTCTTCTTCTTCTTCTTCTTCGAATTCTTCTTCTTCGAATTCTTCTTCTTCGAATTCTTCTTCGAATTCTTCTTCTTCTTCGAATTCTTCTTCGAATTCTTCTTCTTCGAATTCTTCTTCTTCTTCTTCGAATTCTTCTTCGAATTATTCTTCGAATTCTTCTTCTTCGAATTCTTCTTCGAATTCTTCTTCTTCTTCTTCTTCTTCGAATTCTTCTTCGAATTCTTCTTCTTCTTCTCCTTCTTCGAATTCTTCTTCTTCGAATTCTTCTTCTTCTTCGAATTCTTCTTCGAATTCTTCGAATTCTTCTTCTTCTTCTTCTTCGAATTCTTCTTCTTCGAATTCTTTTTCTTCGAATTCTTCTTCTTCTAATTCTTCTTCTTCTTCTTCTTCAAATTCTTCTTCTTCGAATTCTTCTTCTTCGAATTCTTCTTCTTCTTCTTCTTATTCTTCTTCGAATTCTTCTTCTTCGAATTCTTCTTCGAATTCTTCTTCTTCTTCTTCGAATTCTTCGAATTCTTCTTCGAATTCTTCTTCTTCGAATTCTTCTTCGAATTCTTCTTCGAATTCTTCTTCTTCGAATTCTTCTTCGAATTCTTCTTCTTCTTCTTCTTCGAATTCTTCTTCGAATTCTTCTTCGAATTCTTCTTCTTCGAATTCTTCTTCGAATTCTTCTTCGAATTCTTCTTCTTCATCGAATTATTCTTCGAATTCTTCTTCTTCTTCTTCCAATTCTTCTTCTTCTTCTTCGAATTCTTCTTCTTCTTCTTCTTCTTCTTCGAATTCTTCTTCTTCGAATTCTTCTTCTTCTTCTTCTTCGAATTCTTCTTCTTCGAATTCTTCTTCTTCTTCGAATTCTTCTTCTTCGAATTCTTCTTCTTCGAATTCTTCTTCCAATTCTTCTTCTTCTTCGAATTCTTCTTCGAATTCTTCTTCTTCTTCCAATTCTTCTTCTTCGAATTCTTCGAATTCTTCTTCTTCGAATTCTTCGAATTCTTCTTCTTCTTCTTCTTCTTCGAATTCTTCTTCTTCGAATTCTTCTTCTTCTTCTTCTTCGAATTCTTCTTCGAATTCTTCGAATTCTTCTAATTCTTCTTCTTCTTCTTCTTCGTATTCTTCTTCTTCGAATTCTTCTTCTTCTTCTTCGAATTCTTCTTCTTCTTCTTCTTCTTCTTCTTCTTCTTCGAATTCTTCTTCTTCTTCTTCGAATTCTTCTTCTTCTTCTTCTTTGAATTCTTCTTCGAATTCTTCTTCTTCGAATTCTTCTTCTTCGAATTCTTCTTCTTCGAATTCTTCTTCTTCGAATTCTTTTTCTTCGAATTCTTCTTCTTCGAATTCTTCTTCTTCGAATTCTTCTTCTTCTTCTTCGAATTCTTCTTCGAATTCTTCGAATTCTTCTTCTTCTTCTTCGAATTCTTCTTCTTCTTCGAATTCTCCGAATTCTTCGAATTCTTCTTCTTCTTCTTCGAATTCTTCGAATTCTTCTTCTTCTTCTTCTTCTTCGAATTCTTAGAATTCTTCGAATTCTTCTTCTTCTTCTTCGAATTCTTCTTCTTCTTCTTCTTCTTCGAATTCTTCGAATTCTTCGAATTCTTCGAATTCTTCTTCGAATTCTTCTTCTTCTTCTTCTTCTTCTTCTTCTTCTTCGAATTCTTCTTCTTCTTCTTCTTCGAATTCTTCTTCTTCGAATTCTTCTTCTTCGAATTCTTCTTCTTCTTCTTCTTCTTCTTCGAATTCTTCTTCTTCGAATTCTTCTTCGAATTCTTCTTCTTCTTCTTCGAATTCTTCTTCTTCGAATTCTTCTTCGAATTCTTCGAATTCTTCTTCTTCGAATTCTTCGAATTCTTCGAATTCTTCTTCTTCTTCTTCGAATTCTTCTTCTTCTTCGAATTCTTCGAATTCTTCGAATTATTCTTCTTCTTCTTCTTCTTCTTCTTTGAATTCTTCTTCTTCTTCTTTGAATTCTTCGAATTCTTCGAATTCTTCGAATTCTTCTTCTTCTTCGAATTCTTCTTCTTCTTCTTCGAATTCTTCTTCTTCTTCTTCTTCTTCGAATTCTTCGAATTCTTCGAATTCTTCGAATTCTTCTTCTTCGAATTCTTCGAATTCTTCTTCTTCTTCTTCTTCTTCGAATTCTTCTTCTTCTTCTTCTTCGAATTCTTCTTCTTCTTATTCTTCTTCTTCTTCTTCTTCGAATTCTTCTTCTTCTTCGAATTCGTCTTTGAATTATTCTTCTTCTTCTTCGAATTCTTCTTCTTCGAATTCTTCTTTGAATTCTTCTTCTTCTTCGAATTCTTCTTCGAATTCTTCTTCTTCGAATTCTTCTTCTTCTTCGAATTCTTCTTCGAATTCTTCTTCTTCTTCTTCTTCTTCTTCTTCGAATTCTTCTTCTTCTTCGAATTCTTCTTCGAATTCTTCTTCGAATTCTTCGAATTCTTCGGATTCTTCTTCTTCGAATTCTTCGAATTCTTCTTCTTCGTCTTCTTCGAATTCTTCTTCGAATTCTTCTTCTTCTTCTTCGAATTCTTCTTCTTCTTCTTTGAATTCTTCTTCTTCTTCTTCTTCTTCTTCGAATTCTTCGAATACTTCTAATTCTTCTTCTTCTTCGAATTCTTCTTCTTCTTCTTCGAATTCTTCTTCTTCGAATTCTTCGAATACTTCGAATTCTTCTTATTCGAATTCTTCGAATTCTTCGAATTATTCTTCTTCGAATTCTTCGAATTCTTCGAATTCTTCGAATTCTTCTTCTTCTTCGAATTCTTCTTCTTCTTCGAATTATTCTTCTTATTCTTCTTCTTCTTCTTCTTCGAATTCTTCTTCGAATTCTTCTTCTTCTTCTTCGAATTCTTCTTCTTCTTCTTCTTTGAATTCTTCTTCGAATTCTTCTTCTTCGAATTCTTCTTCTTCGAATTCTTTTTCTTCGAATTCTTCTTCTTCGGAATCTTCTTCTTCGAATTCTTCTTCTTCTTCGAATTCTTCTTCGAATTCTTCTTCTTCTTTGAATTCTTCGAATTCTTCTTCTTCTTCGAATTCTTCTTCTTCGAATTCTTCGAATTCTTCGAATTCTTCTTCGAATTCTTCTTCTTCTTCTTCTTCTTCGAATTCTCCGAATTCTTCGAATTCTTCTTCTTCTTCTTCTTCGAATTCTTCGAATTCTTCTTCTTCTTCTTCTTCTTCGAATTCTTCGAATTCTTCGAATTCTTCTTCTTCTTCTTCGAATTCTTCTTCTTCTTCTTCTTCGAATTCTTCGAATTCTTCGAATTCTTCTTCTTCTTCTTCTTCGAATTCTTCGAATTCTTCTTCTTGTTCTTCGAATTCTTCTTCTTCTTCTTCTTCTTCTTCTTCTTCTTCTTCTTCTTCTTCGAATTCTTCTTCTTCTTCTTCTTCTTCGAATTCTTCTTCTTCTTCGAATTCTTCTTCTTCTTCTTCTTCTTCTTCTTTGAATTCTTCTTCTTCTTCTTTGAATTCTTCTTCTTCTTCTTTGAATTCTTCGAATTCTTCGAATTCTTCTTCTTCTTCGAATTCTTCTTCTTCGAATTCTTCTTCTTCTTCTTCGAATTCTTCGAATTCTTCGAATTCTTCTTCTTCTTCGAATTCTTCTTCGAATTCTTCTTCGAATTCTTCTTCTTCGAATTCTTCGAATTCTTCTTCGAATTCTTCTTCGAATTCTTCGAATTCTTCGAATTCTTCTTCTTCGAATTCTTCTTCTTCTTCTTTGAATTCTTCTTCTTCTTCTTCTTCTTCGAATTCTTCGAATTCTTCGAATTCTTCGAATTCTTCGAATTCTTCTTCTTCGTCTTCTTCTTCTTCTTCGAATTCTTCGAATTCTTCGAATACTTCTAATCATTCTTCTTCTTCGAATTCTTCGAATTCTTCTTCTTCTTCGAATTCTTCTTCGAATTCTTCTTCGAATTCTTCTTCTTCTTCGAATTCTTCTTCGAATTCTTCGAATTCTTCGAATTCTTCTTCTTCGAATTCTTCGAATTCTTCGAATTCTTCGAATTCTTCTTCTTCTTCTTCGAATTCTTCTTCTTCTTCTTCTTCTTCGGATTCTTCGGATTCTTCTTCTTCTTCGAATTCTTCTTCTTCTTCGAATTCTTCTTCGAATTCTTCTTCTTCGAATTCTTCTTCTTCGAATTCTTCTTCTTCGAATTCTTCTTCGAATTCTTCTTCGAATTCTTCTTCTTCTTCTTCTTCTTCTTCTTCTGATTCTTCTTCTTCTTCTGATTCTTCTTCTTCTGATTCTTCTGATTCTTCTGATTATTCTTCTTCTTCTTCTGATTCTTCTTCTTCTGATTCTTCTGATTCTTCTGATTATTCTTCTTCTTCTTCTGATTCTTCTTCTTCTGATTCTTCTGATTCTTCTTCTTCCTGTTCTTCTTCTTGTTCTTCTGATTCTTCTTCTGATTATGTCCTGGTTTCAGCTATGATGGAGTTAAACTTTTTTTTTAGCAGTGAATGGAATGCCATATTTGGGTGTTAGCATGAGAATAGTGCTGATAGCACCCTGATGTTTCCGATTTGTTGCCGGGCAATCAAGTACCTTTCTCAGCTCTGCATACTTCCTTACTAATGAGAAAGGAGGGGACGCAGCCAGGAGAGGTGACTCGAATTGGCCAAAGAGCATATTCCATGCCAGTTACGTCATGCTGAGTTTAAGGGGGGACTGGGGGGAAGAGGGGGAGACAACGCCAGGACGTGCAGTTTCTGGGGACGGTCGGGTTGTCCGGGACGGTCTCTAAGCTGTGTGGCCTGAGTTGTGTGGTTTGGCGAGAAATTGCATTGTGTATCACCAGTTTCATCTTCTTCTGATTCTTCTGATTCTTCTTCTTCTGATTCTTCTTCTGATTCTTCTTCTTCTTCTTCTGATTCTTCTTCTTCTGATTCTTCTTCTTCTTCTGATTCTTCTTCTTCTGATTCTTATTCTTCTTCTTCTTCTGACTTTTCTGATTCTTCTTCTTCGTCTTCTTCTACTTCTTCTTATCTGATTCTTCTTCTTCTGATTCTTCTGATTCTTCTGATTCTTCTTCTGATTCTTCTGATTCTTCTTCTGATTCT
>JAJHSY010000157.1:407500-412500 GCA_020800305.1 Porphyrio hochstetteri | reverse complement strand
TTTCTTCTTCTTCTTCGAATTCTTCTTCTTCTTCGAATTCTTCTTCTTCTTCTTCTTCGAATTCTTCTTCTTCGAATTCTTCTTCTTCTTCTTCTTCTTCTTCGAATACTTCTTCTTCTTCTTCTTCTTCTTCTTCGAATTCTTCTTCTTCGAATTCTTCTTCTTCTTCTTCTTCGAATTCTTCTTCTTCTTCTTCTTCTTCTTCTTCTTCGAATTCTTCTTCTTCTTCTTCTTCTTCGAATTCTTCTTCTTCTTCTTCTTCTTCGAATTCTTCTTCTTCTTCTTCTTCTTCTTCTTCTTCTTCTTCTTTGAATTCTTCTTCTTCTTCTTTGAATTCTTCGAATTCTTCGAATTCTTCTTCTTCTTCGAATTCTTCTTCTTCTTCTTCGAATTCTTCTTCTTCTTCTTCTTCTTCGAATTCTTCGAATTCTTCTTCTTCTTCGAATTCTTCTTCTTCTTCTTCTTCTTCTTCTTCTTCTTCTTCTTCTTCTTCTTCTTCTTCGAATTCTTCTTCTTCTTCGAATTCTTCTTTGAATTCTTCTTCTTCTTCTTCTTCGAATTCTTCTTCTTCTTCGAATTCTTCTTTGAATTCTTCTTCTTCTTCGAATTCTTCTTCGAATTCTTCTTCTTCGAATTCTTCTTCTTCGAATTATTCTTCTTCTTCGAATTCTTCTTCTTCTTCTTCTTCTTCTTCTTCTTCTTCTTCTTCGAATTCTTCTTCTTCTTCGAATTCTTCTTCGAATTCTTCTTCGAATTCTTCGAATTCTTCGGATTCTTCTTCTTCGAATTCTTCGAATTCTTCTTCTTCGTCTTCTTCGAATTCTTCTTCGAATTCTTCTTCTTCTTCTTCTTCGAATTCTTCTTCTTCTTCTTTGAATTCTTCTTCTTCTTCTTCGAATTCTTCGAATTCTTCGAATTCTTCGAATACTTCTAATTCTTCTTCTTATTCGAATTCTTCAATTTCTACTTCTTCTTTGAATTCTTCTTCTTCTTCGAATTCTTCTTCGAATTCTTCTTCGAATTCATCTTCTTCTTCTTCGAATTCTTCTTCTTCTTCTTCTTCTTCTTCGAATTCTTCTTCTTCTACGAATTCTTCTTCTTCTTCTTCTTCTTCTTCGAATTCTTCTTCTTCGAATTCTTCTTCTTCTTCTTCTTCGAATTCTTCGAATTCTTCGAATTCCTCTTCTTCTTCTTCGAATTCTTCTTCTTCGAATTCTTCTTCTTCTTCGAATTCTTCTTCGAATTCTTCTTCTTCTTCTTCTTCGAATTCTTCTTCTTCGTCTTCTTCCGATTCTTCTTCTTTTTCGAATTCTTCTTCTTCTTCGAATTCTTCTTCTTCTTCTTCTTCTTCGAATTCTTCTTCTTCTTCTTCTTCTTCTTCTTCTTCTTCTTCTTCTTCTTCGAATTCTTCTTCTTCTTCTTCTTCTTCTTCTTCTTCTTCTTCTTCTTCGAATTCTTCTTCTTCTTCGAATTCTTCTTCGAATTCTTCTTCTTCGAATTCTTCTTCTTATTCTTCGAATTCTTCTTCTTCGAATTCTTCTTCTTATTCTTCGAATTCTTCTTCTTCGAAATCTTCGAATACTTCGAATTCTTCTTATTCGAATTCTTCGAATTCTTCGAATTCTTCTTCTTCTTCGAATTCTTCGAATTCTTCGAATTCTTCGAATTCTTCTTCTTCTCCGAATTCTTCTTCTTCTTCTTCGAATTCTTCGAATTCTTCTTCTTCTTCTTCGAATTCTTCTTCTTCGAATTCTTCTACTTCTTCGAATTCTTCGAATTCTTCGAATTCTTCTTCTTCGAATTCTTCTTCTTCGAATTCTTTTTCTTCGAATTCTTCTTCTTCGAATTCTTCTTCTTCTTCTTCTTCTTCTTCTTCTTCGAATTCTTCTTCTTCTTCTTCTTTGAATTCTTCTTCGAATTCTTCTTCTTCGAATTCTTCTTCTTCGAATTCTTCTTCGAATTCTTCTTCTTCTTCTTCTTCTTCTTCGAATTCTTCTTCTTCGAATTCTTCTTCTTCTTCGAATTCTTCTTCTTCTTCTTCGAATTCTTCTTCTTCTTCTTCTTCTTCGAAATCTTCTTCTTCGAATTCTTCTTCGAATTCTTCTTCTTCTTCTTCTTCTTCTTCTTCTTCTTCGAATTCTTCTTCGAATTCTTCGAATTCTTCGAATTCTTCGAATTCTTCTTCTTCTTCGAATTCTTCTTCTTCAAATTCTTCGAATACTTCGAATTCTTCTTCTTCGAATTCTTCGAATTCTTCGAATTCTTCTTCTTCTTCGAATTCTTTGAATTCTTCGAATTCTTCGAATTCTTCTTCTTCTTCTTCGAATTCTTCGAATTCTTCTTCTTCTTCTTCGAATTCTTCTTCTTCGAATTCTTCTTCTTCTTCGAATTCTTCGAATTCTTCGAATTCTTCTTCTTCGAATTCTTCTTCTTCGAATTCTTTTTCTTCGAATTCTTCTTCTTCGAATTCTTCTTCTTCTCAAATTCTTCTTCGAATTCTTCTTCTTCTTCTTCTTCTTCTTCTTCGAATTCTTCTTCTTCTTCTTCTTCGAATTCTTCTTCTTCTTCTTCGAATTCTTCTTCTTCGAATTCTTCTTCTTCTTCGAATTCTTCTTCTTCTTCGAATTCTTCTTCTTCTTCTTCGAATTCTTCTTCTTCTTCGAATTCTTCTTCTTCTTCTTCTTCTTCTTCGAATTCTTCTTCTTCTTCGAATTCTTCTTCGTATTCTTCTTCTTCGAATTCTTCGAATTCTTCTTCTTCGAATTCTTCGAATTCTTCTTCGAATTCTTCTTCTTCGAATTCTTCGAATTCTTCTTCTTCTTCTTCTTCTTCGAATTCTTCAAATTCTTCGAATTCTTCGAATTCTTCGAATTCTTCTTCTTCTTCTTCTTCTTCTTCTTCGAATTCTTCAAATTCTTCGAATTCTTCGAATTCTTCTCCTTCTTCGAATTCTTCTTCTTCTTCTTCTTCTTCTTCTTCTTCTTCGAATTCTTCTTCGAATTCTTCTTCTTCTTCTTCGAATTCTTCTTCTTCTTCTTCTTTGAATTCTTCTTCGAATTCTTCTTCTTCGAATTCTTCTTCTTCGAATTCTTTTTCTTCGAATTCTTCTTCTTCGAATTCTTCTTCTTCTTCTTCGAATTCTTCTTCGAATTCTTCTTCTTCTTCGAATTCTTCGAATTCTTCGAATTCTTCGAATTCTTCTTCTTCTTCTTCTTCTTCTTCTTCTTCTTCTTCTTCTTCTTCTTCTTCGAATTCTTCGAATTCTTCTTCTTCTTCTTCTTCGAATTCTTCGAATTCTTCTTCTTCTTCTTCGAATTACTCTTCTTCTTTTTCTTCTTCTTCTTCTTCGAATTCTTCTTCTTCTTCTTCTTCTTCTTCTTCTTCTTCTTCTTCTTCTTCTTCTTCTTCTTCATCGAATTATTCTTCGAATTCTTCTTCTTCTTCTTCCAATTCTTCTTCTTCTTCTTCGAATTCTTCTTCTTCTTCTTCTTCTTCTTCTTCTGATTCTTCTTCCTCTTCTTCTTCTTCTTCCGATTCTTCTTCTTCTTCTGATTCTTCTTCTGATTCTTCTTCTGATTCTTCTGATTCTTCTTCTTATTCTTCTTCTTCTTATTCTTCTGAGTCTTCTTCTTCTTCTGATTCTTCTGATTCTTCTTCTTCTTCTTCTTCTGATTCTTCTTCGTCTGATTCTTCTTCTTCTGATTCTACTTCTTGTTCTTCTTGTTCTTCTTCTTCTTCTTCTTCTGATTCTTCTTCTTCTTCTTCTGATTCTTCTGATTCTTCTTCTTCTTCTTCTTCTTCTTCTTCGAATTCTTCTTCTTCGAATTCTTCTTCGAATTCTTCGAATTCTTCGAATTCTTCTTCTTCTTCTTCTTTGAATTCTTCTTCTTCGAATTCTTCGAATTCTTCTTCTTCTTCTTCTTCTTCTTCGAATTCTTCTTCTTCTTCTTCTTCGAATTCTTCTTCGAATTCTTCGAATTCTTCGAATTCTTCGAATTCTTCTTCTTCTTCTTCGAATTCTTCTTCTTCTTCTTCTTCTTCTTCTTCTTCATCTTCTGATTCTTCTTCTTCTGATTCTTCTTCTTCTTCTTCTTCTTCTTCTTCTGATTCTTCTTCTTATTCTGATTCTTCTGATTCTTCTTCTTCTTCTTCTTCTGATTCTTATTCTGATTCTTCTTCTTCTGATTCTTCTTCTTCTTATTCTTCTGATTCTTCTTCTTCTTCTGATTCTTCTTCTTATTCTTCTTCTTCTTCTGATTCTTCTTCCTCTTCTTCTTCTTCTTCTGATTCTTCTTCTTCTTCTGATTCTTCTTCTGATTCTTCTTCTGATTCTTCTGATTCTTCTTCTGATTCTTCTTCTTCTTATTCTTCTGAGTCTTCTTCTTCTTCTGATTCTTCTGATTCTTCTTCTTCTTCTTCTTCTGATTCTTCTTCGTCTGATTCTTCTTCTTCTGATTCTACTTCTTGTTCTTCTTCTTCTTCTTCTTCTTCTTCTTCTGATTCTTCTTCTTCTTCTTCTGATTCTTCTTCTGATTCTTCTGATTATTCTTCTTCTTCTTCTTCTTCGAATTCTTCTTCTTCGAATTCTTCTTCTTCGAATTCTTCTTCGAATTCTTCTTCTTCTTCGAATTCTTCTTCGAATTCTTCTTCTTCTTCTTCTTGGAATTCTTCTTCTTCGAATTCTTCGAATTCTTCTTCTTCTTCTTCTTCTTCTTCGAATTCTTCTTCTTCGAATTCTTCTTCTTCTTCTTCTTCGAATTCTTCTTCGAATTCTTCGAATTCTTCGAATTCTTCTTCTTCTTCTTCTTCTTCTTCTTCTTCGTATTCTTCTTCTTCTTCGAATTCTTCTTCTTCTTCTTCTTCGAATTCTTCTTCTTCTTCTTCTTCTTCGAATTCTTCTTCTTCTTCTTCTACTTCTTCTTCTTCTTCTTCGAATTCTTCTTCTTCTTCTTCGAATTCTTCTTCTTCTTCTTCGTTGAATTCTTCTTCGAATTCTTCTT
>JAJHSY010000157.1:262500-402500 GCA_020800305.1 Porphyrio hochstetteri | reverse complement strand
CTTCTTCTTCTTCTTCGAATTCTTCTTCTTCTTCTTCTTCTTCTTCTTCTTCTTCTTCTTCTTCTTCTTCGAATTCTTCTTCTTCTTCGAATTCTTCTTCGAATTCTTCTTCTTCGAATTCTTCTTCTTATTCTTCGAATTCTTCTTCTTCGAATTCTTCTTCTTATTCTTCGAATTCTTCTTCTTCGAAATCTTCGAATACTTCGAATTCTTCTTATTCGAATTCTTCGAATTCTTCGAATTCTTCTTCTTCTTCGAATTCTTCGAATTCTTCGAATTCTTCGAATTCTTCTTCTTCTCCGAATTCTTCTTCTTCTTCTTCGAATTCTTCGAATTCTTCTTCTTCTTCTTCGAATTCTTCTTCTTCGAATTCTTCTACTTCTTCGAATTCTTCGAATTCTTCGAATTCTTCTTCTTCGAATTCTTCTTCTTCGAATTCTTTTTCTTCGAATTCTTCTTCTTCGAATTCTTCTTCTTCTTCTTCTTCTTCTTCTTCTTCGAATTCTTCTTCTTCTTCTTCTTTGAATTCTTCTTCGAATTCTTCTTCTTCGAATTCTTCTTCTTCGAATTCTTCTTCGAATTCTTCTTCTTCTTCTTCTTCTTCTTCGAATTCTTCTTCTTCGAATTCTTCTTCTTCTTCGAATTCTTCTTCTTCTTCTTCGAATTCTTCTTCTTCTTCTTCTTCTTCGAAATCTTCTTCTTCGAATTCTTCTTCGAATTCTTCTTCTTCTTCTTCTTCTTCTTCTTCTTCTTCTTCGAATTCTTCTTCGAATTCTTCGAATTCTTCGAATTCTTCGAATTCTTCTTCTTCTTCGAATTCTTCTTCTTCGAATTCTTCGAATACTTCGAATTCTTCTTCTTCGAATTCTTCGAATTCTTCGAATTCTTCTTCTTCTTCGAATTCTTTGAATTCTTCGAATTCTTCGAATTCTTCTTCTTCTTCTTCGAATTCTTCGAATTCTTCTTCTTCTTCTTCGAATTCTTCTTCTTCGAATTCTTCTTCTTCTTCGAATTCTTCGAATTCTTCGAATTCTTCTTCTTCGAATTCTTCTTCTTCGAATTCTTTTTCTTCGAATTCTTCTTCTTCGAATTCTTCTTCTTCTCAAATTCTTCTTCGAATTCTTCTTCTTCTTCTTCTTCTTCTTCTTCGAATTCTTCTTCTTCTTCTTCTTCGAATTCTTCTTCTTCTTCTTCGAATTCTTCTTCTTCGAATTCTTCTTCTTCTTCGAATTCTTCTTCTTCTTCGAATTCTTCTTCTTCTTCTTCGAATTCTTCTTCTTCTTCGAATTCTTCTTCTTCTTCTTCTTCTTCTTCGAATTCTTCTTCTTCTTCGAATTCTTCTTCGTATTCTTCTTCTTCGAATTCTTCGAATTCTTCTTCTTCGAATTCTTCGAATTCTTCTTCGAATTCTTCTTCTTCGAATTCTTCGAATTCTTCTTCTTCTTCTTCTTCTTCGAATTCTTCAAATTCTTCGAATTCTTCGAATTCTTCGAATTCTTCTTCTTCTTCTTCTTCTTCTTCTTCGAATTCTTCAAATTCTTCGAATTCTTCGAATTCTTCTCCTTCTTCGAATTCTTCTTCTTCTTCTTCTTCTTCTTCTTCTTCTTCGAATTCTTCTTCGAATTCTTCTTCTTCTTCTTCGAATTCTTCTTCTTCTTCTTCTTTGAATTCTTCTTCGAATTCTTCTTCTTCGAATTCTTCTTCTTCGAATTCTTTTTCTTCGAATTCTTCTTCTTCGAATTCTTCTTCTTCTTCTTCGAATTCTTCTTCGAATTCTTCTTCTTCTTCGAATTCTTCGAATTCTTCGAATTCTTCTTCTTCTTCTTCTTCTTCTTCTTCTTCTTCTTCTTCTTCTTCTTCTTCGAATTCTTCGAATTCTTCTTCTTCTTCTTCTTCGAATTCTTCGAATTCTTCTTCTTCTTCTTCGAATTACTCTTCTTCTTTTTCTTCTTCTTCTTCTTCGAATTCTTCTTCTTCTTCTTCTTCTTCTTCTTCTTCTTCTTCTTCTTCTTCTTCTTCTTCTTCTTCTTCGAATTCTTCTTCTTCTTCTTTGAATTCTTCGAATTCTTCGAATTCTTCTTCTTCTTCGAATTCTTCTTCGAATTTTTCGAATTCTTCTTCTTCTTCTTCTTTGAATTCTTCGAATTCTTCGAATTCTTCTTCTTCTTCGAATTCTTCTTCTTCTTCGAATTCTTCTTCTTCTTCGAATTCTTCTTCGAATTCTTCTTCTTCGAATTCTTCTTCTTCGAATTATTCTTCTTCTTCGAATTCTTCTTCGAATTCTTCTTCTTCTTCTTCTTCTTCTTCTTCGAATTCTTCTTCGAATTCTTCGAATTCTTCGAATTCTTCTTCTTCGAATTCTTCTTCTTCTTCTTCTTTGAATTCTTCTTCTTCTTCTTCTTCTTCTTCTTCGAATTCTTCGAATTCTTCGAATTCTTCTTCTTCATCTTCTTCTTCTTCTTCTTCGAATTCTTCGAATTCTTCGAATACTTCTAATTCTTCTTCTTCTTCGAATTCTTCGAATTCTTCTTCTTCTTCGAATTCTTCTTCTTCTTCGAATTCTTCTTCGAATTCTTCTTCGAATTCTTCGAATTCTTCGAATTCTTCTTCGAATTCATCTTCTTCTTCTTCGAATTCTTCTTCTTCTTCTTCTTATTCTTCTTCGTATTCTTCTTCTTCTTCGAATTCTTCTTCTTCGAATTCTTCTTCTTCGAATTCTTCTTCTTCTTCTTCTTCGAATTCTTCTTCTTCTTCTTCTTCGAATTCTTCGAATTCTTCGAATTCTTCTTCTTCTTCTTCGAATTCTTCTTCTTCGAATTCTTCTTCTTCTTCGAATTCTTCTTCGAATTCTTCTTCTTCTTCTTCTTCTTCTTCTTGTTCTTCTTCTTCGGATTCTTCTTCTTCTTCGAATTCTTCTTCGAATTCTTCTTCTTCGAATTCTTCTTCTTCTTCTTCGAATTCTTCTTCTTCGAATTCTTCGAATACTTCGAATTCTACTTATTCGAATTCTTCGAATTCTTCGAATTCTTCTTCTTCTTCTTCTTCTTCGAATTCTTCGAATTCTTCGAATTCTTCGAATTCTTCTTCTTCGAATTCTTCTTCTTCTTCGAATTCTTCGAATTCTTCTTCTTCTTCTTCGAATTCTTCTTCTTCAAATTCTTCTTCGAATTCTTCTTCTTCGAATTCTTCTTCTTCTTCGAATTCTTCGAATTCTTCTTCTTCTTCGAATTCTTCTTCTTCGAATTCTTTTTCTTCGAATTCTTCTTCGAATTCTTCTTCTTCTTCTTCTTCAAATTCTTCTTCTTCGAATTCTTCTTCTTCGAATTCTTCTTCTTCTTCTTCTTCTTCTTCTTCGAATTCTTCTTCTTCTTCTTCTTCGAATTCTTCTTCCTCTTCTTCTTCGAATTCTTCTTCTTCTTCTTCTTCGAATTCTTCGAATTCTTCTTCGAATTCTTCTTCTTCGAATTCTTCTTCGAATTCTTCTTCTTCTTCTTCTTCTTCTTCGAATTCTTCTTCGAATTCTTCTTCTTCTTCTTCTTCGAATTCTTCTTCGAATTCTTCTTCGAATTCTTCTTCGAATTCTTCTTCTTCGAATTCTTCTTCGAATTCTTCTTCGAATTCTTCTTCTTCATCGAATTCTTCTTCAAATTCTTCTTCTTCTTCTTCTTCTTCGAATTCTTCTTCTTCTTCTTCTTCGAATTCTTCTTCTTCTTCTTCGAATTCTTCTTCTTCGAATTCTTCTTCTTCGAATTCTTCTTCTTCTTCGAATTCTTCTTCTTCTTCTTCTTCTTCTTCTTCGAATTCTTCTTCTTCGAATTCTTCTTCTTCTTATTCTTCTTCTTCTTCTTCGAATTCTTCGAATTCTTCTTCTTCTTCGAATTCTTCTTCGAATTCTTCTTCTTCTTCTTCTTCTTCGAATTCTTCTTCTTCTTCTTCGGATTCTTCTTCTTCTTCGAATTCTTCTTCTTCTTCGAATTCTTCTTCGAATTCTTCTTCTTCTTCTTCTTCTTCGAATTCTTCTTCTTCTTCTTCTTCGAATTCTTCGAATTCTTCGAATTCTTCGAATTCTTCTTCTTCTTCTTCGAATTCTTCTTCTTCGAATTCTTCTTCTTCTTCGAATTCTTCTTCGAATTCTTCTTCTTCTTCTTCTTCTTCTTCTTGTTCTTCTTCTTCGGATTCTTCTTCTTCTTCGAATTCTTCTTCGCATTCTTCTTCTTCGAATTCTTCTTCTTCTTCTTCGAATTCTTCTTCTTCGAATTCTTCGAATACTTCGAATTCTACTTATTCGAATTCTTCGAATTCTTCGAATTCTTCTTCTTCTTCTTCTTCTTCGAATTCTTCGAATTCTTCGAATTCTTCGAATTCTTCTTCTTCGAATTCTTCTTCTTCTTCGAATTCTTCGAATTCTTCTTCTTCTTCTTCGAATTCTTCTTCTTCAAATTCTTCTTCGAATTCTTCTTCTTCGAATTCTTCTTCTTCTTCGAATTCTTCGAATTCTTCTTCTTCTTCGAATTCTTCTTCTTCGAATTCTTTTTCTTCGAATTCTTCTTCGAATTCTTCTTCTTCTTCTTCTTCAAATTCTTCTTCTTCGAATTCTTCTTCTTCGAATTCTTCTTCTTCTTCTTCTTCGAATTCTTCTTCTTCTTCTTCTTCTTCTTCTTCGAATTCTTCTTCTTCTTCTTCTTCGAATTCTTCTTCCTCTTCTTCTTCGAATTCTTCTTCTTCTTCTTCTTCGAATTCTTCGAATTCTTCTTCGAATTCTTCTTCTTCGAATTCTTCTTCGAATTCTTCTTCTTCTTCTTCTTCTTCTTCGAATTCTTCTTCGAATTCTTCTTCTTCTTCTTCTTCGAATTCTTCTTCGAATTCTTCTTCGAATTCTTCTTCGAATTCTTCTTCTTCGAATTCTTCTTCGAATTCTTCTTCGAATTCTTCTTCTTCATCGAATTCTTCTTCAAATTCTTCTTCTTCTTCTTCTTCTTCGAATTCTTCTTCTTCTTCTTCTTCGAATTCTTCTTCTTCTTCTTCGAATTCTTCTTCTTCGAATTCTTCTTCTTCGAATTCTTCTTCTTCTTCGAATTCTTCTTCTTCTTCTTCTTCTTCTTCTTCGAATTCTTCTTCTTCGAATTCTTCTTCTTCTTATTCTTCTTCTTCTTCTTCGAATTCTTCGAATTCTTCTTCTTCGAATTCTTCTTCGAATTCTTCTTCTTCTTCTTCTTCTTCGAATTCTTCTTCTTCTTCTTCGGATTCTTCTTCTTCTTCGAATTCTTCTTCTTCTTCGAATTCTTCTTCGAATTCTTCTTCTTCTTCTTCTTCTTCGAATTCTTCTTCTTCTTCTTCTTCGAATTCTTCGAATTCTTCGAATTCTTCGAATTCTTCTTCTTCTTCTTCGAATTCTTCTTCTTCGAATTCTTCTTCTTCTTCGAATTCTTCTTCGAATTCTTCTTTTTCTTCTTCTTCTTCTTCTTCTTCTTCTTCTTCGGATTCTTCTTCTTCTTCGAATTCTTCTTCAAATTCTTCTTCTTCGAATTCTTCTTCTTCTTCTTCGAATTCTTCTTCTTCGAATTCTTCGAATACTTCGAATTCTACTTATTCGAATTCTTCGAATTCTTCGAATTCTTCTTCTTCGAATTCTTCGAATTCTTCGAATTCTTCGAATTCTTCTTCTTCGAATTCTTCTTCTTCGAATTCTTCTTCTTCTTCTTCTTCTTCTTCGAATTCTTCTTCTTCGAATTCTTCTTCGAATTCTTCTTCTTTGAATTCTTCTTCTTCTTCGAATTCTTCGAATTCTTCTTCTTCTTCGAATTCTTCTTCTTCGAATTCTTTTTCTTCGAATTCTTCTTCTTCTTCTTCTTCAAATTCTTCTTCTTCGAATTCTTCTTCTTCGAATTCTTCTTCCTCTTCTTCTTCGAATTCTTCTTCTTCTTCTTCTTCGAATTCTTCGAATTCTTCTTCGAATTCTTCTTCTTCTTCTTCTTCTTCGAATTCTTCTTCTTCTTCTTCTTCTTCTTCGAATTCTTCTTCGAATTCTTCTTCTTCTTCTTCTTCTTCTTCTTCTTCTTCTTCTTCTTCTTCTTCTTCTTCTTCTTCTTCTTCTTCTTCTTCTTCTTCTTCTTCTTCTTCTTCTTCTTCTTCTTCTTCTTCTTCTTCTTCGAATTCTTCTGCTTCTTCTTCTTCTTCTTCGAATTCTTCGAATTCTTCTTCTTCTTCGAATTCTTCTTCTTCTTCGAATTCTTCTTCGAATTCTTCTTCTTCTTCTTCTTCTTCGAATTCTTCTTCTTCTTCTTCTTCTTCTTCGGATTCTTCTTCTTCTTCGAATTCTTCTTCTTCTTCGAATTCTTCTTCGAATTCTTCTTCTTCGAATTCTTCTTCTTCTTCTTCTTCGAATTCTTCTTCTTCGAATTCTTCGAATACTTCGAATTCTTCTTCTTCGAATTCTTCGAATTCTTCGAATTCTTCGAATTCTTCGAATTCTTTGAATTCTTCGAATTCTTCGAATTCTTCTTCTTCTTCTTCGAATTCTTCGAATTCTTCTTCTTCTTCTTCGAATTCTTCTTCTTCGAATTCTTCTTCTTCGAATTCTTCGAATTCTTCGAATTCTTCTTCTTCGAATTCTTCTTCTTCGAATTCTTTTTCTTCGAATTCTTCTTCTTCGAATTCTTCTTCTTCTTCAAATTCTTCTTCTTCGAATTCTTCTTCTTCTTCTTCTTCTTCTTCTTCTTCGAATTCTTCTTCTTCTTCTTCGAATTCTTCTTCTTCTTCTTCGAATTCTTCTTCTTCGAATTCTTCTTCTTCGAATTCTTCTTCTTCTTCTTCGAATTCTTCTTCTTCTTCGAATTCTTCTTCTTCTTCTTCTTCTTCTTCGAATTCTTCTTCTTCTTCGAATTCTTCTTCGTATTCTTCTTCTTTGAATTCTTCGAATTCTTCTTCTTCGAATTCTTCGAATTCTTCTTCGAATTCTTCTTCTTCGAATTCTTCGAATTCTTCTTCTTCTTCTTCTTCTTCTTCGAATTCTTCTTCTTCTTCTTCTTCTTCTTCTTCTTCGAATTCTTCAAATTCTTCGAATTCTTCGAATTCTTCGAATTCTTCTCCTTCTTCGAATTCTTCTTCTTCTTCTTCTTTGAATTCTTCTTCGAATTCTTCTTCGAATTCTTCTTCTTCGAATTCTTTTTCTTCGAATTCTTCTTCTTCGAATTCTTCTTCTTCGAATTCTTCTTCTTCTTCTTCGAATTCTTCTTCGAATTCTTCTTCTTCTTCGAATTCTTCGAATTCTTCGAATTCTTCTTCTTCTTCGAATTCTTCTTCTTCGAATTCTTCGAATTCTTCGAATTCTACTTATTCGAATTCTTCGAATTCTTCGAATTCTTCTTCTTCTTCTTCTTCTTCGAATTCTTCGAATTCTTCGAATTCTTCGAATTCTTCTTCTTCGAATTCTTCTTCTTCTTCGAATTCTTCGAATTCTTCTTCTTCTTCTTCGAATTCTTCTTCTTCAAATTCTTCTTCGAATTCTTCTTCTTCGAATTCTTCTTCTTCTTCGAATTCTTCGAATTCTTCTTCTTCTTCGAATTCTTCTTCTTCGAATTCTTTTTCTTCGAATTCTTCTTCGAATTCTTCTTCTTCTTCTTCTTCAAATTCTTCTTCTTCGAATTCTTCTTCTTCGAATTCTTCTTCTTCTTCTTCTTCTTCTTCTTCGAATTCTTCTTCTTCTTCTTCTTCGAATTCTTCTTCCTCTTCTTCTTCGAATTCTTCTTCTTCTTCTTCTTCGAATTCTTCGAATTCTTCTTCGAATTCTTCTTCTTCGAATTCTTCTTCGAATTCTTCTTCTTCTTCTTCTTCTTCTTCGAATTCTTCTTCGAATTCTTCTTCTTCTTCTTCTTCGAATTCTTCGAATTCTTCTTCGAATTCTTCTTCTTCGAATTCTTCTTCGAATTCTTCTTCGAATTCTTCTTCTTCATCGAATTCTTCTTCGAATTCTTCTTCTTCTTCTTCTTCGAATTCTTCTTCTTCTTCTTCTTCGAATTCTTCTTCTTCTTCTTCTTCTTCGAATTCTTCTTCGTATTCTTCTTCTTCGAATTCTTCTTCTTCTTCGAATTCTTCTTCTTCTTCTTCTTCGAATTCTTCTTCTTCGAATTCTTCTTCTTCTTCTTCTTCTTCTTCTTCTTCTTCGAATTCTTCGAATTCTTCTTCTTCTTCGAATTCTTCTTCGAATTCTTCTTCTTCTTCTTCGAATTCTTCTTCTTCTTCTTCTTCGGATTCTTCTTCTTCTTCGAATTCTTCGAATACCTCGAATTCTTCTTCTTCGAATTCTTCGAATTCTTCTTCTTCTTCTTCGAATTCTTCGAATTCTTCTTCTTCGAATTCTTCTTCTTCTTCGAATTCTTCGAATTCTTCGAATTCTACTTCTTCGAATTCTTCTTCTTCGAATTCTTTTTCTTCGAATTCTTCTTCTTCTTCTTCTTCTTCGAATTCTTCTTCTTCTTCTTCTTCGAATTCTTCTTCTTCGAATTCTTCGAATTCTTCTTCTTCGAATTCTTCTTCTTCTTCGAATTCTTCTTCTTCTTCGAATTCTTCTTCTTCTTCTTCTTCGAATTCTTCTTCTTCGAATTCTTCTTCTTCTTCGAATTCTTCTTCTTCTTCTTCTTCTTCTTCTTCAAATTCTTCTTCTTCGAATTCTTCTTCTTCGAATTCTTCTTCCTCTTCTTCTTCGAATTCTTCTTCTTCTTCTTCTTCGAATTCTTCGAATTCTTCTTCAAATTCTTCTTCTTCGAATTCTTCTTCGAATTCTTCTTCTTCTTCTTCTTCTTCTTCGAATTCTTCTTCGAATACTTCTTCTTCTTCTTCTTCGAATTCTTCTTCGAATTCTTCTTCGAATTCTTCTTCTTCGAATTCTTCTTCGAATTCTTCTTCTTCATCGAATTCTTCTTCGAATTCTTCTTCTTCTTCTTCAAATTCTTCTTCTTCGAATTCTTCTTCTTCTTCTTCTTCTTCGAATTCTTCTTCTTCTTCTTCTTCTTCGAATTCTTCTTCTTCTTCTTCTTCTTCGAATTCTTCTTCTTCTTCTTCTTCGAATTCTTCTTCTTCGAATTCTTCGAATTCTTCTTCTTCGAATTCTTCTTCTTCTTCGAATTCTTCTTCTTCTTCGAATTCTTCTTCTTCTTCTTCTTCGAATTCTTCTTCTTCGAATTCTTCTTCTTCTTCGAATTCTTCTTCTTCTTCTTCTTCTTCTTCTTCAAATTCTTCTTCTTCGAATTCTTCTTCTTCGAATTCTTCTTCCTCTTCTTCTTCGAATTCTTCTTCTTCTTCTTCTTCGAATTCTTCGAATTCTTCTTCGAATTCTTCTTCTTCGAATTCTTCTTCGAATTCTTCTTCTTCTTCTTCTTCTTCTTCGAATTCTTCTTCGAATTCTTCTTCTTCTTCTTCTTCGAATTCTTCTTCAAATTCTTCTTCTTCGAATTCTTCTTCTTCTTCTTCGAATTCTTCTTCTTCGAATTCTTCGAATACTTCGAATTCTACTTATTCGAATTCTTCGAATTCTTCGAATTCTTCTTCTTCTTCTTCGAATTCTTCGAATTCTTCGAATACTTCTTCTTCGAATTCTTCTTCTACTTCTTCTTCTTCTTCTTCTTCTTCTTCTTCGAATTCTTCTTCTTTGAATTCTTCTTCGAATTCTTCTTCTTCGAATTCTTCTTCTTCTTCGAATTCTTCGAATTCTTCTTCTTCTTCGAATTCTTCTTCTTCGAATTCTTCTTCGAATTCTTCTTCCTCTTCTTCTTCGAATTCTTCTTCTTCTTCTTCTTCGAATTCTTCGAATTCTTCTTCGAATTCTTCTTCTTCGAATTCTTCTTCGAATTCTTCTTCTTCTTCTTCTTCTTCTTCTTCGAATTCTTCTTCGAATTCTTCTTCTTCTTCTTCTTCTTCGAATTCTTCTTCGAATTCTTCTTCTTCTTCTTCTTCTTCGAATTCTTCTTCTTCATCGAATTCTTCTTCGAATTCTTCTTCTTCTTCTTCTTCTTCGAATTCTTCTTCTTCTTCTTCGAATTCTTCTTCTTCTTCTTCTTCTTCTTCTTCTTCTTCTTCTTCTTCTTCTTCTTCTTCGAATTCTTCTTCGAATTCTTCTTCTTCTTCTTCTTCTTCGAATTCTTCGAATTCTTCGAATTCTTCTTCTTCTTCGAATTCTTCTTCTTCTTCGAATTCTTCTTCGAATTCTTCTTCTTCTTCTTCTTCTTCGAATTCTTCTTCTTCTTCTTCTTCTTCGGATTCTTCTTCTTCGAATTCTTCTTCTTCTTCGAATTCTTCTTCGAATTCTTCTTCTTCGAATTCTTCTTCTTCTTCTTCTTCGAATTCTTCTTCTTCGAATTCTTCGAATACTTCGAATTCTTCTTCTTCGAATTCTTCGAATTCTTCGAATTCTTCTTCTTCTTCGAATTCTTTGAATTCTTCGAATTCTTCGAATTCTTCTTCTTCTTCTTCGAATTCTTCGAATTCTTCTTCTTCTTCTTCGAATTCTTCTTCTTCGAATTCTTCTTCTTCTTCGAATTCTTCGAATTCTTCGAATTCTTCTTCTTCGAATTCTTCTTCTTCGAATTCTTTTTCTTCGAATTCTTCTTCTTCGAATTCTTCTTCTTCTTCAAATTCTTCTTCGAATTCTTCTTCTTCTTCTTCTTCTTCTTCTTCGAATTCTTCTTCTTCTTCTTCTTCGAATTCTTCTTCTTCTTCTTCGAATTCTTCTTCTTCGAATTCTTCTTCTTCTTCGAATTCTTCTTCTTCTTCGAATTCTTCTTCTTCTTCTTCGAATTCTTCTTCTTCTTCGAATTCTTCTTCTTCTTCTTCGAATTCTTCGAATTCTTCTTCTTCTTCGAATTCTTCTTCGTATTCTTCTTCTTCGAATTCTTCGAATTCTTCTTCTTCGAATTCTTCGAATTCTTCTTCGAATTCTTCTTCTTCGAATTCTTCGAATTCTTCTTCTTCTTCTTCTTCTTCGAATTCTTCTTCTTCTTCTTCTTCTTCTTCTTCGAATTCTTCAAATTCTTCGAATTCTTCGAATTCTTCGAATTCTTCTCCTTCTTCGAATTCTTCTTCTTCGAATTTTTCTTCGAATTCTTCTTCGAATTCTTCTTCTTCTTCTTCGAATTCTTCTTCTTCTTCTTCTTTGAATTCTTCTTCGAATTCTTCTTCTTCGAATTCTTCTTCTTCGAATTCTTTTTCTTCGAATTCTTCTTCTTCGAATTCTTCTTCTTCGAATTCTTCTTCTTCTTCTTCGAATTCTTCTTCGAATTCTTCTTCTTCGAATTCTTCGAATTCTTCGAATTCTTCTTCTTCGAATTCTTCGAATTCTTCGAATTCTACTTATTCGAATTCTTCGAATTCTTCGAATTCTTCTTCTTCTTCTTCGAATTCTTCGAATTCTTCGAATTCTTCGAATTCTTCTTCTTCGAATTCTTCTTCTTCTTCGAATTCTTCGAATTCTTCTTCTTCTTCTTCGAATTCTTCTTCTTCGAATTCTTCTTTTTCTTCGAATTCTTCGAATTCTTCTTCTTCTTCGAATTCTTCTTCTTTGAATTCTTTTTCTTCGAATTCTTCTTCTTCGAATTCTTCTTCTTCTTCTTCTTCAAATTCTTCTTCTTCGAATTCTTCTTCTTCGAATTCTTCTTCTTCTTCTTCTTCTTCTTCTTCGAATTCTTCTTCGAATTCTTCTTCTTCGAATTCTTCTTCCTCTTCTTCTTCGAATTCTTCTTCTTCTTCTTCTTCGAATTCTTCGAATTCTTCTTCGAATTCTTCTTCTTCGAATTCTTCTTCGAATTCTTCTTCTTCTTCTTCTTCTTCTTCTTCTTCGAATTCTTCTTCGAATTCTTCTTCGAATTCTTCTTCTTCGAATTCTTCTTCGAATTCTTCTTCGAATTCTTCTTCTTCATCGAATTCTTCTTCGAATTCTTCTTCTTCTTCTTCTTCGAATTCTTCTTCTTCTTCTTCTTCGAATTCTTCTTCTTCTTCTTCTTCTTCGAATTCTTCTTCGAATTCTTCTTCTTCGAATTCTTCTTCTTCTTCGAATTCTTCTTCTTCTTCTTCTTCTTCTTCTTCTTCTTCGAATTCTTCTTCTTCTTCTTCTTCTTCTTCTTCGAATTCTTCGAATTCTTCTTCTTCTTCGAATTCTTCTTCGAATTCTTCTTCTTCTTCTTCTTCTTCGAATTCTTCTTCTTCTTCTTCTTCTTCTTCGGATTCTTCTTCTTCTTCGAATTCTTCTTCTTCTTCTTCTTCTTCTTCGAATTCTTCTTCTTCGAATTCTTCTTCTTCTTCGAATTCTTCTTCTTCGAATTCTTCGAATACCTCGAATTCTTCTTCTTCGAATTCTTCGAATTCTTCTTCTTCTTCTTCGAATTCTTCGAATTCTTCTTCGAATTCTTCGAATTCTTCTTCTTCTTCTTCGAATTCTTCTTCTTCGAATTCTTCTTCTTCTTCGAATTCTTCGAATTCTTCGAATTCTTCTTCTTCGAATTCTTCTTCTTCGAATTCTTTTTCTTCGAATTCTTCTTCTTCGAATTCTTCTTCTTCTTCTTCAAATTCTTCTTCTTCGAATTCTTCTTCTTCTTCTTCTTCTTCGAATTCTTCTTCTTCTTCTTCTTCTTCGAAATCTTCTTCTTCTTCTTCTTCGAATTCTTCTTCTTCGAATTCTTCGAATTCTTCTTCTTCGAATTCTTCTTCTTCTTCGAATTCTTCTTCTTCTTCGAATTCTTCTTCTTCTTCTTCTTCGAATTCTTCTTCTTCGAATTCTTCTTCTTCGAATTCTTCTTCTTCTTCGAATTCTTCTTCTTCTTCTTCTTCTTCTTCTTCAAATTCTTCTTCTTCGAATTCTTCTTCTTCGAATTCTTCTTCCTCTTCTTCTTCGAATTCTTCTTCTTCTTCTTCTTCGAATTCTTCGAATTCTTCTTCGAATTCTTCTTCTTCGAATTCTTCTTCGAATTCTTCTTCTTCTTCTTCTTCTTCTTCGAATTCTTCTTCGAATTCTTCTTCTTCTTCTTCTTCGAATTCTTCTTCGAATTCTTCTTCGAATTCTTCTTCTTCGAATTCTTCTTCGAATTCTTCTTCTTCATCGAATTCTTCTTCGAATTCTTCTTCTTCGAATTCTTCTTCTTCTTCTTCGAATTCTTCTTCTTCGAATTCTTCTTCTTCTTCTTCTTCTTCTTCTTCTTCTTCGAATTCTTCTTCGAATTCTTCTTCTTCTTCTTCTTCTTCTTCTTCTTCGAATTCTTCGAATTCTTCTTCTTCTTCTAATTCTTCTTCTTCTTCGAATTCTTCTTCGAATTCTTCTTCTTCTTCTTCTTCTTCGAATTCTTCTTCTTCTTCTTCTTCTTCTTCGGATTCTTCTTCTTCTTCGAATTCTTCTTCTTCTTCGAATTCTTCTTCGAATTCTTCTTCTTCGAATTCTTCTTCTTCTTCTTCTTCGAATTCTTCTTCTTCGAATTCTTCGAATACTTCGAATTCTTCTTCTTTGAATTCTTCGAATTCTTCGAATTCTTCTTCTTCTTCTTCGAATTCTTCGAATTCTTCTTCTTCTTCGAATTCTTCTTCTTCTTCGAATTCTTCGAATTCTTCGAATTCTTCTTCTTCTTCTTCGAATTCTTCGAATTCTTCTTCTTCTTCGAATTCTTCTTCTTCTTCGAATTCTTCGAATTCTTCGAATTCTTCTTCTTCGAATTCTTCTTCTTCGAATTCTTTTTCTTCGAATTCTTCTTCTTCGAATTCTTCTTCTTCTTCAAATTCTTCTTCTTCGAATTCTTCTTCTTCTTCTTCGAATTCTTCTTCTTCTTCTTCGAATTCTTCTTCTTCGAATTCTTCTTCTTCTTCGAATTCTTCTTCTTCTTCGAATTCTTCTTCTTCTTCTTCGAATTCTTCTTCTTCTTCGAATTCTTCTTCTTCTTCTTCGAATTCTTCTTCTTCTTCGAATTCTTCTTCTTCTTCTTCTTCTTCTTCGAATTATTCTTCTTCTTCGAATTCTTCTTCGAATTCTTCTTCTTCGAATTCTTCGAATTCTTCTTCGAATTCTTCTTCTTCGAATTCTTCGAATTCTTCTTCTTATTCTTCTTCTTCTTCTTCGAATTCTTCTTCTTCTTCTTCTTCTTCTTCTTCTTCTTCTTCGAATTCTTCAAATTCTTCGAATTCTTCGAATTCTTCTCCTTCTTCGAATTCTTCTTCTTCTTCTTCTTCTTCGAATTCTTCTTCGAATTCTTCTTCGAATTCTTCTTCGAATTCTTCTTCTTCTTCTTCGAATTCTTCTTCTTCTTCTTCTTTGAATTCTTCTTCGAATTCTTCTTCTTCGAATTCTTCTTCTTCGAATTCTTTTTCTTCGAAGTCTTCTTCTTCGAATTCTTCTTCTTCGAATTCTTCTTCTTCTTCTTCGAATTCTTCTTCGAATTCTTCTTCTTCTTCGAATTCTTCGAATTCTTCGAATTCTTCTTCTTCTTCTTCGAATTCTTCTTCTTCGAATTCTTCGAATTCTTCGAATTCTACTTATTCGAATTCTTCGAATTCTTCGAATTCTTCTTCTTCTTCTTCTTCTTCGAATTCTTCGAATTCTTCGAATTCTTCGAATTCTTCTTCTTCGAATTCTTCTTCTTCTTCGAATTCTTCGAATTCTTCTTCTTCTTCTTCGAATTCTTCTTCTTCGAATTCTTCTTCGAATTCTTCTTCTTCGAATTCTTCTTCTTCTTCGAATTCTTCGAATTCTTCTTCTTCTTCGAATTCTTCTTCTTCGAATTCTTTTTCTTCGAATTCTTCTTTTTCGAATTCTTCTTCTTCTTCTTCTTCAAATTCTTCTTCTTCGAATTCATCTTCTTCGAATTCTTCTTCTTCTTCTTCTTCGAATTCTTCGAATTCTTCTTCGAATTCTTCTTCTTCGAATTCTTCTTCCTCTTCTTCTTCGAATTCTTCTTCTTCTTCGAATTCTTCGAATTCTTCTTCGAATTCTTCTTCTTCGAATTCTTCTTCGAATTCTTCTTCTTCTTCTTCTTCTTCTTCGAATTCTTCTTCGAATTCTTCTTCTTCTTCTTCTTCGAATTCTTCTTCGAATTCTTCTTCGAATTCTTCTTCTTCGAATTCTTCTTCGAATTCTTCTTCGAATTCTTCTTCTTCATCGAATTCTTCTTCGAATTCTTCTTCTTCTTCTTCTTCGAATTCTTCTTCTTCTTCTTCTTCGAATTCTTCTTCTTCTTCTTCGAATTCTTCTTCGAATTCTTCTTCTTCGAATTCTTCTTCTTCTTCGAATTCTTCTTCTTCTTCTTCTTCTTCTTCTTCGAATTCTTCTTCTTCGAATTCTTCTTCTTCTTCTTCTTCTTCTTCTTCTTCGAATTCTTCGAATTCTTCTTCTTCTTCGAATTCTTCTTCGAATTCTTCTTCTTCGAATTCTTCTTCTTCTTCTTCTTCTTCTTCGGATTCTTCTTCTTCTTCGAATTCTTCTTCTTCTTCTTCGAATTATTCTTCTTCGAATTCTTCTTCTTCGAATTCTTCTTCTTCTTCGAATTCTTCTTCTTCGAATTCTTCGAATACCTCGAATTCTTCTTCTTCGAATTCTTCGAATTCTTCTTCTTCTTCTTCGAATTCTTCGAATTCTTCTTCGAATTCTTCGAATTCTTCTTCTTCTTCTTCGAATTCTTCTTCTTCGAATTCTTCTTCTTCTTCGAATTCTTCGAATTCTTCGAATTATTCTTCTTCGAATTCTTCTTCTTCGAATTCTTTTTCTTCGAATTCTTCTTCTTCGAATTCTTCTTCTTCTTCTTCAAATTCTTCTTCTTCGAATTCTTCTTCTTCTTCTTCTTCTTCTTCTTCGAATTCTTCTTCTTCTTCTTCTTCTTCGAATTCTTCTTCTTCTTC
This sequence comes from Porphyrio hochstetteri, assembly GCA_020800305.1. Classification (NCBI taxonomy): domain Eukaryota; kingdom Metazoa; phylum Chordata; class Aves; order Gruiformes; family Rallidae; genus Porphyrio; species Porphyrio hochstetteri. The sequence continues at coordinate 386,639 of JAJHSY010000157.1, read as the reverse complement.
TTCTTCGAATTCTTCTTCTTCGAATTCTTCGAATTCTTCTTCTTCGAATTCTTCTTCTTCTTCGAATTCTTCTTCTTCTTCGAATTCTTCTTCTTCTTCTTCTTCGAATTCTTCTTCTTCGAATTCTTCTTCTTCGAATTCTTCTTCTTCTTCGAATTCTTCTTCTTCGAATTCTTCTTCTTCTTCGAATTCTTCTTCTTCTTCTTCTTCTTCTTAGAATTCTTCGAATTCTTCGAATTCTTCTTCTTCTTCGAATTCTTCTTCTTCTTCGAATTCTTCTTCGAATTCTTCTTCTTCTTCTTCTTCTTCGAATTCTTCTTCTTCTTCTTCTTCTTCTTCGGATTCTTCTTCTTCTTCGAATTCTTCGAATTCTTCTTCTTCTTCTTCGAATTCTTCGAATTCTTCTTCTTCTTCTTCGAATTCTTCTTCTTCGAATTCTTCTTCTTCTTCGAATTCTTCGAATTCTTCGTATTCTTCTTCTTCGAATTCTTCTTCTTCGAATTCTTCTTCTTCGAATTCTTCGAATTCTTCGAATTCTTCTTCTTCTTCTTCGAATTATTCTTCTTCTTCTTCTTCTTCTTCTTCGAATTCTTCTTCTTCTTCTTCTTCTTCGAATTCTTCTTCTTCTTCGAATTCTTCGAATTCTTCTTCTTCGAATTCTTCTTCTTCGAATTCTTTTTCTTCGAATTCTTCTTCTTCGAATTCTTCTTCTTCTTCTTCTTCTTCTTCTTCGAATTCTTCTTCTTCTTCTTCTTCTTCGAATTCTTCTTCTTCTTCTTCGAATTCTTCTTCTTCGAATTCTTCTTCTTCTTCGAATTCTTCTTCTTCTTCGAATTCTTCTTCTTCTTCTTCGAATTCTTCTTCTTCTTCGAATTCTTCTTCTTCTTCTTCTTCTTCTTCGAATTCTTCTTCTTCTTCGAATTCTTCTTCGAATTCTTCTTCTTCGAATTCTTCGAATTCTTCTTCTTCGAATTCTTCGAATTCTTCTTCGAATTCTTCTTCTTCGAATTCTTCGAATTCTTCTTCTTCTTCTTCTTCTTCTTCTTCTTCGAATTCTTCTTCTTCGAATTCTTCGAATTCTTCGAATTCTTCGAATTCTTCTTCTTCTTCTTCGAATTCTTCTTCTTCGAATTCTTCGAATTCTTCGAATTCTACTTATTCGAATTCTTCGAATTCTTCGAATTCTTCTTCTTCTTCTTCGAATTCTTCGAATTCTTCGAATTCTTCGAATTCTTCTTCGAATTCTTCTTCTTCTTCGAATTCTTCGAATTCTTCTTCTTCTTCTTCGAATTCTTCTTCTTCGAATTCTTCTTCGAATTCTTCTTCTTCGAATTCTTCTTCTTCTTCGAATTCTTCGAATTCTTCGAATTCTTCGAATTCTTCTTCTTCGAATTCTTCTTCTTCTTCGAATTCTTCTTCTTCGAATTCTTCTTCTTCTTCTTCTTCAAATTCTTCTTCTTCGAATTCTTCTTCTTCGAATTCTTCTTCTTCTTCTTCTTCTTCGAATTCTTCTTCGAATTCTTCTTCTTCGAATTCTTCTTCCTCTTCTTCTTAGAATTCTTCTTCTTCTACTTCTTCGAATTCTTCGAATTCTTCTTCGAATTCTTCTTCTTCGAATTCTTCTTCGAATTCTTCTTCTTCTTCTTCTTCTTCTTCGAATTCTTCTTCGAATTCTTCTTCTTCTTCTTCTTCGAATTCTTCTTCGAATTCTTCTTCGAATTCTTCTTCTTCGAATTCTTCTTCGAATTCTTCTTCTAATTCTTCTTCTTCATCGAATTCTTCTTCGAATTCTTCTTCTTCTTCTTCTTCGAATTCTTCTTCTTCTTCTTCTTCGAATTCTTCTTCTTCTTCTTCTTCTTCGAATTCTTCTTCGAATTCTTCTTCTTCGAATTCTTCTTCTTCTTCGAATTCTTCTTCTTCTTCTTCTTCTTCTTCTTCGAATTCTTCTTCTTCGAATTCTTCTTCTTCGAATTCTTCTTCTTCTTCTTCGAATTCTTCGAATTCTTCTTCTTCTTCGAATTCTTCTTCGAATTCTTCTTCTTCTTCTTCTTCTTCGAATTCTTCTTCTTCTTCTTCTTCTTCTTCTTCTTCTTCTTCTTCTTCTTCTTCCTCTTCGAATTCTTCTTCTTCTTCGAATTCTTCTTCTTCGAATTCTTCGAATACCTCGAATTCTTCTTCTTCGAATTCTTCGAATTCTTCTTCTTCTTCTTCGAATTCTTCGAATTCTTCTTCTTCTTCTTCGAATTCTTCTTCTTCGAATTCTTCTTCTTCTTCGAATTCTTCGAATTCTTCGTATTCTTCTTCTTCGAATTCTTCTTCTTCGAATTCTTTTTCTTCGAATTCTTCTTCTTCGAATTCTTCTTCTTCTTCAAATTCTTCTTCTTCGAATTATTCTTCTTCTTCTTCTTCTTCTTCTTCGAATTCTTCTTCTTCTTCTTCTTCTTCGAATTCTTCTTCTTCTTCGAATTCTTCGAATTCTTCTTCTTCGAATTCTTCGAATTCTTCTTCTTCGAATTCTTCGAATTCTTCTTCTTCGAATTCTTCTTCTTCTTCGAATTCTTCTTCTTCTTCTTCGAATTCTTCTTCTTCTTCGAATTCTTCTTCTTCTTCTTCTTCTTCTTCGAATTCTTCTTCGAATTCTTCTTCTTCGAATTCTTCGAATTCTTCTTCTTCTTCGAATTCTTCTTCTTCTTCTTCGAATTCTTCTTCTTCGAATTCTTCGAATTCTTCTTCTTCTTCTTCTTCTTCTTCTTCATCGAATTCTTCTTCTTCTTCTTCTTCTTCTTCTTCTTCGAATTCTTCGAATTCTTCGAATTCTTCGAATTCTTCTCCTTCTTCGAATTCTTCTTCTTCTTCTTCTTCTTCTTCTTCGAATTCTTCTTCTACTTCGAATTCTTCTTCTTCGAATTCTTCTTCTTCGAATTCTTCTTCTTCTTCTTCTTCTTCGAATTCTTCGAATTCTTCTTCTTCTTCGAATTCTTCTTCTTCTTCGAATTCTTCTTCGAATTCTTCTTCTTCGAATTCTTCTTCGAATTCTTCTTCGAATTCTTCTTCTTCATCGAATTCTTCTTCGAATTCTTCTTCTTCTTCTTCTTCTTTGAATTCTTCTTCTTCTTCTTCTTCGAATTCTTCTTCTTCTTCTTCAAATTCTTCTTCTTCGAATTCTTCTTCTTCGAATTCTTCTTCTTCTTCGAATTCTTCTTCTTCTTCTTCTTCTTCTTCGAATTCTTCTTCTTCGAATACTTCTTCTTCTTCTTCTTCTTCTTCTTCGAATTCTTCGAATTCTTCTTCTTCTTCGAATTCTTCTTCTTCTTCGAATTCTTCTTCGAATTCTTCTTCTTCTTCTTCTTCGAATTCTTCTTCTTCTTCTTCTTCTTCTTCGAATTCTTCTTCTTCTTCGAATTCTTCTTCTTCTTCGAATTCTTCTTCTTCTTCGAATTCTTCTTCGAATTGTCCTTCTTCTTCGAACTCTTCTTCTTCTTCGAATTCTTCTTCTTCTTCTTCTTCTTCTTCTTCTTCGAATTCTTCTTCTTCTTCTTCTTCTTCTTCGAATTCTTCTTCTTCGAATTCTTCGAATTCTTCTTCTTCTTCTTCTTCTTCGAATTCTTCTTCTTCTTCTTCTTCTTCTACTTCTTCTTCTTCTTCTTCTTCTTCTTCTTCTTCTTCTTCTTCTTCGAATTCTTCTTCGAATTCTTCTTCTTCTTCTTCGAATTCTTCTTCGAATTCTTCTTCGAATTCTTCTTCTTCGAATTCTTCTTCGAATTCTTCTTCTTCTTCTTCTTCGAATTCTTCTTCGAATTCTTCTTATTCTTCTTCTTCTTCATCGAATTCTTCTTCTTCGAATTCTTCTTCTTCGAATTCTTCTTCTTCTTCGAATTCTTCTTCTTCTTCTTCTTCTTCTTCTTCGAATTCTTCTTCTTCTTCGAATTCTTCTTCTTCTTCTTCTTCTGATTCTTCTTCTTCTTCGAATTCTTCTTCTTCTTCGAATTCTTCTTCGAATTCTTCGAATACTTCGAATTCTTCTTATTCGAATTCTTCGAATTCTTCAAATTCTTCTTCTTCGAATTCTTCTTCTTCTTCTTCGAATTCTTCGAATTCTTCTTCTTCTTCTTCGAATTCTTCTTCTTCTTCGAATTCTTCTTCGAATTATTCTTCTTCGAATTCTTCGAATTCTTCTTCTTCGAATTCTTCTTCTTCTTCTTCGAATTCTTCTTCTTCGAATTCTTCGAATTCTTCTTCTTCTTCTTCTTCTTCTTCTTCTTCGAATTCTTCTTCTTCTTCTTCTTCTTCTTCTTCTTCTTCGAATTCTTCAAATTCTTCGAATTCTTCGAATTCTTCTCCTTCTTCGAATTCTTCTTCTTCTTCTTCTTCTTCGAATTCTTCTTCGAATTCTTCTTCGAATTCTTCTTCTTCTTCTTCGAATTCTTCTTCTTCTTCTTCTTTGAATTCTTCTTCGAATTCTTCTTCTTCGAATTCTTCTTCTTCGAATTCTTTTTCTTCGAATTCTTCTTCTTCGAATTCTTCTTCTTCTTCTTAGAATTCTTCTTCGAATTCTTCTTCTTCGAATTCTTCGAATTCTTCGAATTCTTCTTCTTCTTCTTCGAATTCCTCTTCTTCGAATTCTTCGAATTCTTCGAATTCTACTTATTCGAATTCTTCGAATTCTTCGAATTCTTCTTCTTCGAATTCTTCTTCTTCTTCGAATTCTTCGAATTCTTCTTCTTCTTCTTCGAATTCTTCTTCTTCGAATTCTTCTTCGAATTCTTCTTCTTCGAATTCTTCTTCTTCGAATTCTTCGAATTCTTCTTCTTCTTCGAATTCTTCTTCTTCGAATTCTTTTTCTTCGAATTCTTCTTCTTCGAATTCTTCTTCTTCTTCTTCAAATTCTTCTTCTTCGAATTCTTCTTCTTCGAATTCTTCTTCTTCTTCTTCTTCTTCGAATTCTTCTTCTTCTTCTTCTTCTTCGAATTCTTCTTCCTCTTCTTCTTCGAATTCTTCTTCTTCTTCTTCTTCGAATTCTTCGAATTCTTCTTCGAATTCTTCTTCTTCGAATTCTTCTTCGAATTCTTCTTCTTCTTCTTCTTCTTCTTCGAATTCTTCTTCGAATTCTTCTTCTTCTTCTTCGAATTCTTCTTCGAATTCTTCTTCGAATTCTTCTTCTTCGAATTCTTCTTCGAATTCTTCTTCTTCTTCTTCGAATTCTTCTTCGAATTCTTCTTCGAATTCTTCTTCTTCGAATTCTTCTTCGAATTCTTCTTCTTCATCGAATTCTTCTTCGAATTCTTCTTCTTCTTCTTCTTCGAATTCTTCTTCTTCTTCTTCTTCTTCGAATTCTTCTTCTTCGAATTCTTCTTCTTCTTCGAATTCTTCTTCTTCTTCTTCGAATTCTTCTTCTTCGAATTCTTCTTCTTCGAATTCTTCTTCTTCTTCTTCTTCTTCTTCGAATTCTTCGAATTCTTCTTCTTCTTCGAATTCTTCTTCTTCTTCGAATTCTTCTTCGAATTCTTCTTCTTCTTCTTCTTCTTCGAATTCTTCTTCTTCTTCTTCTTCGGATTCTTCTTCTTCTTCGAATTCTTCTTCTTCTTCTTCTTCTTCTTCGAATTCTTCTTCTTCGAATTCTTCTTCTTCTTCTTCGAATTCTTCTTCTTCGAATTCTTCGAATACCTCGAATTCTTCTTCGAATTCTTCGAATTCTTCTTCTTCTTCTTCGAATTCTTCGAATTCTTCTTCGAATTCTTCGAATTCTTCTTCTTCTTCTTCGAATTCTTCTTCTTCGAATTCTTCGAATTCTTCTTCTTCGAATTCTTCTTCTTCGAATTCTTTTTCTTCGAATTCTTCTTCTTCGAATTCTTCTTCTTCTTCTTCTTCAAATTCTTCTTCTTCGAATTCTTCTTCTTCTTCTTCTTCTTCGAATTCTTCTTCTTCTTCTTCTTCGAATTCTTCGAATTCTTCTTCTTCGAATTCTTCTTCTTTTTCGAATTCTTCTTCTTCGAATTCTTCTTCTTCTTCGAATTCTTCTTCTTCTTCTTCTTCTTCTTCGAATTCTTCTTCGAATTCTTCTTCTTCGAATTCTTCGAATTCTTCTTCTTCTTCGAATTCTTCTTCTTCTTCTTCGAATTCTTCTTCTTCGAATTCTTCTTCTTCTTCTTCTTCTTCTTCTTCTTCTTCTTCTTCTTCGAATTCTTCTTCTTCTTCTTCTTCTTCTTCTTCGAATTCTTCAAATTCTTCGAATTCTTCGAATTCTTCTTCTTCTTCTTCTTCTTCTTCTTCGAATTCTTCTTCTTCTTCGAATTCTTCTTCGAATTATTCTTCTTCGAATTCTTCGAATTCTTCTTCTTCGAATTCTTCTTCTTCTTCTTCGAATTCTTCTTCTTCGAATTCTTCGAATTCTTCTTCTTCTTCTTCTTCTTCTTCTTCTTCGAATTCTTCTTCTTCTTCTTCTTCTTCTTCTTCTTCTTCGAATTCTTCAAATTCTTCGAATTCTTCGAATTCTTCTCCTTCTTCGAATTCTTCTTCTTCTTCTTCTTCTTCGAATTCTTCTTCGAATTCTTCTTCGAATTCTTCTTCTTCTTCTTCGAATTCTTCTTCTTCTTCTTCTTTGAATTCTTCTTCGAATTCTTCTTCTTCGAATTCTTCTTCTTCGAATTCTTTTTCTTCGAATTCTTCTTCTTCGAATTCTTCTTCTTCTTCTTAGAATTCTTCTTCGAATTCTTCTTCTTCGAATTCTTCGAATTCTTCGAATTCTTCTTCTTCTTCTTCGAATTCCTCTTCTTCGAATTCTTCGAATTCTTCGAATTCTACTTATTCGAATTCTTCGAATTCTTCGAATTCTTCTTCTTCGAATTCTTCTTCTTCTTCGAATTCTTCGAATTCTTCTTCTTCTTCTTCGAATTCTTCTTCTTCGAATTCTTCTTCGAATTCTTCTTCTTCGAATTCTTCTTCTTCGAATTCTTCGAATTCTTCTTCTTCTTCGAATTCTTCTTCTTCGAATTCTTTTTCTTCGAATTCTTCTTCTTCGAATTCTTCTTCTTCTTCTTCAAATTCTTCTTCTTCGAATTCTTCTTCTTCGAATTCTTCTTCTTCTTCTTCTTCTTCGAATTCTTCTTCTTCTTCTTCTTCTTCGAATTCTTCTTCCTCTTCTTCTTCGAATTCTTCTTCTTCTTCTTCTTCGAATTCTTCGAATTCTTCTTCGAATTCTTCTTCTTCGAATTCTTCTTCGAATTCTTCTTCTTCTTCTTCTTCTTCTTCGAATTCTTCTTCGAATTCTTCTTCTTCTTCTTCGAATTCTTCTTCGAATTCTTCTTCAAATTCTTCTTCTTCGAATTCTTCTTCGAATTCTTCTTCTTCTTCTTCGAATTCTTCTTCGAATTCTTCTTCGAATTCTTCTTCTTCGAATTCTTCTTCGAATTCTTCTTCTTCATCGAATTCTTCTTCGAATTCTTCTTCTTCTTCTTCTTCGAATTCTTCTTCTTCTTCTTCTTCTTCGAATTCTTCTTCTTCGAATTCTTCTTCTTCTTCGAATTCTTCTTCTTCTTCTTCGAATTCTTCTTCTTCGAATTCTTCTTCTTCGAATTCTTCTTCTTCTTCTTCTTCTTCTTCGAATTCTTCGAATTCTTCTTCTTCTTCGAATTCTTCTTCTTCTTCGAATTCTTCTTCGAATTCTTCTTCTTCTTCTTCTTCTTCGAATTCTTCTTCTTCTTCTTCTTCGGATTCTTCTTCTTCTTCGAATTCTTCTTCTTCTTCTTCTTCTTCTTCGAATTCTTCTTCTTCGAATTCTTCTTCTTCTTCTTCGAATTCTTCTTCTTCGAATTCTTCGAATACCTCGAATTCTTCTTCGAATTCTTCGAATTCTTCTTCTTCTTCTTCGAATTCTTCGAATTCTTCTTCGAATTCTTCGAATTCTTCTTCTTCTTCTTCGAATTCTTCTTCTTCGAATTCTTCGAATTCTTCTTCTTCGAATTCTTCTTCTTCGAATTCTTTTTCTTCGAATTCTTCTTCTTCGAATTCTTCTTCTTCTTCTTCTTCAAATTCTTCTTCTTCGAATTCTTCTTCTTCTTCTTCTTCTTCGAATTCTTCTTCTTCTTCTTCTTCGAATTCTTCGAATTCTTCTTCTTCGAATTCTTCTTCTTTTTCGAATTCTTCTTCTTCGAATTCTTCTTCTTCTTCGAATTCTTCTTCTTCTTCTTCTTCTTCTTCGAATTCTTCTTCGAATTCTTCTTCTTCGAATTCTTCGAATTCTTCTTCTTCTTCGAATTCTTCTTCTTCTTCTTCGAATTCTTCTTCTTCGAATTCTTCTTCTTCTTCTTCTTCTTCTTCTTCTTCTTCTTCTTCTTCTTCTTCTTCGAATTCTTCTTCTTCTTCTTCTTCTTCTTCTTCGAATTCTTCAAATTCTTCGAATTCTTCGAATTCTTCTTCTTCTTCTTCTTCTTCTTCTTCGAATTCTTCTTCTTCTTCTTCTTCTTCTTCTTCGAATTCTTCTTCTTCTTCTTCTTCTTCTTCGAATTCTTCTTCGAATTCTTCTTCTTCTTCGAATTCTTCTTCTTCTTCGAATTCTTCTTCGAATTCTTCTTCTTCGAATTCTTCTTCGAATTCTTCTTCGAATTCTTCTTCTGCATCGAATTCTTCTTCGAATTCTTCTTCTTCTTCTTCTTCTTCGAATTCTTCTTCTTCTTCTTCTTCGAATTCTTCTTCTTCTTCTTCTTCTTCTTCGAATTCTTCTTCTTCGAATTCTTCTTCGAATTCTTCTTCTTCTTCTAATTCTTCTTCTTCTTCGAATTCTTCTTCGAATTCTTCTTCTTCGAATTCTTCTTCGAATTCTTCTTCGAATTCTTCTTCTGCATCGAATTCTTCTTCGAATTCTTCTTCTTCGAATTCTTCTTCGAATTCTTCTTCTTCTTCTTCTTCGAATTCTTCTTCTTCTTCTTCTTCTTCGAATTCTTCTTCTTCGAATTCTTCTTCTTCGAATTCTTCTTCTTCGAATTCTTCTTCTTCTTCGAATTCTTCGAATTCTTCGAATTCTTCGAATTCTTCTTCTTCGAATTCTTCTTCTTCTTCGAATTCTTCTTCTTCGAATTCTTCTTCTTCTTCTTCTTCAAATTCTTCTTCTTCGAATTCTTCTTCTTCGAATTCTTCTTCTTCTTCTTCTTCTTCGAATTCTTCTTCGAATTCTTCTTCTTCGAATTCTTCTTCCTCTTCTTCTTAGAATTCTTCTTCTTCTTCTTCTTCGAATTCTTCGAATTCTTCTTCGAATTCTTCTTCTTCGAATTCTTCTTCGAATTCTTCTTCTTCTTCTTCTTCTTCGAATTCTTCTTCGAATTCTTCTTCTTCTTCTTCTTCGAATTCTTCTTCGAATTCTTCTTCGAATTCTTCTTCTTCGAATTCTTCTTCTTCGAATTCTTCTTCGAATTCTTCTTCGAATTCTTCTTCTTCATCGAATTCTTCTTCGAATTCTTCTTCGAATTCTTCTTCTTCTTCTTCTTCGAATTCTTCTTCTTCTTCTTCTTCTTCGAATTCTTCTTCGAATTCTTCTTCTTCGAATTCTTCTTCTTCGAATTCTTCTTCTTCTTCTTCGAATTCTTCGAATTCTTCTTCTTCTTCGAATTCTTCTTCGAATTCTTCTTCTTCTTCTTCTTCTTCTTCTTCTTCTTCTTCTTCTTCTTCGAATTCTTCTTCTTCGAATTCTTCTTCTTCTTCGAATTCTTCTTCTTCGAATTCTTCGAATACCTCGAATTCTTCTTCTTCGAATTCTTCGAATTCTTCTTCTTCTTCTTCGAATTCTTCGAATTCTTCTTCTTCTTCTTCGAATTCTTCTTCTTCGAATTCTTCTTCTTCGAATTCTTCTTCTTCTTCGAATTCTTCGAATTCTTCGAATTTTTCTTCTTCGAATTCTTCTTCTTCGAATTCTTCGAATTCTTCGAATTTTTCTTCTTCGAATTCTTCTTCTTCGAATTCTTTTTCTTCGAATTCTTCTTCTTCGAATTCTTCTTCTTCTTCAAATTCTTCTTCTTCGAATTCTTCTTCTTCTTCTTCTTCATCTTCTTCGAATTCTTCTTCTTCTTCTTCTTCTTCGAATTCTTCTTCTTCTTCTTCTTCTTCGAATTCTTCTTCTTCGAATTCTTCGAATTCTTCTTCTTCGAATTCTTCTTCTTCTTCGAATTCTTCTTCTTCTTCGAATTCTTCTTCTTCTTCTTCGAATTCTTCTTCTTCTTCGAATTCTTCTTCTTCTTCTTCTTCTTCTTCGAATTCTTCTTCGAATTCTTCTTCTTCGAATTCTTCGAATTCTTCGAATTCTTCTTCTTCTTCGAATTCTTCTTCTTCTTCTTCTTCGAATTCTTCTTCTTCGAATTCTTCTTCTTCTTCGAATTCTTCTTCTTCTTCTTCTTCTTCTTCTTCGAATTCTTCTTCTTCGAATTCTTCTTCTTCGAATTCTTCTTCTTCTTCTTCGAATTCTTCGAATTCTTCTTCTTCTTCGAATTCTTCTTCGAATTCTTCTTCTTCTTCTTCTTCTTCGAATTCTTCTTCTTCTTCTTCTTCTTCTTCGGATTCTTCTTCGAATTCTTCTTCTTCTTCTTCTTCTTCTTCTTCTTCTTCGAATTCTTCGAATTCTTCTTCTTCTTCTTCGAATTCTTCTTCTTCTTCGAATTCTTCTTCTTCGAATTCTTCGAATACCTCGAATTCTTCTTCTTCGAATTCTTCGAATTCTTCTTCTTCTTCTTCGAATTCTTCGAATTCTTCTTCTTCTTCTTCGAATTCTTCTTCTTCGAATTCTTCTTCTTCTTCGAATTCTTCGAATTCTTCGAATGCTTCTTCTTCGAATTCTTCTTCTTCGAATTCTTTTTCTTCGAATTCTTCTTCTTCGAATTCTTCTTCTTCTTCAAATTCTTCTTCTTCGAATTCTTCTTCTTCTTCTTCTTCTTCGAATTCTTCTTCTTCTTCTTCTTCTTCGAATTCTTCTTCTTCGAATTCTTCGAATTCTTCTTCTTCTTCGAATTCTTCTTCTTCTTCTTCGAATTCTTCTTCTTCTTCGAATTCTTCTTCTTCTTCTTCTTCTTCTTCGAATTCTTCTTCTTCGAATTCTTCGAATTCTTCTTCTTCTTCGAATTCTTCTTCTTCTTCTTCTTCGAATTCTTCTTCTTCTTCTTCGAATTCTTCTTCTTCGAATTCTTCTTCTTCGAATTCTTCTTCTTCTTCGAATTCTTCTTCTTCTTCTTCTTCTTCTTCGAATTCTTCTTCTTCGAATACTTCTTCTTCTTCTTCTTCTTCTTCTTCTTCGAATTCTTCGAATTATTCTTCTTCTTCGAATTCTTCTTCTTCTTCGAATTCTTCTTCGAATTCTTCTTCTTCGAATTCTTCGAATTCTTCTTCTTATTCTTCTTCTTCTTCTTCGAATTCTTCTTCTTCTTCTTCTTCTTCTTCTTCTTCTTCTTCGAATTCTTCAAATTCTTCGAATTCTTCGAATTCTTCTCCTTCTTCGAATTCTTCTTCTTCTTCTTCTTCTTCGAATTCTTCTTCGAATTCTTCTTCGAATTCTTCTTCTTCTTCTTCGAATTCTTCTTCTTCTTCTTCTTTGAATTCTTCTTCGAATTCTTCTTCTTCGAATTCTTCTTCTTCGAATTCTTTTTCTTCGAAGTCTTCTTCTTCGAATTCTTCTTCTTCGAATTCTTCTTCTTCTTCTTCGAATTCTTCTTCGAATTCTTCTTCTTCTTCGAATTCTTCGAATTCTTCGAATTCTTTTTCTTCTTCTTCGAATTCTTCTTCTTCGAATTCTTCGAATTCTTCGAATTCTACTTATTCGAATTCTTCGAATTCTTCGAATTCTTCTTCTTCTTCTTCTTCTTCGAATTCTTCGAATTCTTCGAATTCTTCGAATTCTTCTTCTTCGAATTCTTCTTCTTCTTCGAATTCTTCGAATTCTTCTTCTTCTTCTTCGAATTCTTCTTCTTCTTCTTCTTTGAATTCTTCTTCGAATTCTTCTTCTTCGAATTCTTCTTCTTCGAATTCTTTTTCTTCGAAGTCTTCTTCTTCGAATTCTTCTTCTTCGAATTCTTCTTCTTCTTCTTCGAATTCTTCTTCGAATTCTTCTTCTTCTTCGAATTCTTCGAATTCTTCGAATTCTTCTTCTTCTTCTTCGAATTCTTCTTCTTCGAATTCTTCGAATTCTTCGAATTCTACTTATTCGAATTCTTCGAATTCTTCGAATTCTTCTTCTTCTTCTTCTTCTTCGAATTCTTCGAATTCTTCGAATTCTTCGAATTCTTCTTCTTCGAATTCTTCTTCTTCTTCGAATTCTTCGAATTCTTCTTCTTCTTCTTCGAATTCTTCTTCTTCGAATTCTTCTTCGAATTCTTCTTCTTCGAATTCTTCTTCTTCTTCGAATTCTTCGAATTCTTCTTCTTCTTCGAATTCTTCTTCTTCGAATTCTTTTTCTTCGAATTCTTCTTTTTCGAATTCTTCTTCTTCTACTTCTTCAAATTCTTCTTCTTCGAATTCATCTTCTTCGAATTCTTCTTCTTCTTCTTCTTCTTCTTCTTCTTCGAATTCTTCTTCGAATTCTTCTTCTTCGAATTCTTCTTCCTCTTCTTCTTCGAATTCTTCTTCTTCGAATTCTTCGAATTCTTCTTCGAATTCTTCTTCTTCGAATTCTTCTTCGAATTCTTCTTCTTCTTCTTCTTCTTCTTCGAATTCTTCTTCGAATTCTTCTTCTTCTTCTTCTTCGAATTCTTCTTCGAATTCTTCTTCGAATTCTTCTTCTTCGAATTCTTCTTCGAATTCTTCTTCGAATTCTTCTTCTTCATCGAATTCTTCTTCGAATTCTTCTTCTTCTTCTTCTTCGAATTCTTCTTCTTCTTCTTCTTCGAATTCTTCTTCTTCTTCTTCGAATTCTTCTTCGAATTCTTCTTCTTCGAATTCTTCTTCTTCTTCGAATACTTCTTCTTCTTCTTCTTCTTCTTCTTCGAATTCTTCTTCTTCGAATTCTTCTTCTTCTTCTTCTTCTTCTTCTTCTTCGAATTCTTCGAATTCTTCTTCTTCTTCGAATTCTTCTTCGAATTCTTCTTCTTCGAATTCTTCTTCTTCTTCTTCTTCTTCTTCGGATTCTTCTTCTTCTTCGAATTCTTCTTCTTCTTCTTCGAATTATTCTTCTTCGAATTCTTCTTCTTCGAATTCTTCTTCTTCTTCGAATTCTTCTTCTTCGAATTCTTCGAATACCTCGAATTCTTCTTCTTCGAATTCTTCGAATTCTTCTTCTTCTTCTTCGAATTCTTCGAATTCTTCTTCGAATTCTTCGAATTCTTCTTCTTCTTCTTCGAATTCTTCTTCGAATTCTTCTTCTTCTTCGAATTCTTCGAATTCTTCGAATTATTCTTCTTCGAATTCTTCTTCTTCGAATTCTTTTTCTTCGAATTCTTCTTCTTCGAATTCTTCTTCTTCTTCTTCAAATTCTTCTTCTTCGAATTCTTCTTCTTCTTCTTCTTCTTCTTCTTCGAATTCTTCTTCTTCTTCTTCTTCTTCGAATTCTTCTTCTTCTTCTTCTTCGAATTCTTCTTCTTCGAATTCTTCGAATTCTTCTTCTTCGAATTCTTCTTCTTCTTCGAATTCTTCTTCTTCTTCGAATTCTTCTTCTTCTTCTTCTTCGAATTCTTCTTCTTCGAATTCTTCTTCTTCGAATTCTTCTTCTTCTTCGAATTCTTCTTCTTCGAATTCTTCTTCTTCTTCGAATTCTTCTTCTTCTTCTTCTTCTTCGAATTCTTCGAATTCTTCTTCTTCTTCGAATTCTTCTTCTTCTTCGAATTCTTCTTCGAATTCTTCTTCTTCTTCTTCTTCTTCGAATTCTTCTTCTTCTTCTTCTTCTTCGGATTCTTCTTCTTCTTCGAATTCTTCTTCTTCTTGGAATTCTTCTTCGAATTCTTCTTCTTCGAATTCTTCTTCTTCTTCTTCTTCGAATTCTTCTTCTTCGAATTCTTCGAATACTTCGAATTCTTCTTCTTCGAATTCTTCGAATTCTTCGAATTCTTCTTCTTCGAATTCTTTGAATTCTTCGAATTCTTCGAATTCTTCTTCTTCTTCTTCGAATTCTTCGAATTCTTCTTCTTCTTCTTCGAATTCTTCTTCTTCGAATTCTTCTTCTTCTTCTTCTTCTTCGAATTCTTCGAATTCTTCTTCTTCGAATTCTTCTTCTTCGAATTCTTTTTCTTCGAATTCTTCTTCTTCGAATTCTTCTTCTTCTTCTTCTTCTTCTTCTTCGAATTCTTCTTCTTCTTCTTCTTCTTCGAATTCTTCTTCTTCTTCTTCGAATTCTTCTTCTTCGAATTCTTCTTCTTCTTCGAATTCTTCTTCTTCTTCGAATTCTTCTTCTTCTTCTTCGAATTCTTCTTCTTCTTCGAATTCTTCTTCTTCTTCTTCGAATTCTTCTTCTTCTTCGAATTCTTCTTCTTCTTCTTCTTCTTCTTCGAATTATTCTTCTTCTTCGAATTCTTCTTCGAATTCTTCTTCTTCGAATTCTTCGAATTCTTCTTCTTATTCTTCTTCTTCTTCTTCGAATTCTTCTTCTTCTTCTTCTTCTTCTTCTTCTTCTTCTACTTCGAATTCTTCAAATTCTTCGAATTCTTCGAATTCTTCTCCTTCTTCGAATTCTTCTTCTTCTTCTTCTTCTTCGAATTCTTCTTCGAATTCTTCTTCGAATTCTTCTTCTTCTTCTTCGAATTCTTCTTCGAATTCTTCTTCGAATTCTTCTTCTTCTTCTTCGAATTCTTCTTCTTCTTCTTCTTTGAATTCTTCTTCGAATTCTTCTTCTTCGAATTCTTCTTCTTCTTCTTCGAATTCTTCTTCGAATTCTTCTTCTTCTTCGAATTCTTCGAATTCTTCGAATTCTTCTTCTTCTTCTTCGAATTCTTCTTCTTCGAATTCTTCGAATTCTTCGAATTCTACTTATTCGAATTCTTCGAATTCTTCGAATTCTTCTTCTTCTTCTTCTTCTTCGAATTCTTCGAATTCTTCGAATTCTTCGAATTCTTCTTCTTCGAATTCTTCTTCTTCTTCGAATTCTTCGAATTCTTCTTCTTCTTCTTCGAATTCTTCTTCTTCGAATTCTTCTTCGAATTCTTCTTCTTCGAATTCTTCTTCTTCTTCGAATTCTTCGAATTCTTCTTCTTCTTCGAATTCTTCTTCTTCGAATTCTTTTTCTTCGAATTCTTCTTTTTCGAATTCTTCTTCTTCTACTTCTTCAAATTCTTCTTCTTCGAATTCATCTTCTTCGAATTCTTCTTCTTCTTCTTCTTCTTCTTCTTCGAATTCTTCTTCGAATTCTTCTTCTTCGAATTCTTCTTCCTCTTCTTCTTCGAATTCTTCTTCTTCTTCGAATTCTTCGAATTCTTCTTCGAATTTCTTCTTCTTCGAATTCTTCTTCGAATTCTTCTTCTTCTTCTTCTTCTTCTTCGAATTCTTCTTCGAATTCTTCTTCTTCTTCTTCTTCGAATTCTTCTTCGAATTCTTCTTCGAATTCTTCTTCTTCGAATTCTTCTTCGAATTCTTCTTCGAATTCTTCTTCTTCATCGAATTCTTCTTCGAATTCTTCTTCTTCTTCTTCTTCGAATTCTTCTTCTTCTTCTTCTTCGAATTCTTCTTCTTCTTCTTCGAATTCTTCTTCGAATTCTTCTTCTTCTTCTTCTTCTTCTTCTTCGAATTCTTCTTCTTCGAATTCTTCTTCTTCTTCTTCGAATTCTTCTTCTTCGAATTCTTCTTCTTCTTCTTCTTCTTCTTCTTCTTCGAATTCTTCGAATTCTTCTTCTTCTTCGAATTCTTCTTCGAATTCTTCTTCTTCGAATTCTTCTTCTTCTTCTTCTTCTTCTTCGGGTTCTTCTTCTTCTTCGAATTCTTCTTCTTCTTCTTCGAATTATTCTTCTTCGAATTCTTCTTCTTCGAATTCTTCTTCTTCTTCGAATTCTTCTTCTTCGAATTCTTCGAATACCTCGAATTCTTCTTCTTCGAATTCTTCGAATTCTTCTTCTTCTTCTTCGAATTCTTCGAATTCTTCTTCGAATTCTTCGAATTCTTCTTCTTCTTCTTCGAATTCTTCTTCTTCGAATTCTTCTTCTTCTTCGAATTCTTCGAATTCTTCGAATTATTCTTCTTCGAATTCTTCTTCTTCGAATTCTTTTTCTTCGAATTCTTCTTCTTCGAATTCTTCTTCTTCTTCTTCAAATTCTTCTTCTTCGAATTCTTCTTCTTCTTCTTCTTCTTCTTCTTCGAATTCTTCTTCTTCTTCTTCTTCTTCGAATTCTTCTTCTTCGAATTCTTCGAATTCTTCTTCTTCGAATTCTTCTTCTTCTTCGAATTCTTCTTCTTCTTCGAATTCTTCTTCGAATTCTTCTTCGAATTCTTCTTCTTCGAATTCTTCTTCTTCGAATTCTTCTTCTTCTTCGAATTCTTCTTCTTCGAATTCTTCTTCTTCTTCGAATTCTTCTTCTTCTTCTTCTTCTTCTTCGAATTCTTCGAATTCTTCTTCTTCTTCGAATTCTTCTTCTTCTTCGAATTCTTCTTCGAATTCTTCTTCTTCTTCTTCTTCTTCGAATTCTTCTTCTTCTTCTTCTTCTTCTTCGGATTCTTCTTCTTCTTCGAATTCTTCTTCTTCTTGGAATTCTTCTTCGAATTCTTCTTCTTCTTCTTCTTCTTCTTCTTCTTCTTCTTCTTCTTCTTCGAATTCTTCTTCTTCTTCTTCTTCTTCTTCTTCGAATTCTTCAAATTCTTCGAATTCTTCGAATTCTTCTTCTTCTTCTTCTTCTTCTTCTTCGAATTCTTCTTCTTCTTCTTCTTCTTCTTCTTCGAATTCTTCTTCTTCTTCTTCTTCTTCTTCTTCGAATTCTTCTTCGAATTCTTCTTCTTCTTCGAATTCTTCTTCTTCTTCGAATTCTTCTTCGAATTCTTCTTCTTCGAATTCTTCTTCGAATTCTTCTTCGAATTCTTCTTCTGCATCGAATTCTTCTTCGAATTCTTCTTCTTCTTCTTCTTCTTCGAATTCTTCTTCTTCTTCTTCTTCGAATTCTTCTTCTTCTTCTTCTTCTTCGAATTCTTCTTCTTCGAATTCTTCTTCTTCGAATTCTTCTTCTTCGAATTCTTCGAATTCTTCGAATTCTTCGAATTCTTCTTCTTCGAATTCTTCTTCTTCTTCGAATTCTTCTTCTTCGAATTCTTCTTCTTCTTCTTCTTCAAATTCTTCTTCTTCGAATTCTTCTTCTTCGAATTCTTCTTCTTCTTCTTCTTCTTCGAATTCTTCTTCGAATTCTTCTACTTCGAATTCTTCTTCCTCTTCTTCTTAGAATTCTTCTTCTTCTTCTTCTTCGAATTCTTCGAATTCTTCTTCGAATTCTTCTTCTTCGAATTCTTCTTCGAATTCTTCTTCTTCTTCTTCTTCTTCTTCGAATTCTTCTTCGAATTCTTCTTCTTCTTCTTCTTCGAATTCTTCTTCGAATTCTTCTTCGAATTCTTCTTCTTCGAATTCTTCTTCGAATTCTTCTTCGAATTCTTCTTCTTCATCGAATTCTTCTTCGAATTCTTCTTCTTCTTCTTCTTCGAATTCTTCTTCTTCTTCTTCTTCTTCGAATTCTTCTTCGAATTCTTCTTCTTCGAATTCTTCTTCTTCGAATTCTACTTCTTCTTCTTCGAATTCTTCGAATTCTTCTTCTTCTTCGAATTCTTCTTCGAATTCTTCTTCTTCGAATTCTTCTTCTTCTTCTTCTTCTTCTTCTTCTTCTTCTTCTTCGAATTCTTCTTCTTCGAATTCTTCTTCTTCTTCGAATTCTTCTTCTTCGAATTCTTCGAATACCTCGAATTCTTCTTCTTCGAATTCTTCGAATTCTTCTTCTTCTTCTTCGAATTCTTCGAATTCTTCTTCTTCTTCTTCGAATTCTTCTTCTTCGAATTCTTCTTCTTCGAATTCTTCTTCTTCTTCGAATTCTTCGAATTCTTCGAATTTTTCTTCTTCGAATTCTTCTTCTTCGAATTCTTCGAATTCTTCGAATTTTTCTTCTTCGAATTCTTCTTCTTCGAATTCTTTTTCTTCGAATTCTTCTTCTTCGAATTCTTCTTCTTCTTCAAATTCTTCTTCTTCGAATTCTTCTTCTTCTTCTTCTTCATCTTCTTCGAATTCTTCTTCTTCTTCTTCTTCTTCGAATTCTTCTTCTTCTTCTTCTTCTTCGAATTCTTCTTCTTCGAATTCTTCGAATTCTTCTTCTTCGAATTCTTCTTCTTCTTCGAATTCTTCTTCTTCTTCGAATTCTTCTTCTTCTTCTTCGAATTCTTCTTCTTCTTCGAATTCTTCTTCTTCTTCTTCTTCTTCTTCGAATTCTTCTTCTTCTTCTTCTTCTTCGAATTCTTCGAATTCTTCTTCTTCTTCGAATTCTTCTTCTTCTTCTTCTTCGAATTCTTCTTCGAATTCTTCTTCTTCGAATTCTTCTTCTTCTTCGAATTCTTCTTCTTCTTCTTCTTCTTCTTCTTCGAATTCTTCTTCTTCGAATTCTTCTTCTTCGAATTCTTCTTCTTCTTCTTCGAATTCTTCGAATTCTTCTTCTTCTTCGAATTCTTCTTCGAATTCTTCTTCTTCTTCTTCTTCTTCGAATTCTTCTTCTTCTTCTTCTTCTTCTTCGGATTCTTCTTCGAATTCTTCTTCTTCTTCTTCTTCTTCTTCTTCTTCTTCGAATTCTTCTTCTTCGAATTCTTCTTCTTCTTCGAATTCTTCTTCTTCGAATTCTTCGAATACCTCGAATTCTTCTTCTTCGAATTCTTCGAATTCTTCTTCTTCTTCTTCGAATTCTTCGAATTCTTCTTCTTCTTCTTCGAATTCTTCTTCTTCGAATTCTTCTTCTTCTTCGAATTCTTCGAATTCTTCGAATTCTTCTTCTTCGAATTCTTCTTCTTCGAATTCTTTTTCTTCGAATTCTTCTTCTTCGAATTCTTCTTCTTCTTCAAATTCTTCTTCTTCGAATTCTTCTTCTTCTTCTTCTTCTTCGAATTCTTCTTCTTCTTCTTCTTCTTCGAATTCTTCTTCTTCGAATTCTTCGAATTCTTCTTCTTCTTCGAATTCTTCTTCTTCTTCGAATTCTTCTTCTTCTTCTTCGAATTCTTCTTCTTCTTCGAATTCTTCTTCTTCTTCTTCTTCTTCTTCGAATTCTTCTTCTTCGAATTCTTCGAATTCTTCTTCTTCTTCGAATTCTTCTTCTTCTTCTTCTTCGAATTCTTCTTCTTCTTCTTCGAATTCTTCTTCTTCGAATTCTTCTTCTTCGAATTCTTCTTCTTCTTCGAATTCTTCTTCTTCTTCTTCTTCTTCTTCGAATTCTTCTTCTTCGAATACTTCTTCTTCTTCTTCTTCTTCTTCTTCTTCTTCGAATTCTTCGAATTATTCTTCTTCTTCGAATTCTTCTTCTTCTTCGAATTCTTCTTCGAATTCTTCTTCTTCTTCTTCTTCTTCTTCGAATTCTTCTTCTTCTTCGAATTCTTCTTCTTCTTCGAATTCTTCTTCGAATTCTTCTTCTTCTTCGAATTCTTCTTCGAATTGTCCTTCTTCTTCGAACTCTTCTTCTTCTTCGAATTCTTCTATGAATTCTTCTTCTTCTTCTTCTTCGAATTCTTCTTCTTCTTCTTCTTCTTCTTCGAATTCTTCTTCTTCGAATTCTTCGAATTCTTCTTCTTCTTCTTCGAATTCTTCTTCTTCTTCTTCTTCTTCTTCTTCTTCGAATTCTTCTTCTTCTTCTTCGAATTCTTCTTCGAATTCTTCTTCGAATTCTTCTTCTTCGAATTCTTCTTCGAATTCTTCTTCTTCTTCTTCTTCTTCGAATTCTTCTTCGAATTCTTCTTATTCTTCTTCTTCTTCATCGAATTCTTCTTCTTCGAATTCTTCTTCTTCGAATTCTTCTTCTTCTTCGAATTCTTCTTCTTCTTCGAATTCTTCTTCGAAGTCTTCTTCTTCGAATTCTTCTTCTTCTTCTTCTTCTGATTCTTCTTCTTCTTCGAATTCTTCTTCTTCTTCGAATTCTTCTTCGAATTCTTCTTCTTCGAATTCTTCTTCTTCTTCTTCGAATTCTTCTTCTTCGAATTCTTCTTCTTCGAATTCTTCGAATACTTCGAATTCTTCTTATTCGAATTCTTCGAATTCTTCGAATTCTTCTTCTTCGAATTCTTCTTCTTCTTCTTCGAATTCTTCGAATTCTTCTTCTTCTTCTTCGAATTCTTCTTCTTCTTCGAATTCTTCGAATTCTTCTTCTTCGAATTCTTCTTCTTCTTCTTCGAATTCTTCTTCTTCGAATTCTTCGAATTCTTCTTCTTCTTCTTCTTCTTCTTCTTCGAATTCTTCTTCTTCTTCTTCTTCTTCGAATTCTTCTTCGAATTCTTCTTCTTCTTCTTCGAATTCTTCTTCTTCTTCTTCTTTGAATTCTTCTTCGAATTCTTCTTCTTCGAATTCATCTTCTTCTTCTTCGAATTCTTCTTCGAATTCTTCTTCTTCTTCGAATTCTTCGAATTCTTCGAATTCTTCTTCTTCTTCTTCGAATTCTTCTTCTTCGAATTCTTCGAATTCTTCGAAATCTACTTATTCGAATTCTTCGAATTCTTCGAATTCTTCTTCTTCTTCTACTTCTTCGAATTCTTCGAATTCTTCGAATTCTTCGAATTCTTCTTCTTCGAATTCTTCTTCTTCTTCGAATTCTTCGAATTCTTCTTCTTCTTCTTCGAATTCTTCTTCTTCGAATTCTTCTTCGAATTCTTCTTCTTCGAATTCTTCTTCTTCGAATTCTTCGAATTCTTCTTCTTCTTCGAATTCTTCTACTTCGAATTCTTTTTCTTCGAATTCTTCTTCTTCGAATTCTTCTTCTTCTTCTTCTTCAAATTCTTCTTCTTCGAATTCTTCTTCTTCGAATTCTTCTTCTTCTTCTTCTTCGAATTCTTCTTCTTCTTCTTCTTCTTCGAATTCTTCTTCCTCTTCTTCTTCGAATTCTTCTTCTTCTTCTTCTTCGAATTCTTCGAATTCTTCTTCGAATTCTTCTTCTTCGAATTCTTCTTCCTCTTCTTCTTCGAATTCTTCTTCTTCTTCGAATTCTTCTTCGAATTCTTCTTCTTCTTCTTCTTCGAATTCTTCTTCGAATTCTTCTTCGAATTCTTCTTCTTCGAATTCTTCTTCGAATTCTTCTTCTTCATCGAATTCTTCTTCGAACTCTTCTTCTTCTTCTTCGAATTCTTCTTCTTCTTCTTCTTCGAATTCTTCTTCTTCTTCTTCTTCGAATTCTTCTTCTTCGAATTCTTCTTCTTCTTCGAATTCTTCTTCTTCTTCTTCTTCTTCTTCTTCGAATTCTTCTTCTTCGAATTCTTCTTCTTCTTCTTCTTCTTCTTCTTCTTCTTCGAATTCTTCGAATTCTTCTTCTTCTTCGAATTCTTCTTCTTCTTCGAATTCTTCTTCGAATTCTTCTTCTTCTTCTTCTTCTTCGAATTCTTCTTCTTCTTCTTCTTCGGATTCTTCTTCTTCTTCGAATTCTTCTTCTTCTTCTTCTTCTTCTTCGAATTCTTCTTCTTCGAATTCTTCTTCTTCTTCTTCGAATTCTTCTTCTTCGAATTCTTCGAATACCTCGAATTCTTCTTCTTCGAATTCTTCGAATTCTTCTTCTTCTTCTTCGAATTCTTCGAATTCTTCTTCTTCTTCTTCGAATTCTTCTTCTTCGAATTCTTCTTCTTCTTCTTCTTCTTCGAATTCTTCTTCTTCTTCTTCTTCTTCGAATTCTTCTTCTTCTTCTTCTTCTTCGAATTCTTCTTCTTCTTCTTCTTCGAATTCTTCTTCTTCGAATTCTTCGAATTCTTCTTCTTCGAATTCTTCTTCTTCTTCGAATTCTTCTTCTTCGAATTCTTCTTCTTCTTCTTCGAATTCTTCTTCTTCTTCGAATTCTTCTTCTTCTTCTTCTTCTTCGAATTCTTCTTCGAATTCTTCTTCTTCGAATTCTTCGAATTCTTCTTCTTCTTCGAATTCTTCTTCTTCTTCTTCGAATTCTTCTTCTTCGAATTCTTCGAATTCTTCTTCTTCTTCTTCTTCTTCTTCTTCTTCTTCTTCGAATTCTTCTTCTTCTTCTTCTTCTTCTTCTTCTTCTTCGAATTCTTCTTCTTCGAATTCTTCTTCTTCTTCGAATTCTTCTTCTTCGAATTCTTCGAATACCTCGAATTCTTCTTCTTCGAATTCTTCGAATTCTTCTTCTTCTTCTTCGAATTCTTCGAATTCTTCTTCTTCTTCTTCGAATTCTTCTTCTTCGAATTCTTCTTCTTCTTCGAATTCTTCGAATTCTTCTAATTCTTCTTCTTCGAATTCTTCTTCTTCGAATTCTTTTTCTTCGAATTCTTCTTCTTCGAATTCTTCTTCTTCTTCAAATTCTTCTTCTTCGAATTCTTCTTCTTCTTCTTCTTCTTCTTCTTCGAATTCTTCTTCTTCTTCTTCTTCGAATTCTTCTTCTTCTTCGAATTCTTCTTCTTCTTCTTCGAATTCTTCTTCTTCTTCGAATTCTTCTTCTTCTTCTTCTTCTTCTTCGAATTCTTCTTCTTCGAATTCTTCGAATTCTTCTTCTTCTTCGAATTCTTCTTCTTCTTCTTCTTCGAATTCTTCTTCTTCTTCGAATTCTTCTTCTTCGAATTCTTCTTCGAATTCTTCTTCTTCTTCGAATTCTTCTTCTTCTTCTTCTTCTTCTTCGAATTCTTCTTCGAATACTTCTTCTTCTTCTTCTTCTTCTTCTTCTTCTTCTTCTTCGAATTATTCTTCTTCTTCGAATTCTTCTTCTTCTTCGAACTCTTCTTCGAATTGTCCTTCTTCTTCGAACTCTTCTTCTTCTTCGAATTCTTCTATGAATTCTTCTTCTTCTTCTTCTTCGAATTCTTCTTCTTCTTCTTCTTCTTCTTCGAATTCTTCTTCTTCGAATTCTTCGAATTCTTCTTCTTCTTCTTCTTCGAATTCTTCTTCTTCTTCTTCTTCTTCGAATTCTTCTTCTTCTTCGAATTCTTCTTCGAATTCTTCTTCGAATTCTTCTTCTTCTTCTTCTTCTTCGAATTCTTCTTCGAATTCTTCTTATTCTTCTTCTTCTTCATCGAATTCTTCTTCTTCGAATTCTTCTTCTTCTTCTTCGAATTCTTCTTCTTCGAATTCTTCGAATACTTCGAATTCTTCTTCTTCTTCGAATTCTTCTTCGAAGTCTTCTTCTTCGAATTCTTCTTCTTCTTCTTCTTCTGATTCTTCTTCTTCTTCGAATTCTTCTTCTTCTTCGAATTCTTCTTCGAATTCTTCTTCTTCGAATTCTTCTTCTTCTTCTTCGAATTCTTCTTCTTCGAATTCTTCTTCTTCGAATTCTTCGAATACTTCGAATTCTTCTTATTCGAATTCTTCGAATTCTTCGAATTCTTCTTCGAATTCTTCTTCTTCTTCTTCGAATTCTTCGAATTCTTCTTCTTCTTCTTCGAATTCTTCTTCTTCTTCGAATTCTTCTTCGAATTATTCTTCTTCGAATTCTTCGAATTCTTCTTCTTCGAATTCTTCTTCTTCTTCTTCGAATTCTTCTTCTTCGAATTCTTCGAATTCTTCTTCTTCTTCTTCTTCTTCTTCTTCGAATTCTTCTTCTTCTTCTTCTTCTTCGAATTCTTCTTCGAATTCTTCTTCTTCTTCTTCGAATTCTTCTTCTTCTTCTTCTTTGAATTCTTCTTCGAATTCTTCTTCTTCGAATTCTTCTTCTTCTTCTTCGAATTCTTCTTCGAATTCTTCTTCTTCTTCGAATTCTTCGAATTCTTCGAATTCTTCTTCTTCTTCTTCGAATTCTTCTTCTTCGAATTCTTCGAATTCTTCGAATTCTACTTATTCGAATTCTTCGAATTCTTCGAATTCTTCTTCTTCTTCTACTTCTTCGAATTCTTCGAATTCTTCGAATTCTTCGAATTCTTCTTCTTCGAATTCTTCTTCTTCTTCGAATTCTTCGAATTCTTCTTCTTCTTCTTCGAATTCTTCTTCTTCGAATTCTTCTTCGAATTCTTCTTCTTCGAATTCTTCTTCTTCTTCGAATTCTTCGAATTCTTCTTCTTCTTCGAATTCTTCTTCTTCGAATTCTTTTTCTTCGAATTCTTCTTCTTCGAATTCTTCTTCTTCTTCTTCTTCAAATTCTTCTTCTTCGAATTCTTCTTCTTCGAATTCTTCTTCTTCTTCTTCTTCTTCGAATTCTTCTTCTTCTTCTTCTTCTTCGAATTCTTCTTCCTCTTCTTCTTCGAATTCTTCTTCTTCTTCTTCTTCGAATTCTTCGAATTCTTCTTCGAATTCTTCTTCTTCGAATTCTTCTTCCTCTTCTTCTTCGAATTCTTCTTCTTCTTCGAATTCTTCTTCGAATTCTTCTTCTTCTTCTTCTTCGAATTCTTCTTCGAATTCTTCTTCGAATTCTTCTTCTTCGAATTCTTCTTCGAATTCTTCTTCTTCATCGAATTCTTCTTCGAACTCTTCTTCTTCTTCTTCTTCGAATTCTTCTTCTTCTTCTTCTTCGAATTCTTCTTCTTCTTCTTCTTCTTCGAATTCTTCTTCTTCGAATTCTTCTTCTTCTTCTTCTTCAAATTCTTCTTCTTCGAATTCTTCTTCTTCGAATTCTTCTTCTTCTTCTTCTTCTTCGAATTCTTCTTCGAATTCTTCTTCTTCATCGAATTCTTCTTCGAACTCTTCTTCTTCTTCTTCTTCGAATTCTTCTTCTTCTTCTTCTTCGAATTCTTCTTCTTCTTCTTCTTCTTCGAATTCTTCTTCTTCGAATTCTTCTTCTTCTTCTTCTTCAAATTCTTCTTCTTCGAATTCTTCTTCTTCGAATTCTTCTTCTTCGAATTCTTCGAATACTTCGAATTCTTCTTATTCGAATTCTTCGAATTCTTCGAATTCTTCTTCGAATTCTTCTTCTTCTTCTTCGAATTCTTCGAATTCTTCTTCTTCTTCTTCGAATTCTTCTTCTTCTTCGAATTCTTCTTCGAATTATTCTTCTTCGAATTCTTCGAATTCTTCTTCTTCGAATTCTTCTTCTTCTTCTTCGAATTCTTCTTCTTCGAATTCTTCGAATTCTTCTTCTTCTTCTTCTTCTTCTTCTTCGAATTCTTCTTCTTCTTCTTCTTCTTCGAATTCTTCTTCGAATTCTTCTTCTTCTTCTTCGAATTCTTCTTCTTCTTCTTCTTTGAATTCTTCTTCGAATTCTTCTTCTTCGAATTCTTCTTCTTCTTCTTCGAATTCTTCTTCGAATTCTTCTTCTTCTTCGAATTCTTCGAATTCTTCGAATTCTTCTTCTTCTTCTTCGAATTCTTCTTCTTCGAATTCTTCGAATTCTTCGAATTCTACTTATTCGAATTCTTCGAATTCTTCGAATTCTTCTTCTTCTTCTACTTCTTCGAATTCTTCGAATTCTTCGAATTCTTCGAATTCTTCTTCTTCGAATTCTTCTTCTTCTTCGAATTCTTCGAATTCTTCTTCTTCTTCTTCGAATTCTTCTTCTTCGAATTCTTCTTCGAATTCTTCTTCTTCGAATTCTTCTTCTTCTTCGAATTCTTCGAATTCTTCTTCTTCTTCGAATTCTTCTTCTTCGAATTCTTTTTCTTCGAATTCTTCTTCTTCGAATTCTTCTTCTTCTTCTTCTTCAAATTCTTCTTCTTCGAATTCTTCTTCTTCGAATTCTTCTTCTTCTTCTTCTTCTTCTTCGAATTCTTCTTCTTCTTCTTCTTCTTCGAATTCTTCTTCCTCTTCTTCTTCGAATTCTTCTTCTTCTTCTTCTTCGAATTCTTCGAATTCTTCTTCGAATTCTTCTTCTTCGAATTCTTCTTCCTCTTCTTCTTCGAATTCTTCTTCTTCTTCGAATTCTTCTTCGAATTCTTCTTCTTCTTCTTCTTCGAATTCTTCTTCGAATTCTTCTTCGAATTCTTCTTCTTCGAATTCTTCTTCGAATTCTTCTTCTTCATCGAATTCTTCTTCGAACTCTTCTTCTTCTTCTTCTTCGAATTCTTCTTCTTCTTCTTCTTCGAATTCTTCTTCTTCTTCTTCTTCTTCGAATTCTTCTTCTTCGAATTCTTCTTCTTCTTCTTCTTCAAATTCTTCTTCTTCGAATTCTTCTTCTTCGAATTCTTCTTCTTCTTCTTCTTCTTCGAATTCTTCTTCTTCTTCTTCTTCTTCGAATTCTTCTTCCTCTTCTTCTTCGAATTCTTCTTCTTCTTCTTCTTCGAATTCTTCGAATTCTTCTTCGAATTCTTCTTCTTCGAATTCTTCTTCCTCTTCTTCTTCGAATTCTTCTTCTTCTTCGAATTCTTCTTCGAATTCTTCTTCTTCTTCTTCGAATTCTTCTTCGAATTCTTCTTCGAATTCTTCTTCTTCGAATTCTTCTTCGAATTCTTCTTCTTCATCGAATTCTTCTTCGAACTCTTCTTCTTCTTCTTCTTCGAATTCTTCTTCTTCTTCTTCTTCGAATTCTTCTTCTTCTTCTTCTTCTTCGAATTCTTCTTCTTCGAATTCTTCTTCTTCTTCGAATTCTTCTTCTTCTTCTTCTTCTTCTTCTTCGAATTCTTCTTCTTCGAATTCTTCTTCTTCTTCTTCTTCTTCTTCTTCTTCGAATTCTTCGAATTCTTCTTCTTCTTCGAATTCTTCTTCTTCTTCTTCTTCTTCGAATTCTTCTTCCTCTTCTTCTTCGAATTCTTCTTCTTCTTCTTCTTCGAATTCTTCGAATTCTTCTTCGAATTCTTCTTCTTCGAATTCTTCTTCCTCTTCTTCTTCGAATTCTTCTTCTTCTTCGAATTCTTCTTCGAATTCTTCTTCTTCTTCTTCTTCGAATTCTTCTTCGAATTCTTCTTCGAATTCTTCTTCTTCGAATTCTTCTTCGAATTCTTCTTCTTCATCGAATTCTTCTTCGAACTCTTCTTCTTCTTCTTCTTCGAATTCTTCTTCTTCTTCTTCTTCGAATTCTTCTTCTTCTTCTTCTTCTTCGAATTCTTCTTCTTCGAATTCTTCTTCTTCTTCTTCTTCAAATTCTTCTTCTTCGAATTTTTCTTCTTCGAATTCTTCTTCTTCTTCTTCTTCTTCGAATTCTTCTTCTTCTTCTTCTTCTTCGAATTCTTCTTCCTCTTCTTCTTCGAATTCTTCTTCTTCTTCTTCTTCGAATTCTTCGAATTCTTCTTCGAATTCTTCTTCTTCGAATTCTTCTTCCTCTTCTTCTTCGAATTCTTCTTCTTCTTCTTCTTCTTCTTCTTCGAATTCTTCTTCTTCGAATTCTTCTTCTTCTTCTTCTTCTTCTTCTTCTTCGAATTCTTCGAATTCTTCTTCTTCTTCGAATTCTTCTTCTTCTTCGAATTCTTCTTCGAATTCTTCTTCTTCTTCTTCTTCTTCGAATTCTTCTTCTTCTTCTTCTTCGGATTCTTCTTCTTCTTCGAATTCTTCTTCTTCTTCTTCTTCTTCTTCGAATTCTTCTTCTTCGAATTCTTCTTCTTCTTCTTCGAATTCTTCTTCTTCGAATTCTTCGAATACCTCGAATTCTTCTTCTTCGAATTCTTCGAATTCTTCTTCTTCTTCTTCGAATTCTTCGAATTGTTCTTCGAATTCTTCGAATTCTTCTTCTTCTTCTTCGAATTCTTCTTCTTCGAATTCTTCGAATTCTTCGAATTCTTCGAATTCTTCTTCTTCGAATTCTTCTTCTTCGAATTCTTTTTCTTCGAATTCTTCTTCTTCGAATTCTTCTTCTTCTTCTTCTTCAAATTCTTCTTCTTCGAATTCTTCTTCTTCTTCTTCTTCTTCGAATTCTTCTTCTTCTTCTTCTTCTTCGAATTCTTCTTCTTCTTCTTCTTCGAATTCTTCTTCTTCGAATTCTTCGAATTCTTCTTCTTCGAATTCTTCTTCTTCTTCGAATTCTTCTTCTTCTTCGAATTCTTCTTCTTCTTCTTCGAATTCTTCTTCTTCTTCGAATTCTTCTTCTTCTTCTTCTTCTTCTTCGAATTCTTCTTCGAATTCTTCTTCTTCGAATTCTTCTTCGAATTCTTCTTCTTCGAATTCTTCGAATTCTTCTTCTTCTTCGAATTCTTCTTCTTCTTCTTCGAATTCTTCTTCTTCGAATTCTTCGAATTCTTCTTCTTCTTCTTCTTCTTCTTCTTCTTCTTCTTCTTCTTCGAATTCTTCTTCTTCTTCTTCTTCGAATTCTTCTTCGAATTCTTCAAATTCTTCGAATTCTTCGAATTCTTCTTCTTCTTCTTCTTCTTCTTCTTCGAATTCTTCTTCTTCTTCTTCTTCTTCTTCTTCTTCTTCGAATTCTTCGAATTCTTCTTCTTCTTCGAATTCTTCTTCTTCTTCGAATTCTTCTTCGAATTCTTCTTCTTCGAATTCTTCTTCGAATTCTTCTTCGAATTCTTCTTCTTCATCGAATTCTTCTTCGAATTCTTCTTCTTCTTCTTCTTCTTCGAATTCTTCTTCTTCTTCTTCGAATTCTTCTTCTTCTTCTTCTTCTTCGAATTCTTCTTCTTCGAATTCTTCTTCTTCGAATTCTTCTTCTTCGAATTCTTCTTCTTCTTCGAATTCTTCTTCTTCTTCTTCTTCTTCTTCGAATTCTTCTTCTTCGAATTCTTCTTCTTCTTCTTCTTTTTCGAATTCTTCGAATTCTTCGAATTCTTCTTCTTCTTCGAATTCTTCTTCTTCTTCGAATTCTTCTTCGAATTCTTCTTCTTCTTCTTCTTCTTCGAATTCTTCTTCTTCTTCTTCTTCTTCTTCGAATTCTTCTTCTTCTTCGAATTCTTCTTCTTCTTCGAATTCTTCTTCGAATTCTTCTTCTTCTTCGAATTCTTCTTCTTCTTCGAATTCTTCTTCGAATTGTCCTTCTTCTTCGAATTCTTCTTCTTCTTCGAATTCTTCTATGAATTCTTCTTCTTCTTCTTCTTCGAATTCTTCTTCTTCTTCTTCTTCTTCTTCGAATTCTTCTTCGAATTCTTCTTCTTCGAATTCTTCTTCGAATTCTTCTTCTTCTTTTTCTTCTTCGAATTCTTCTTCGAATTCTTCTTATTCTTCTTCTTCTTCATCGAATTCTTCTTCTTCGAATTCTTCTTCTTCGAATTCTTCTTCTTCTTCGAATTCTTCTTCTTCTTCGAATTCTTCTTCGAAGTCTTCTTCTTCGAATTCTTCTTCTTCTTCTTCTGATTCTTCTTCTTCTTCGAATTCTTCTTCTTCTTCGAATTCTTCTTCGAATTCTTCTTCTTCGAATTCTTCTTCTTCTTCTTCGAATTCTTCTTCTTCGAATTCTTCGAATACTTCGAATTCTTCTTATTCGAATTCTTCGAATTCTTCGAATTCTTCTTCTTCGAATTCTTCTTCTTCTTCTTCGAATTCTTCGAATTCTTCTTCTTCTTCTTCGAATTCTTCTTCTTCGAATTCTTTTTCTTCGAATTCTTCTTCTTCGAATTCTTCTTCTTCTTCTTCAAATTCTTCTTCTTCGAATTCTTCTTCTTCTTCTTCTTCTTCGAATTCTTCTTCTTCTTCTTCTTCTTCGAATTCTTCTTCTTCTTCTTCTTCGAATTCTTCGAATTCTTCTTCGAATTCTTCTTCTTCGAATTCTTCTTCGAATTTTTCTTCTTCTTCTTCTTCTTCTTCGAATTCTTCTTCTTCGTATTCTTCGTATTCTTCTTCTTCTTCTTCTTCTTCGAATTCTTCTTCTTATTCTTCGAATTCTTCTTCTTCTTCGAATTCTTCTTCTTCTTCGAATTCTTCTTCGAATTCTTCTTCTTCGAATTCTTATTCGAATTCTTCTTCTTCTTCGAATTCTTCTTCTTCGAATTCTTCTTCTTCTTCGAATTCTTCTTCGAATTCTTCTTCTTCTTCTTCTTCTTCTTCTTCGAATTCTTCTTCTTCTTCGAATTCTTCTTCGAATTCTTCTTCGAATTCTTCGAATTCTTCGAATTCTTCTTCTTCGAATTCTTCTTCTTCTTCTTTGAATTCTTCTTCTTCTTCTTCTTCTTCTTCTTCTTCTTCTTCGAATTCTTCGAATTCTTCGAATTCTTATTCTTCGTCTTCTTCTTCTTCTTCTTCTTCGAATTCTTCGAATTCTTCGAATACTTCTAATTCTTCTTCTTCTTCGAATTCTTCGAATTCTTCTTCTTCTTCGAATTCTTCTTCTTCTTCGAATTCTTCTTCGAATTCTTCTTCGAATTCTTCTTCTTCTTCGAATTCTTCTTCGAATTCATCTTCTTCTTCGAATTCTTCTTCTTCTTCTTCTTCTTCGAATTCTTCTTCTTCTTCGAATTCTTTTTCTTCGAATTCTTCTTCTTCGAATTCTTCTTCTTCTTCAAATTCTTCTTCTTCGAATTCTTCTTCTTCTTCTTCTTCTTCGAATTCTTCTTCTTCTTCTTCTTCTTCGAATTCTTCTTCTTCGAATTCTTCGAATTCTTCTTCTTCGAATTCTTCTTCTTCTTCTTCGAATTCTTCTTCTTCGAATTCTTCTTCTTCGAATTCTTCTTCTTCTTCGAATTCTTCTTCTTCTTCTTCTTCGAATTCTTCTTCGAATTCTTCAAATTCTTCGAATTCTTCGAATTCTTCTTCTTCTTCTTCTTCTTCTTCTTCGAATTCTTCTTCTTCTTCTTCTTCTTCTTCTTCTTCGAATTCTTCGAATTCTTCTTCTTCTTCGAATTCTTCTTCTTCTTCGAATTCTTCTTCGAATTCTTCTTCTTCGAATTCTTCTTCGAATTCTTCTTCGAATTCTTCTTCTTCATCGAATTCTTCTTCGAATTCTTCTTCTTCTTCTTCTTCTTCGAATTCTTCTTCTTCTTCTTCTTCGAATTCTTCTTCTTCTTCTTCTTCTTCGAATTCTTCTTCTTCGAATTATTCTTCTTCGAATTCTTCTTCTTCGAATTCTTCTTCTTCTTCGAATTCTTCTTCTTCTTCTTCTTCTTCTTCGAATTCTTCTTCTTCGAATTCTTCGAATTCTTCTTCTTCTTCGAATTCTTCGAATTCTTCGAATTCTTCTTCTTCTTCGAATTCTTCTTCTTCTTCGAATTCTTCTTCGAATTCTTCTTCTTCGAATTCTTCGAATTCTTCGAATTCTTCTTCTTCTTCTTCTTCTTCTTCGAATTCTTCTTCTTCTTCGAATTCTTCTTCTTCTTCGAATTCTTCTTCGAATTCTTCTTCTTCTTCGAATTCTTCTTCTTCTTCGAATTCTTCTTCGAATTGTCCTTCTTCTTCGAATTCTTCTTCTTCTTCGAATTCTTCTATGAATTCTTCTTCTTCTTCTTCTTCGAATTCTTCTTCTTCTTCTTCTTCTTCTTCGAATTCTTCTTCGAATTCTTCTTCTTCGAATTCTTCTTCGAATTCTTCTTCTTCTTCGAATTCTTCTTCTTCTTCTTCTTCTTCGAATTCTTCTTCGAATTCTTCTTATTCTTCTTCTTCTTCATCGAATTCTTCTTCTTCGAATTCTTCTTCTTCGAATTCTTCTTCTTCTTCGAATTCTTCTTCTTCTTCGAATTCTTCTTCGAAGTCTTCTTCTTCGAATTCTTCTTCTTCTTCTTCTGATTCTTCTTCTTCTTCGAATTCTTCTTCTTCTTCGAATTCTTCTTCGAATTCTTCTTCTTCGAATTCTTCTTCTTCTTCTTCGAATTCTTCTTCTTCGAATTCTTCGAATACTTCGAATTCTTCTTATTCGAATTCTTCGAATTCTTCGAATTCTTCTTCTTCGAATTCTTCTTCTTCTTCTTCGAATTCTTCGAATTCTTCTTCTTCTTCTTCGAATTCTTCTTCTTCGAATTCTTTTTCTTCGAATTCTTCTTCTTCGAATTCTTCTTCTTCTTCAAATTCTTCTTCTTCGAATTCTTCTTCTTCTTCTTCTTCTTCGAATTCTTCTTCTTCTTCTTCTTCGAATTCTTCTTCTTCTTCTTCTTCGAATTCTTCGAATTCTTCTTCGAATTCTTCTTCTTCGAATTCTTCTTCGAATTTTTCTTCTTCTTCTTCTTCTTCTTCGAATTCTTCTTCTTCGTATTCTTCGTATTCTTCTTCTTCTTCTTCTTCTTCGAATTCTTCTTCTTATTCTTCGAATTCTTCTTCTTCTTCGAATTCTTCTTCTTCTTCGAATTCTTCTTCGAATTCTTCTTCTTCGAATTCTTATTCGAATTCTTCTTCTTCTTCGAATTCTTCTTCTTCGAATTCTTCTTCTTCTTCGAATTCTTCTTCGAATTCTTCTTCTTCTTCTTCTTCTTCGAATTCTTCTTCTTCTTCGAATTCTTCTTCGAATTCTTCTTCGAATTCTTCGAATTCTTCGAATTCTTCTTCTTCGAATTCTTCTTCTTCTTCTTTGAATTCTTCTTCTTCTTCTTCTTCTTCTTCTTCGAATTCTTCGAATTCTTCGAATTCTTATTCTTCGTCTTCTTCTTCTTCTTCTTCTTCTTCGAATTCTTCGAATTCTTCGAATACTTCTAATTCTTCTTCTTCTTCGAATTCTTCGAATTCTTCTTCTTCTTCGAATTCTTCTTCTTCTTCGAATTCTTCTTCGAATTCTTCTTCGAATTCTTCTTCTTCTTCGAATTCTTCTTCGAATTCATCTTCTTCTTCGAATTCTTCTTCTTCTTCTTCTTCTTCGAATTCTTCTTCTTCTTCGAATTCTTTTTCTTCGAATTCTTCTTCTTCGAATTCTTCTTCTTCTTCTTCAAATTCTTCTTCTTCGAATTCTTCTTCTTCTTCTTCTTCTTCGAATTCTTCTTCTTCGAATTCTTCGAATTCTTCTTCTTCGAATTCTTCTTCTTCTTCTTCTTCGAATTCTTCTTCTTCGAATTCTTCTTCTTCGAATTCTTCTTCTTCTTCGAATTCTTCTTCTTCTTCTTCTTCTTCTTCTTCAAATTCTTCTTCTTCGAATTCTTCTTCTTCGAATTCTTCTTCGAATTCTTCTTCTTCTTCTTCTTCTTCTTCGAATTCTTCTTCGAATTCTTCTTCTTCTTCTTCTTCGAATTCTTCTTCGAATTCTTCTTCTTCTTCTTCTTCTTCGAATTCTTCTTCGAATTCTTCTTCTTCATCGAATTCTTCTTCGAATTCTTCTTCTTCTTCAAATTCTTCTTCTTCGAATTCTTCTTCTTCTTCTTCTTCTTCGAATTCTTCTTCTTCTTCTTCTTCTTCGAATTCTTCTTCTTCTTCTTCTTCGAATTCTTCTTCTTCGAATTCTTCGAATTCTTCTACTTCGAATTCTTCTTCTTCTTCGAATTCTTCTTCTTCTTCGAATTCTTCTTCTTCTTCTTCTTCGAATTCTTCTTCTTCGAATTCTTCTTCTTCTTCGAATTCTTCTTCTTCTTCTTCAAATTCTTCTTCTTCAAATTCTTCTTCTTCGAATTCTTCTTCTTCGAATTCTTCTTCCTCTTCTTCTTCGAATTCTTCTTCTTCTTCTTCTTCGAATTCTTCGAATTCTTCTTCGAATTCTTCTTCTTCGAATTCTTCTTCGAATTCTTCTTCTTCTTCTTCTTCTTCTTCGAATTCTTCTTCGAATTCTTCTTCTTCTTCTTCTTCGAATTCTTCTTCAAATTCTTCTTCTTCGAATTCTTCTTCTTCTTCTTCGAATTCTTCTTCTTCGAATTCTTCGAATACTTCGAATTCTACTTATTCGAATTCTTCGAATTCTTCGAATTCTTCTTCTTCTTCTTCGAATTCTTCGAATTCTTCGAATTCTTCTTCTTCGAATTCTTCTTCTTCTTCTTCTTCTTCTTCTTCTTCTTCTTCGAATTCTTCTTCTTCGAATTCTTCTTCGAATTCTTCTTCTTCGAATTCTTCTTCTTCTTCGAATTCTTCGAATTCTTCTTCTTCTTCGAATTCTTCTTCTTCGAATTCTTTTTCTTCGAATTCTTCTTCTTCTTCTTCTTCAAATTCTTCTTCTTCGAATTCTTCTTCTTCGAATTCTTCTTCCTCTTCTTCTTCGAATTCTTCTTCTTCTTCTTCTTCGAATTCTTCGAATTCTTCTTCGAAATCTTCTTCTTCGAATTCTTCTTCGAATTCTTCTTCTTCTTCTTCTTCTTCTTCTTCTTCGAATTCTTCTTCGAATTCTTCTTCGAATTCTTCTTCGAATTCTTCTTCGAATTCTTCTTCTTCTTCTTCTTCTTCGAATTCTTCTTCTTCATCGAATTCTTCTTCGAATTCTTCTTCTTCTTCTTCTTCTTCGAATTCTTCTTCTTCTTCTTCTTCTTCGAATTCTTCTTCTTCTTCTTCTTCGAATTCTTCTTCTTCTTCTTCTTCTTCTTCTTCTTCTTCTTCTTCTTCTTCTTCTTCTTCTTCTTCTTCTTCTTCGAATTCTTCTTCGAATTCTTCTTCTTCTTCTTCTTCTTCGAATTCTTCTTCTTCTTCTTCTTCTTCTTCTTCTTCTTCTTCTTCTTCTTCTTCTTCTTCTTCTTCTTCTTCTTCTTCTTCGAATTCTTCTTCGAATTCTTCTTCGAATTCTTCTTCTTCTTCGAATTCTTCTTCTTCTTCGAATTCTTCTTCGAATTCTTCTTCTTCTTCTTCTTCTTCGAATTCTTCTTCTTCTTCTTCTTCTTCTTCGGATTCTTCTTCTTCTTCGAATTCTTCTTCTTCTTCGAATTCTTCTTCGAATTCTTCTTCTTCGAATTCTTCTTCTTCTTCTTCTTCGAATTCTTCTTCTTCGAATTCTTCGAATTCTTCTTCTTCGAATTCTTCTTCTTCTTCGAATTCTTCTTCTTCTTCGAATTCTTCTTCTTCTTCTTCTTCGAATTCTTCTTCTTCGAATTCTTCTTCTTCTTCGAATTCTTCTTCTTCTTCTTCAAATTCTTCTTCTTCAAATTCTTCTTCTTCGAATTCTTCTTCTTCGAATTCTTCTTCCTCTTCTTCTTCGAATTCTTCTTCTTCTTCTTCTTCGAATTCTTCGAATTCTTCTTCGAATTCTTCTTCTTCGAATTCTTCTTCGAATTCTTCTTCTTCTTCTTCTTCTTCTTCGAATTCTTCTTCGAATTCTTCTTCT
The DNA here is from genome assembly GCA_020800305.1 of Porphyrio hochstetteri. NCBI lineage: Eukaryota > Metazoa > Chordata > Aves > Gruiformes > Rallidae > Porphyrio > Porphyrio hochstetteri. Next base: position 351,672 of record JAJHSY010000157.1, on the reverse strand, counting down.
TCTTCTTCTTCGAATTCTTCTTCAAATTCTTCTTCTTCGAATTCTTCTTCTTCTTCTTCGAATTCTTCTTCTTCGAATTCTTCGAATACTTCGAATTCTACTTATTCGAATTCTTCGAATTCTTCGAATTCTTCTTCTTCTTCTTCTTCGAATTCTTCGAATTCTTCGAATTCTTCTTCTTCGAATTCTTCTTCTTCTTCTTCTTCTTCTTCTTCTTCTTCTTCTTCGAATTCTTCTTCTTCGAATTCTTCTTCGAATTCTTCTTCTTCGAATTCTTCTTCTTCTTCGAATTCTTCGAATTCTTCTTCTTCTTCGAATTCTTCTTCTTCGAATTCTTTTTCTTCGAATTCTTCTTCTTCTTCTTCTTCAAATTCTTCTTCTTCGAATTCTTCTTCTTCGAATTCTTCTTCCTCTTCTTCTTCGAATTCTTCTTCTTCTTCTTCTTCGAATTCTTCGAATTCTTCTTCGAAATCTTCTTCTTCGAATTCTTCTTCGAATTCTTCTTCTTCTTCTTCTTCTTCTTCTTCTTCGAATTCTTCTTCGAATTCTTCTTCTTCTTCTTCTTCGAATTCTTCTTCGAATTCTTCTTCGAATTCTTCTTCTTCTTCTTCTTCTTCGAATTCTTCTTCTTCATCGAATTCTTCTTCGAATTCTTCTTCTTCTTCTTCTTCTTCGAAATCTTCTTCTTCTTCTTCTTCTTCGAATTCTTCTTCTTCTTCTTCTTCTTCTTCTTCGAATTCTTCTTCTTCTTCTTCTTCTTCTTCTTCTTCTTCTTCTTCTTCTTCTTCTTCTTCTTCTTCGAATTCTTCGAATTCTTCTTCGAATTCTTCTTCTTCTTCTTCTTCTTCGAATTCTTCTTCTTCTTCTTCTTCTTCTTCTTCTTCTTCTTCTTCTTCTTCTTCTTCTTCTTCTTCTTCTTCTTCGAATTCTTCTTCGAATTCTTCTTCGAATTCTTCTTCTTCTTCGAATTCTTCTTCTTCTTCGAATTCTTCTTCGAATTCTTCTTCTTCTTCTTCTTCTTCGAATTCTTCTTCTTCTTCTTCTTCTTCGGATTCTTCTTCTTCTTCGAATTCTTCTTCTTCTTCGAATTCTTCTTCGAATTCTTCTTCTTCGAATTCTTCTTCTTCTTCTTCTTCGAATTCTTCTTCTTCGAATTCTTCGAATACTTCGAATTCTTCTTCTTCGAATTCTTCGAATTCTTCGAATTCTTCTTCTTCTTCTTCGAATTCTTTGATTTCTTCGAATTCTTCGAATTCTTCTTCTTCTTCTTCGAATTCTTCGAATTCTTCTTCTTCTTCTTCGAATTCTTCTTCTTCGAATTCTTCTTCTTCTTCGAATTCTTCGAATTCTTCGAATTCTTCTTCTTCGAATTCTTCTTCTTCGAATTCTTTTTCTTCGAATTCTTCTTCTTCGAATTCTTCTTCTTCTCAAATTCTTCTTCGAATTCTTCTTCTTCTTCTTCTTCTTCTTCTTCGAATTCTTCTTCTTCTTCTTCTTCGAATTCTTCTTCTTCTTCTTCGAATTCTTCTTCTTCGAATTCTTCTTCTTCTTCGAATTCTTCTTCTTCTTCTTCGAATTCTTCTTCTTCTTCGAATTCTTCTTCTTCTTCTTCTTCTTCTTCGAATTCTTCTTCTTCTTCGAATTCTTCTTCGTATTCTTCTTCTTCGAATTCTTCGAATTCTTCTTCTTCGAATTCTTCGAATTCTTCTTCGAATTCTTCTTCTTCGAATTCTTCGAATTCTTCTTCTTCTTCTTCTTCTTCTTCAAATTCTTCGAATTCTTCGAATTCTTCTCCTTCTTCGAATTCTTCTTCTTCTTCTTCTTCTTCTTCTTCTTCGAATTCTTCTTCGAATTCTTCTTCTTCTTCTTCGAATTCTTCTTCTTCTTCTTCTTTGAATTCTTCTTCGAATTCTTCTTCTTCGAATTCTTCTTCTTCGAATTCTTTTTCTTCGAATTCTTCTTCTTCGAATTCTTCTTCTTCTTCTTCGAATTCTTCTTCGAATTCTTCTTCTTCTTCGAATTCTTCGAATTCTTCGAATTCTTCTTCTTCTTCTTCTTCTTCTTCTTCTTCTTCTTCGATTTCTTCGAATTCTTCTTCTTCTTCTTCTTCGAATTCTTCGAATTCTTCTTCTTCTTCTTCGAATTATTCTTCTTCTTTTTCTTCTTCTTCTTCTTCGAATTCTTCTTCTTCTTCTTCTTCTTCTTCTTCTTCTTCTTCTTCTTCTTCTTCTTCGAATTCTTCTTCTTCTTCTTTGAATTCTTCGAATTCTTCGAATTCTTCTTCTTCGAATTCTTCTTCGAATTTTTCGAATTCTTCTTCTTCTTCTTTGAATTCTTCGAATTCTTCGAATTCTTCTTCTTCTTCGAATTGTTCTTCTTCTTCTTCGAATTCTTCTTCTTCGAATTCTTCTTCTTCTTCGAATTCTTCTTCGAATTCTTCTTCTTCGAATTCTTCTTCTTCGAATTCTTCTTCTTCTTCGAATTCTTCTTCGAATTCTTCTTCTTCTTCTTCTTCTTCTTCTTCGAATTCTTCTTCGAATTCTTCGAATTCTTCGAATTCTTCTTCTTCGAATTCTTCTTCTTCTTCTTCTTTGAATTCTTCTTCTTCTTCTTCTTCTTCTTTGAATTCTTCTTCTTCTTCTTCTTCTTCTTCTTCTTCTTCGAATTCTTCGAATTCTTCGAATTCTTCTTCTTCATCTTCTTCTTCTTCTTCTTCGAATTCTTCGAATTCTTCGAATACTTCTAATTCTTCTTCTTCTTCGAATTCTTCGAATTCTTCTTCTTCTTCGAATTCTTCTTCTTCTTCGAATTCTTCTTCGAATTCTTCTTCGAATTCTTCTTCTTCTTCGAATTCTTCGAATTCTTCTTCTTCGAATTCTTCTTCTTCGAATTCTTCTTCTTCTTCTTCTTTGAATTCTTCTTCTTCTTCTTCTTCTTCTTTGAATTCTTCTTCTTCTTCTTCTTCTTCTTCTTCTTCTTCGAATTCTTCGAATTCTTCGAATTCTTCTTCTTCATCTTCTTCTTCTTCTTCTTCGAATTCTTCGAATTCTTCGAATACTTCTAATTCTTCTTCTTCTTCGAATTCTTCGAATTCTTCTTCTTCTTCGAATTCTTCTTCTTCTTCTTCTTCTTCGAATTCTTCTTCTTCGAATTCTTCGAATTCTTCTTCTTCGAATTCTTCTTCTTCTTCGAATTCTTCTTCTTCTTCGAATTCTTCTTCTTCTTCTTCTTCGAATTTTTCTTCTTCGAATTCTTCTTCTTCGAATTCTTCTTCTTCTTCGAATTCTTCTTCTTCTTCTTCTTCTTCTTCAAATTCTTCTTCTTCGAATTCTTCTTCCTCTTCTTCTTCGAATTCTTCTTCTTCTTCTTCTTCGAATTCTTCGAATTCTTCTTCGAATTCTTCTTCTTCGAATTCTTCTTCGAATTCTTCTTCTTCTTCTTCTTCTTCTTCGAATTCTTCTTCGAATACTTCTTCTTCTTCTTCTTCGAATTCTTCTTCGAATTCTTCTTCGAATTCTTCTTCTTCGAATTCTTCTTCGAATTCTTCTTCTTCATCGAATTCTTCTTCGAATTCTTCTTCTTCTTCTTCAAATTCTTCTTCTTCGAATTCTTCTTCTTCTTCTTCTTCTTCGAATTCTTCTTCTTCTTCTTCTTCTTCGAATTCTTCTTCTTCTTCTTCTTCGAATTCTTCTTCTTCGAATTCTTCGAATTCTTCTTCTTCGAATTCTTCTTCTTCTTCGAATTCTTCTTCTTCTTCGAATTCTTCTTCTTCTTCTTCTTCGAATTCTTCTTCTTCGAATTCTTCTTCTTCGAATTCTTCTTCTTCTTCGAATTCTTCTTCTTCTTCTTCTTCTTCTTCTTCAAATTCTTCTTCTTCGAATTCTTCTTCTTCGAATTCTTCTTCCTCTTCTTCTTCGAATTCTTCTTCTTCTTCTTCTTCGAATTCTTCGAATTCTTCTTCGAATTCTTCTTCTTCGAATTCTTCTTCGAATTCTTCTTCTTCTTCTTCTTCTTCTTCGAATTCTTCTTCGAATTCTTCTTCTTCTTCTTCTTCGAATTCTTCTTCAAATTCTTCTTCTTCGAATTCTTCTTCTTCTTCTTCGAATTCTTCTTCTTCGAATTCTTCGAATACTTCGAATTCTACTTATTCGAATTCTTCGAATTCTTCGAATTCTTCGAATTCTTCTTCGAATTCTTCGAATTCTTCGAATACTTCTTCTTCGAATTCTTCTTCTACTTCTTCTTCTTCTTCTTCTTCTTCTTCTTCGAATTCTTCTTCTTTGAATTCTTCTTCGAATTCTTCTTCTTCGAATTCTTCTTCTTCTTCGAATTCTTCGAATTCTTCTTCTTCTTCGAATTCTTCTTCTTCGAATTCTTCTTCGAATTCTTCTTCCTCTTCTTCTTCGAATTCTTCTTCTTCTTCTTCTTCGAATTCTTCGAATTCTTCTTCGAATTCTTCTTCTTCGAATTCTTCTTCGAATTCTTCTTCTTCTTCTTCTTCTTCTTCTTCGAATTCTTCTTCGAATTCTTCTTCTTCTTCTTCTTCTTCTTCTTCTTCTTCTTCGAATTCTTCTTCGAATTCTTCTTCTTCTTCTTCTTCTTCGAATTCTTCTTCTTCATCGAATTCTTCTTCGAATTCTTCTTCTTCTTCTTCTTCTTCGAATTCTTCTTCTTCTTCTTCTTCGAATTCTTCTTCTTCTTCTTCTTCTTCTTCTTCTTCTTCTTCTTCTTCTTCTTCTTCTTCTTCTTCTTCTTCTTCTTCTTCTTCGAATTCTTCTTCTTCTTCTTCTTCTTCTTCTTCTTCGAATTCTTCGAATTCTTCTTCTTCTTCGAATTCTTCTTCTTCTTCGAATTCTTCTTCGAATTCTTCTTCTTCTTCTTCTTCTTCGAATTCTTCTTATTCTTCTTCTTCTTCGGATTCTTCTTCTTCTTCGAATTCTTCTTCTTCTTCGAATTCTTCTTCGAATTCTTCTTCTTCGAATTCTTCTTCTTCTTCTTCTTCGAATTCTTCTTCTTCGAATTCTTCGAATACTTCGAATTCTTCTTCTTCGAATTCTTCGAATTCTTCGAATTCTTCTTCTTCTTCGAATTCTTTGAATTCTTCGAATTCTTCGAATTCTTCTTCTTCTTCTTCGAATTCTTCGAATTCTTCTTCTTCTTCTTCGAATTCTTCTTCTTCGAATTCTTCTTCTTCTTCGAATTCTTCGAATTCTTCGAATTCTTCTTCTTCGAATTCTTCTTCTTCGAATTCTTTTTCTTCGAATTCTTCTTCTTCGAATTCTTCTTCTTCTTCAAATTCTTCTTCGAATTCTTCTTCTTCTTCTTCTTCTTCTTCTTCTTCTTCTTCTTCTTCTTCTTCTTCTTCGAATTCTTCTTCTTCTTCTTCGAATTCTTCTTCTTCGAATTCTTCTTCTTCTTCGAATTCTTCTTCTTCTTCGAATTCTTCTTCTTCTTCTTCGAATTCTTCTTCTTCTTCGAATTCTTCTTCTTCTTCTTCTTCTTCTTCGAATTCTTCTTCTTCTTCGAATTCTTCTTCGTATTCTTCTTCTTCGAATTCTTCGAATTCTTCTTCTTCGAATTCTTCGAATTCTTCTTCGAATTCTTCTTCTTCGAATTCTTCGAATTCTTCTTCTTCTTCTTCTTCTTCGAATTCTTCTTCTTCTTCTTCTTCTTCTTCTTCGAATTCTTCAAATTCTTCGAATTCTTCGAATTCTTCGAATTCTTCTCCTTCTTCGAATTCTTCTTCTTCGAATTTTTCTTCGAATTCTTCTTCGAATTCTTCTTCTTCTTCTTCGAATTCTTCTTCTTCTTCTTCTTTGAATTCTTCTTCGAATTCTTCTTCTTCGAATTCTTCTTCTTCGAATTCTTTTTCTTCGAATTCTTCTTCTTCGAATTCTTCTTCTTCGAATTCTTCTTCTTCTTCTTCGAATTCTTCTTCGAATTCTTCTTCTTCGAATTCTTCGAATTCTTCGAATTCTTCTTCTTCTTCTTCGAATTCTTCTTCTTCGAATTCTTCGAATTCTTCGAATTCTACTTATTCGAATTCTTCGAATTCTTCGAATTCTTCTTCTTCTTCTTCTTCTTCTTCGAATTCTTCGAATTCTTCGAATTCTTCGAATTCTTCTTCTTCGAATTCTTCTTCTTCTTCGAATTCTTCGAATTCTTCTTCTTCTTCTTCGAATTCTTCTTCTTCGAATTCTTCTTCTTCTTCGAATTCTTCGAATTCTTCTTCTTCTTCGAATTCTTCTTCTTCGAATTCTTTTTCTTCGAATTCTTCTTCTTCGAATTCTTCTTCTTCTTCTTCTTCAAATTCTTCTTCTTCGAATTCTTCTTCTTCGAATTCTTCTTCTTCTTCTTCTTCTTCTTCTTCGAATTCTTCTTCGAATTCTTCTTCTTCGAATTCTTCTTCCTCTTCTTCTTCGAATTCTTCTTCTTCTTCTTCTTCGAATTCTTCGAATTCTTCTTCGAATTCTTCTTCTTCGAATTCTTCTTCGAATTCTTCTTCTTCTTCTTCTTCTTCTTCTTCTTCGAATTCTTCTTCGAATTCTTCTTCGAATTCTTCTTCTTCGAATTCTTCTTCGAATTCTTCTTCGAATTCTTCTTCTTCATCGAATTCTTCTTCGAATTCTTCTTCTTCTTCTTCTTCGAATTCTTCTTCTTCTTCTTCTTCGAATTCTTCTTCTTCTTCTTCTTCTTCGAATTCTTCTTCGAATTCTTCTTCTTCGAATTCTTCTTCTTCTTCGAATTCTTCTTCTTCTTCTTCTTCTTCTTCTTCTTCTTCTTCGAATTCTTCTTCTTCTTCTTCTTCTTCTTCTTCTTCGAATTCTTCGAATTCTTCTTCTTCTTCGAATTCTTCTTCGAATTCTTCTTCTTCTTCTTCTTCTTCGAATTCTTCTTCTTCTTCTTCTTCTTCTTCGGATTCTTCTTCTTCTTCGAATTCTTCTTCTTCTTCTTCTTCTTCTTCGAATTCTTCTTCTTCGAATTCTTCTTCTTCTTCGAATTCTTCGAATTCTTCTTCTTCTTCTTCGAATTCTTCTTCTTCGAATTCTTCTTTTTCTTCGAATTCTTCGAATTCTTCGAATTCTTCTTCTTCGAATTCTTCTTCTTCGAATTCTTTTTCTTCGAATTCTTCTTCTTCGAATTCTTCTTCTTCTTCTTCAAATTCTTCTTCTTCGAATTCTTCTTCTTCTTCTTCTTCTTCGAATTCTTCTTCTTCTTCTTCTTCTTCGAAATCTTCTTCTTCTTCTTCGAATTCTTCTTCTTCGAATTCTTCGAATTCTTCTTCTTCGAATTCTTCTTCTTCTTCGAATTCTTCTTCTTCTTCGAATTCTTCTTCTTCTTCTTCTTCGAATTCTTCTTCTTCGAATTCTTCTTCTTCTTCGAATTCTTCTTCTTCTTCTTCTTCTTCTTCTTCAAATTCTTCTTCTTCGAATTCTTCTTCTTCGAATTCTTCTTCCTCTTCTTCTTCGAATTCTTCTTCTTCTTCTTCTTCGAATTCTTCGAATTCTTCTTCGAATTCTTCTTCTTCGAATTCTTCTTCGAATTCTTCTTCTTCTTCTTCTTCTTCGAATTCTTCTTCGAATTCTTCTTCTTCTTCTTCTTCGAATTCTTCTTCGAATTCTTCTTCGAATTCTTCTTCTTCGAATTCTTCTTCGAATTCTTCTTCTTCATCGAATTCTTCTTCGAATTCTTCTTCTTCGAATTCTTCTTCTTCTTCGAATTCTTCTTCTTCGAATTCTTCTTCTTCTTCTTCTTCTTCTTCTTCTTCGAATTCTTCTTCGAATTCTTCTTCTTCTTCTTCTTCTTCTTCTTCGAATTCTTCGAATTCTTCTTCTTCTTCGAATTCTTCTTCTTCTTCGAATTCTTCTTCGAATTCTTCTTCTTCTTCTTCTTCTTCGAATTCTTCTTCTTCTTCTTCTTCTTCTTCGGATTCTTCTTCTTCTTCGAATTCTTCTTCTTCTTCGAATTCTTCTTCGAATTCTTCTTCTTCGAATTCTTCTTCTTCTTCTTCTTCGAATTCTTCTTCTTCGAATTCTTCGAATACTTCGAATTCTTCTTCGAATTCTTCGAATTCTTCGAATTCTTCTTCTTCTTCTTCGAATTCTTTGAATTCTTCGAATTCTTCGAATTCTTCTTCGAATTCTTCGAATTCTTCGAATTCTTCTTCTTCTTCGAATTCTTCTTCTTCGAATTCTTCGAATTCTTCGAATTCTTCTTCTTCTTCTTCGAATTCTTCGAATTCTTCTTCTTCTTCGAATTCTGCTTCTTCTTCGAATTCTTCGAATTCTTCGAATTCTTCTTCTTCGAATTCTTCTTCTTCGAATTCTTTTTCTTCGAATTCTTCTTCTTCGAATTCTTCTTCTTCTTCAAATTCTTCTTCTTCGAATTCTTCTTCTTCTTCTTCGAATTCTTCTTCTTCTTCTTCGAATTCTTCTTCTTCGAATTCTTCTTCTTCTTCGAATTCTTCTTCTTCTTCGAATTCTTCTTCTTCTTCTTCGAATTCTTATTCTTCTTCGAATTCTTCTTCTTCTTCTTCGAATTCTTCTTCTTCTTCGAATTCTTCTTCTTCTTCTTCTTCTTCTTCGAATTATTCTTCTTCTTCGAATTCTTCTTCGAATTCTTCTTCTTCGAATTCTTCGAATTCTTCTTCGAATTCTTCTTCTTCGAATTCTTCGAATTCTTCTTCTTATTCTTCTTCTTCTTCTTCGAATTCTTCTTCTTCTTCTTCTTCTTCTTCTTCTTCTTCTTCGAATTCTTCAAATTCTTCGAATTCTTCGAATTCTTCTCCTTCTTCGAATTCTTCTTCTTCTTCTTCTTCTTCGAATTCTTCTTCGAATTCTTCTTCGAATTCTTCTTCTTCTTCTTCGAATTCTTCTTCTTCTTCTTCTTTGAATTCTTCTTCGAATTCTTCTTCTTCGAATTCTTCTTCTTCGAATTCTTTTTCTTCGAAGTCTTCTTCTTCGAATTCTTCTTCTTCGAATTCTTCTTCTTCTTCTTCGAATTCTTCTTCGAATTCTTCTTCTTCTTCGAATTCTTCGAATTCTTCGAATTCTTCTTCTTCTTCTTCGAATTCTTCTTCTTCGAATTCTTCGAATTCTTCGAATTCTACTTATTCGAATTCTTCGAATTCTTCGAATTCTTCTTCTTCTTCTTCTTCGAATTCTTCGAATTCTTCGAATTCTTCGAATTCTTCTTCTTCGAATTCTTCTTCTTCTTCGAATTCTTCGAATTCTTCTTCTTCTTCTTCGAATTCTTCTTCTTCGAATTCTTCTTCGAATTCTTCTTCTTCGAATTCTTCTTCTTCTTCGAATTCTTCGAATTCTTCTTCTTCTTCGAATTCTTCTTCTTCGAATTCTTTTTCTTCGAATTCTTCTTTTTCGAATTCTTCTTCTTCTACTTCTTCAAATTCTTCTTCTTCGAATTCATCTTCTTCGAATTCTTCTTCTTCTTCTTCTTCTTCTTCTTCGAATTCTTCTTCGAATTCTTCTTCTTCGAATTCTTCTTCCTCTTCTTCTTCGAATTCTTCTTCTTCTTCGAATTCTTCGAATTCTTCTTCGAATTCTTCTTCTTCGAATTCTTCTTCGAATTCTTCTTCTTCTTCTTCTTCGAATTCTTCTTCGAATTCTTCTTCGAATTCTTCTTCTTCGAATTCTTCTTCGAATTCTTCTTCGAATTCTTCTTCTTCATCGAATTCTTCTTCGAATTCTTCTTCTTCTTCTTCTTCGAATTCTTCTTCTTCTTCTTCTTCGAATTCTTCTTCTTCTTCGAATTCTTCTTCGAATTCTTCTTCTTCGAATTCTTCTTCTTCTTCGAATTCTTCTTCTTCTTCTTCTTCTTCTTCTTCGAATTCTTCTTCTTCGAATTCTTCTTCTTCTTCTTCTTCTTCTTCTTCTTCGAATTCTTCGAATTCTTCTTCTTCTTCGAATTCTTCTTCGAATTCTTCTTCTTCGAATTCTTCTTCTTCTTCTTCTTCTTCTTCGGATTCTTCTTCTTCTTCGAATTCTTCTTCTTCTTCTTCGAATTATTCTTCTTCGAATTCTTCTTCTTCGAATTCTTCTTCTTCTTCGAATTCTTCTTCTTCGAATTCTTCGAATACCTCGAATTCTTCTTCTTCGAATTCTTCGAATTCTTCTTCTTCTTCTTCGAATTCTTCGAATTCTTCTTCGAATTCTTCGAATTCTTCTTCTTCTTCTTCGAATTCTTCTTCTTCGAATTCTTCTTCTTCTTCGAATTCTTCGAATTCTTCGAATTATTCTTCTTCGAATTCTTCTTCTTCGAATTCTTTTTCTTCGAATTCTTCTTCTTCGAATTCTTCTTCTTCTTCTTCAAATTCTTCTTCTTCGAATTCTTCTTCTTCTTCTTCTTCTTCTTCTTCGAATTCTTCTTCTTCTTCTTCTTCTTCGAATTCTTCTTCTTCTTCTTCTTCGAATTCTTCTTCTTCGAATTCTTCGAATTCTTCTTCTTCGAATTCTTCTTCTTCTTCGAATTCTTCTTCTTCTTCGAATTCTTCTTCTTCTTCTTCTTCGAATTCTTCTTCTTCGAATTCTTCTTCTTCGAATTCTTCTTCTTCTTCGAATTCTTCTTCTTCGAATTCTTCTTCTTCTTCGAATTCTTCTTCTTCTTCTTCTTCTTCTTCGAATTCTTCGAATTCTTCTTCTTCTTCGAATTCTTCTTCTTCTTCGAATTCTTCTTCGAATTCTTCTTCTTCTTCTTCTTCTTCGAATTCTTCTTCTTCTTCTTCTTCTTCGGATTCTTCTTCTTCTTCGAATTCTTCTTCTTCTTGGAATTCTTCTTCGAATTCTTCTTCTTCGAATTCTTCTTCTTCTTCTTCTTCGAATTCTTCTTCTTCGAATTCTTCGAATACTTCGAATTCTTCTTCTTCGAATTCTTCGAATTCTTCGAATTCTTCTTCTTCTTCTTCGAATTCTTTGAATTCTTCGAATTCTTCGAATTCTTCTTCTTCTTCTTCGAATTCTTCGAATTCTTCTTCTTCTTCTTCGAATTCTTCTTCTTCGAATTCTTCTTCTTCGAATTCTTCTTCTTCTTCTTCTTCTTCGAATTCTTCTTCTTCTTCTTCGAATTCTTCTTCTTCGAATTCTTCTTCTTCTTCGAATTCTTCTTCTTCTTCGAATTCTTCTTCTTCTTCTTCGAATTCTTCTTCTTCTTCGAATTCTTCTTCTTCTTCTTCGAATTCTTCTTCTTCTTCGAATTCTTCTTCGAATTCTTCTTCTTCGAATTCTTCGAATTCTTCTTCTTCGAATTCTTCGAATTCTTCTTCTTATTCTTCTTCTTCTTCTTCGAATTCTTCTTCTTCTTCTTCTTCTTCTTCTTCTTCTACTTCGAATTCTTCAAATTCTTCGAATTCTTCGAATTCTTCTCCTTCTTCGAATTCTTCTTCTTCTTCTTCTTCTTCGAATTCTTCTTCGAATTCTTCTTCGAATTCTTCTTCTTCTTCTTCGAATTCTTCTTCTTCTTCTTCTTTGAATTCTTCTTCGAATTCTTCTTCTTCGAATTCTTCTTCTTCGAATTCTTTTTCTTCGAAGTCTTCTTCTTCGAATTCTTCTTCTTCGAATTCTTCTTCTTCTTCTTCGAATTCTTCTTCGAATTCTTCTTCTTCTTCGAATTCTTCGAATTCTTCGAATTCTTCTTCTTCTTCTTCGAATTCTTCTTCTTCGAATTCTTCGAATTCTTCGAATTCTTCTTCTTCTTCTTCTTCTTCGAATTCTTCGAATTCTTCGAATTCTTCGAATTCTTCTTCTTCGAATTCTTCTTCTTCTTCGAATTCTTCGAATTCTTCTTCTTCTTCTTCGAATTCTTCTTCTTCGAATTCTTCTTCGAATTCTTCTTCTTCGAATTCTTCTTCTTCTTCGAATTCTTCGAATTCTTCTTCTTCTTCGAATTCTTCTTCTTCGAATTCTTTTTCTTCGAATTCTTCTTTTTCGAATTCTTCTTCTTCTACTTCTTCAAATTCTTCTTCTTCGAATTCATCTTCTTCGAATTCTTCTTCTTCTTCGAATTCTTCTTCTTCGAATTCTTCTTCGAATTCTTCTTCTTCGAATTCTTCTTCCTCTTCTTCTTCGAATTCTTCTTCTTCTTCGAATTCTTCGAATTCTTCTTCGAATTCTTCTTCTTCGAATTCTTCTTCGAATTCTTCTTCTTCTTCTTCTTCGAATTCTTCTTCGAATTCTTCTTCTTCTTCTTCTTCGAATTCTTCTTCGAATTCTTCTTCTTCGAATTCTTCTTCGAATTCTTCTTCGAATTCTTCTTCTTCATCGAATTCTTCTTCGAATTCTTCTTCTTCTTCTTCTTCGAATTCTTCTTCTTCTTCTTCTTCGAATTCTTCTTCTTCTTCTTCGAATTCTTCTTCGAATTCTTCTTCTTCGAATTCTTCTTCTTCTTCGAATTCTTCTTCTTCTTCGAATTCTTCTTCTTCGAATTCTTCTTCTTCGAATTCTTCTTCTTCTTCTTCTTCTTCTTCTTCTTCGAATTCTTCGAATTCTTCTTCTTCTTCGAATTCTTCTTCGAATTCTTCTTCTTCGAATTCTTCTTCTTCTTCTTCTTCTTCTTCGGATTCTTCTTCTTCTTCGAATTCTTCTTCTTCTTCTTCGAATTATTCTTCTTCGAATTCTTCTTCTTCGAATTCTTCTTCTTCTTCGAATTCTTCTTCTTCGAATTCTTCGAATACCTCGAATTCTTCTTCTTCGAATTCTTCGAATTCTTCTTCTTCTTCTTCGAATTCTTCGAATTCTTCTTCGAATTCTTCGAATTCTTCTTCTTCTTCTTCGAATTCTTCTTCTTCGAATTCTTCTTCTTCTTCGAATTCTTCGAATTCTTCGAATTATTCTTCTTCGAATTCTTCTTCTTCGAATTCTATTTCTTCGAATTCTTCTTCTTCGAATTCTTCTTCTTCTTCTTCAAATTCTTCTTCTTCGAATTCTTCTTCTTCTTCTTCTTCTTCTTCTTCGAATTCTTCTTCTTCTTCTTCTTCTTCGAATTCTTCTTCTTCTTCTTCTTCGAATTCTTCTTCTTCGAATTCTTCGAATTCTTCTTCTTCGAATTCTTCTTCTTCTTCGAATTCTTCTTCTTCTTCGAATTCTTCTTCTTCTTCTTCTTCGAATTCTTCGAATTCTTCTTCGAATTCTTCTTCTTCTTCGAATTCTTCTTCGAATTCTTCTTCTTCTTCTTCTTCTTCGAATTCTTCTTCTTCTTCTTCTTCTTCTTCGGATTCTTCTTCTTCTTCGAATTCTTCTTCTTCTTGGAATTCTTCTTCGAATTCTTCTTCTTCGAATTCTTCTTCTTCTTCGAATTCTTCTTCTTCGAATTCTTCGAATACTTCCAATTCTTCTTCTTCGAATTCTTCGAATTCTTCGAATTCTTCTTCTTCTTCTTCGAATTCTTTGAATTCTTCGAATTCTTCGAATTCTTCTTCTTCTTCTTCGAATTCTTCGAATTCTTCTTCTTCTTCTTCGAATTCTTCTTCTTCGAATTCTTCTTCTTCTTCTTCTTCTTCGAATTCTTCGAATTCTTCTTCTTCGAATTCTTCTTCTTCGAATTCTTTTTCTTCGAATTCTTCTTCTTCGAATTCTTCTTCTTCTTCTTCTTCTTCTTCTTCGAATTCTTCTTCTTCTTCTTCTTCTTCGAATTCTTCTTCTTCTTCTTCGAATTCTTCTTCTTCGAATTCTTCTTCTTCTTCGAATTCTTCTTCTTCTTCTTCGAATTCTTCTTCTTCTTCGAATTCTTCTTCTTCTTCTTCTTCTTCTTCGAATTCTTCTTCTTCTTCGAATTCTTCTTCGAATTCTTCTTCTTCGAATTCTTCGAATTCTTCTTCGAATTCTTCTTCTTCGAATTCTTCGAATTCTTCTTCTTCTTCTTCTTCTTCTTCTTCTTCTTCGAATTCTTCTTCTTCTTCTTCTTCTTCTTCTTCGAATTCTTCAAATTCTTCGAATTCTTCGAATTCTTCTCCTTCTTCGAATTCTTCTTCTTCTTCTTCTTCTTCGAATTCTTCTTCGAATTCTTCTTCGAATTCTTCTTCTTCTTCTTCGAATTCTTCTTCTTCTTCTTCTTTGAATTCTTCTTCGAATTCTTCTTCTTCGAATTCTTCTTCTTCGAATTCTTTTTCTTCGAATTCTTCTGCTTCGAATTCTTCTTCGAATTCTTCTTCTTCTTCTTCGAATTCTTCTTCGAATTCTTCTTCTTCTTCGAATTCTTCGAATTCTTCGAATTCTTCTTCTTCTTCTTCGAATTCTTCTTCTTCGAATTCTTCGAATTCTTCGAATTCTACTTATTCGAATTCTTCGAATTCTTCGAATTCTTCTTCTTCTTCTTCGAATTCTTCGAATTCTTCGAATTCTTCGAATTCTTCTTCTTCGAATTCTTCTTCTTCTTCGAATTCTTCGAATTCTTCTTCTTCTTCTTCGAATTCTTCTTCTTCGAATTCTTCTTCTTCTTCGAATTCTTCGAATTCTTCGAATTCTTCGAATTCTTCTTCTTCGAATTCTTCTTCTTCTTCGAATTCTTCTTCTTCGAATTCTTCTTCTTCTTCTTCTTCGAATTCTTCTTCTTCGAATTCTTCTTCTTCGAATTCTTCTTCGAATTCTTCTTCGAATTCTTCTTCTTCGAATTCTTCTTCCTCTTCTTCTTAGAATTCTTCTTCTTCTTCTTCTTCGAATTCTTCTTCGAATTCTTCTTCTTCGAATTCTTCTTCGAATTCTTCTTCTTCTTCTTCTTCTTCTTCGAATTCTTCTTCGAATTCTTCTTCTTCTTCTTCTTCGAATTCTTCTTCGAATTCTTCTTCGAATTCTTCTTCTTCGAATTCTTCTTCGAATTCTTCTTCTAATTCTTCTTCTTCATCGAATTCTTCTTCGAATTCTTCTTCTTCTTCTTCTTCGAATTCTTCTTCTTCTTCGAATTCTTCTTCTTCTTCTTCTTCTTCGAATTCTTCTTCGAATTCTTCTTCTTCGAATTCTTCTTTTTCTTCGAATTCTTCTTCTTCGAATTCTTCTTCTTCGAATTCTTCTTCTTCGAATTCTTCTTCTTCGAATTCTTCTTCTTCTTCTTCGAATTCTTCGAATTCTTCTTCTTCTTCGAATTCTTCTTCGAATTCTTCTTCTTCTTCTTCTTCTTCGAATTCTTCTTCTTCTTCTTCTTCTTCTTCTTCTTCTTCTTCTTCTTCTTCTTCTTCTTCCTCTTCGAATTCTTCTTCTTCTTCGAATTCTTCTTCTTCGAATTCTTCGAATACCTCGAATTCTTCTTCTTCGAATTCTTCGAATTCTTCTTCTTCTTCTTCGAATTCTTCGAATTCTTCTTCTTCTTCTTCGAATTCTTCTTCTTCGAATTCTTCTTCTTCTTCGAATTCTTCGAATTCTTCGAATTCTTCTTCTTCGAATTCTTCTTCTTCGAATTCTTTTTCTTCGAATTCTTCTTCTTCGAATTCTTCTTCTTCTTCAAATTCTTCTTCTTCGAATTCTTCTTCTTCTTCTTCTTCTTCTTCTTCGAATTCTTCTTCTTCTTCTTCTTCTTCGAATTCTTCTTCTTCTTCTTCTTCTTCGAATTCTTCTTCTTCGAATTCTTCGAATTCTTCTTCTTCGAATTCTTCGAATTCTTCTTCTTCGAATTCTTCTTCTTCTTCGAATTCTTCTTCTTCTTCGAATTCTTCTTCTTCTTCTTCGAATTCTTCTTCTTCTTCGAATTCTTCTTCTTCTTCTTCTTCTTCTTCGAATTCTTCTTCGAATTCTTCTTCTTCGAATTCTTCGAATTCTTCTTCTTCTTCGAATTCTTCTTCTTCTTCTTCGAATTCTTCTTCTTCGAATTCTTCGAATTCTTCTTCTTCTTCTTCTTCTTCTTCTTCTTCGAATTCTTCTTCTTCTTCTTCTTCTTCTTCTTCTTCGAATTCTTCGAATTCTTCGAATTCTTCTCCTTCTTCGAATTCTTCTTCTTCTTCTTCTTCTTCGAATTCTTCGAATTCTTCTTCTTCTTCTTCTTCTTCTTCTTCGAATTCTTCTTCTTCTTCGAATTCTTCTTCGAATTCTTCTTCTTCGAATTCTTCGAATTCTTCTTCGAATTCTTCTTCTTCGAATTCTTCTTCTTCTTCTTCTTCTTCTTCTTCTTCTTCGAATTCTTCTTCTTCTTCTTCTTCTTCTTCTTCTTCTTCTTCTTCTTCGAATTCTTCAAATTCTTCGAATTCTTCGAATTCTTCTCCTTCTTCGAATTCTTCTTCTTCTTCTTCTTCTTCGAATTCTTCTTCGAATTCTTCTTCGAATTCTTCTTCTTCTTCTTCGAATTCTTCTTCTTCTTCTTCTTTGAATTCTTCTTCGAATTCTTCTTCTTCGAATTCTTCTTCTTCGAATTCTTTTTCTTCGAATTCTTCTGCTTCGAATTCTTCTTCGAATTCTTCTTCTTCTTCTTCGAATTCTTCTTCGAATTCTTCTTCTTCTTCGAATTCTTCGAATTCTTCGAATTCTTCTTCTTCTTCTTCGAATTCTTCTTCTTCGAATTCTTCGAATTCTTCGAATTCTACTTATTCGAATTCTTCGAATTCTTCGAATTCTTCTTCTTCTTCTTCGAATTCTTCGAATTCTTCGAATTCTTCGAATTCTTCTTCTTCGAATTCTTCTTCTTCTTCGAATTCTTCGAATTCTTCTTCTTCTTCTTCGAATTCTTCTTCTTCGAATTCTTCTTCTTCTTCGAATTCTTCGAATTCTTCGAATTCTTCGAATTCTTCTTCTTCGAATTCTTCTTCTTCTTCGAATTCTTCTTCTTCGAATTCTTCTTCTTCTTCTTCTTCGAATTCTTCTTCTTCGAATTCTTCTTCTTCGAATTCTTCTTCTTCGAATTCTTCTTCGAATTCTTCTTCGAATTCTTCTTCTTCGAATTCTTCTTCCTCTTCTTCTTAGAATTCTTCTTCTTCTTCTTCTTCGAATTCTTCGAATTCTTCTTCGAATTCTTCTTCTTCGAATTCTTCTTCGAATTCTTCTTCTTCTTCTTCTTCTTCTTCGAATTCTTCTTCGAATTCTTCTTCTTCTTCTTCTTCGAATTCTTCTTCGAATTCTTCTTCGAATTCTTCTTCTTCGAATTCTTCTTCGAATTCTTCTTCTAATTCTTCTTCTTCATCGAATTCTTCTTCGAATTCTTCTTCTTCTTCTTCTTCGAATTCTTCTTCTTCTTCTTCTTCGAATTCTTCTTCTTCTTCTTCTTCTTCGAATTCTTCTTCGAATTCTTCTTCTTCGAATTCTTCTTTTTCTTCGAATTCTTCTTCTTCGAATTCTTCTTCTTCGAATTCTTCTTCTTCGAATTCTTCTTCTTCGAATTCTTCTTCTTCTTCTTCGAATTCTTCGAATTCTTCTTCTTCTTCGAATTCTTCTTCGAATTCTTCTTCTTCTTCTTCTTCTTCGAATTCTTCTTCTTCTTCTTCTTCTTCTTCTTCTTCTTCTTCTTCTTCTTCTTCTTCTTCTTCTTCTTCTTCCTCTTCGAATTCTTCTTCTTCTTCGAATTCTTCTTCTTCGAATTCTTCGAATACCTCGAATTCTTCTTCTTCGAATTCTTCGAATTCTTCTTCTTCTTCTTCGAATTCTTCGAATTCTTCTTCTTCTTCTTCGAATTCTTCTTCTTCGAATTCTTCTTCTTCTTCGAATTCTTCGAATTCTTCGAATTCTTCTTCTTCGAATTCTTCTTCTTCGAATTCTTTTTCTTCGAATTCTTCTTCTTCGAATTCTTCTTCTTCTTCAAATTCTTCTTCTTCGAATTCTTCTTCTTCTTCTTCTTCTTCTTCTTCGAATTCTTCTTCTTCTTCTTCTTCGAATTCTTCTTCTTCTTCTTCTTCTTCGAATTCTTCTTCTTCGAATTCTTCGAATTCTTCTTCTTCGAATTCTTCGAATTCTTCTTCTTCGAATTCTTCTTCTTCTTCGAATTCTTCTTCTTCTTCGAATTCTTCTTCTTCTTCTTCGAATTCTTCTTCTTCTTCGAATTCTTCTTCTTCTTCTTCTTCTTCTTCTTCTTCGAATTCTTCTTCGAATTCTTCTTCTTCGAATTCTTCGAATTCTTCTTCTTCTTCGAATTCTTCTTCTTCTTCTTCGAATTCTTCTTCTTCGAATTCTTCGAATTCTTCTTCTTCTTCTTCTTCTTCTTCTTCTTCGAATTCTTCTTCTTCTTCTTCTTCTTCTTCTTCTTCGAATTCTTCGAATTCTTCGAATTCTTCTCCTTCTTCGAATTCTTCTTCTTCTTCTTCTTCTTCTTCTTCTTCGAATTCTTCTTCTACTTCGAATTCTTCTTCTTCGAATTCTTCTTCTTCGAATTCTTCTTCTTCTTCTTCTTCTTCTTCTTCTTCGAATTCTTCGAATTCTTCTTCTTCTTCGAATTCTTCTTCTTCTTTGAATTCTTCTTCGAATTCTTCTTCTTCGAATTCTTCTTCGAATTCTTCTTCGAATTCTTCTTCATCGAATTCTTCTTCGAATTCTTCTTCTTCTTCTTCTTCTTCGAATTCTTCTTCTTCTTCTTCTTCGAATTCTTCTTCTTCTTCTTCAAATTCTTCTTCTTCGAATTCTTCTTCTTCGAATTCTTCTTCTTCTTCGAATTCTTCTTCTTCTTCTTCTTCTTCTTCGAATTCTTCTTCTTCGAATACTTCTTCTTCTTCTTCTTCTTCTTCTTCTTCGAATTCTTCGAATTCTTCTTCTTCTTCGAATTCTTCTTCTTCTTCGAATTCTTCTTCGAATTCTTCTTCTTCTTCTTCTTCGAATTCTTCTTCTTCTTCTTCTTCTTCTTCGAATTCTTCTTCTTCTTCGAATTCTTCTTCTTCTTCGAATTCTTCTTCGAATTCTTCTTCTTCTTCGAATTCTTCTTCGAATTGTCCTTCTTCTTCGAACTCTTCTTCTTCTTCGAATTCTTCTTCTTCTTCTTCTTCTTCTTCTTCTTCGAATTCTTCTTCTTCTTCTTCTTCTTCTTCTTCTTCGAATTCTTCTTCTTCGAATTCTTCGAATTCTTCTTCTTCTTCTTCTTCTTCGAATTCTTCTTCTTCTTCTTCTTCTTCTACTTCTTCTTCTTCTTCTTCTTCTTCTTCTTCTTCTTCGAATTCTTCTTCGAATTCTTCTTCTTCTTCTTCGAATTCTTCTTCGAATTCTTCTTCTTCGAATTCTTCTTCGAATTCTTCTTCTTCTTCTTCTTCTTCGAATTCTTCTTCTTCGAATTCTTCGAATTCTTCTTCTTCTTCTTCTTCTTCGAATTCTTCTTCGAATTCTTCTTCTTCTTCTTCTTCTTCGAATTCTTCTTCTTCGAATTCTTCGAATTCTTCTTCTTCTTCTTCTTCTTCGAATTCTTCTTCTTCTTCTTCTTCTTCTACTTCTTCTTCTTCTTCTTCTTCTTCTTCTTCTTCTTCGAATTCTTCTTCGAATTCTTCTTCTTCTTCTTCGAATTCTTCTTCGAATTCTTCTTCTTCGAATTCTTCTTCGAATTCTTCTTCTACTTCTTCTTCTTCGAATTCTTCTTCGAATTCTTCTTATTCTTCTTCTTCTTCATCGAATTCTTCTTCTTCGAATTCTTCTTCTTCGAATTCTTCTTCTTCTTCGAATTCTTCTTCTTCTTCGAATTCTTCTTCGAAGTCTTCTTCTTCGAATTCTTCTTCTTCTTCTTCTGATTCTTCTTCTTCTTCGAATTCTTCTTCGAATTCTTCTTCTTCTTCTTCGAATTCTTCTTCGAATTCTTCTTCTTCGAATTCTTCTTCGAATTCTTCTTCTTCTTCTTCTTCTTCGAATTCTTCTTCTTCGAATTCTTCGAATTCTTCTTCTTCTTCTTCTTCTTCGAATTCTTCTTCTTCTTCTTCTTCTTCTACTTCTTCTTCTTCTTCTTCTTCTTCTTCTTCTTCTTCGAATTCTTCTTCGAATTCTTCTTCTTCTTCTTCGAATTCTTCTTCGAATTCTTCTTCTTCTTCGAATTCTTCACCTTCTTCTTCGAATTCTTCACCTTCTTCTTCGAATTCTTCTTCTTCTTCTTCTTCGAATTCTTCTTCTTCGAATTCTTCGAATTCTTCTTCTTCGAATTCTTCTTCTACTTCTTCTTCTTCTTCTACGAATGCTTCTTCTTCTTCTTCGAATTCTTCTTCTTCGAAATCTTATTCGAATTCTTCTTCGAATTCTTCTTCTTCTTCGAATTCTTCTTTGAATTCTTCTTCGAATTCTTCTTCTTCGAATTCTTCTTGAATTCTTCGAACTCTTCGAATTCTTCTTCTTCTTCTTCGAATTCTTCTTCTTTTACTTCGAATTCTTCTTCTTCGAATTCTTCTTCTTCTTCTTCTTCGAATTCTTCGATTTCTTCGAATTCTTCTTCTTCGAATTCTTCTTCTTCTTCGAATTCTTCTTTGAATTCTTCTTCTTCGAATTCTTCTTCTTCGAATTCTTCTTCGAATTCTTCTTCGAATTCTTCTTCTTTGAATTCTTCTTCGAATTGTTCTTCGAATTCTTCTTCTTCGAATTCTTCGAATTCTTCTTCGAATTCTTCTTCGAATTCTTCTTCGAATTCTTCTTCTTCTTCGAATTCTTCTTCTTCTTCTTCGAATTCTTCTTTGAATTCTTCTTCTTCGAATTTTTCTTCTTCTTCGAATTCTTCTTCGAATTCTTCTTCCAATGCTTCTTCCAATTCTTCTTCTTCTTCGAATTCTTCTTCTTCTTCTTCGAATTCATCTTCTTCTTCGAATTCTTCGAATTCTACTTCGAATTCTTCTTCTTCTTCTTCGAAATCTTCTTCTTCTTCGAATTCTTCTTCGAATTCTTCTTCGAGTTCTTCTTCTTCTTCGAATTCTTCTTCTTCTTCGAATTATTCTTCTTCTTATTCTTCGAATTCTTCTTCTTCGAATTCTTCTTCTTCTTTGAATTCTTCTTCTCCTTCTTCGAATTCTTCTTCTTCGAATTCTTCTTCTTCGAATTCTTCGAATTCTTCTTCTTCGAATTCTTCTTCTACTTCTTCTTCTTCTTCTTCGAATTCTTCTTCTTCTTCGAATTCTTCTTCTTCGAATTCTTCCTCTTCTTCGAATTCTTCTTCTTCTTCGAATTCTTCTTCGAATTCTTCTTCTTCGAATTCTTCTTCGAATTCTCCTTCGAATTCTTCTTCTTTGAATTCTTCTTCGAATTCTTCTTCGAATTCTTCTTCTTCGAATTCTTCTTCGAATTCTTCTTCGAATTCTTTTTCTTCGAATTCTTCTTCTTCTTCGAATTCTTCTTCTTCTTCTTCTTCTTCTTATTCTTCTTCTTCTTCTTCTTCGAATTCTTCTTCTTCGAATTCTTCTTCGAATTCTTCTTCTTCTTATTCTTCTTCGAATTCTTCTTCTTCTTCGAATTCTTCTTCTTCTTATTCTTCGAATTCTTCTTCTTCGAATTCTTCTTCTTCTTCTTTGAATTCTTCTTCTCCTTCTTCGAATTCTTCTTCTTCGAATTCTTCTTCTTCGAATTCTTCGAATTCTTCTTCTTCTTCTTCTTCGAATTCTTCTTTGAATTCTTCTTCTTCGACTTCTTCTTCTTCGTCGAATTCTTCTTCGAATCCTTATTCGAATTCTTCTTATTCGAATTCTTATTCGAATTCTTCTTCCTCTTCGAATTCTTCTTCTTCTTCTTCGAATTCTGCTTCTTCTTCTACATCTTCGAATTCTTCTTCGAATTCTTCTTCTTCTTCTTCTTCTTCTTCTTCGAATTCTTCTTCTTCGAATTCATCCTCTTCTTCGAATTCTTTTTCTTCTTCGAATTCTTCTTCGAATTATTCTTCTTCGAATTCTTCTTCGAATTCTTCTTCTTAGAAATCTTCTTCGAATTCTTCTTCTTCTTATTCTTCTTCTTC
Source organism: Porphyrio hochstetteri (assembly GCA_020800305.1). Taxonomy (NCBI): domain Eukaryota; kingdom Metazoa; phylum Chordata; class Aves; order Gruiformes; family Rallidae; genus Porphyrio; species Porphyrio hochstetteri. The sequence goes on along the minus strand of JAJHSY010000157.1, from coordinate 329,859 downwards.
GAATTCTTCTTCGAATTCCTCTTCTTTTTCTTCGAATTCTTCTTCGAACTCTTCTTCTTCTTCGAATTCTTCTTCGAATTATTCTTTTTCTTCGAATTCTTCTTCGAATTCTTCTTCTTCTTCGAATTCTTCTTCTTCGAATTCTTCGAATTCTTCTTCTTCTTCGAATTCTTCTTCGAATTCTTCTTCGAATTCTTCTCCTTCTTCGAATTATTCTTCTTCTTCTTATTTCAATTCTTCTTCGAATTCTTCTTCTTCTTCTTCGAATTCTTCTTCTTCTTATTCTTCGAATTCTTCTTCTTCTTCGAATTCTTCTTCTTCGAATTCTTCTTCTTCTTCGAATTCTTCTTCTTCTTCGAATTCTTCTTCTTCGAATTCTTCTTTTTCTTCGAATTCTTCTTCTTCGAGTTCTTCTTCTTCTTCTTCGAATTCTTCTTCTTCTTCGTCGAATTCTTCTTCGAATTCTTATTCGAATTCTTCCTCTTCGAATTCTTATTCCAATTCTTCTTCTTCTTCGAATTCTTCTTCTTCTTCTTCGAATTCTTCTTCTTCGAAATCTTCTTCGAATTCTTCTTCTTCTTCTACTTCTTCGAATTCTTCTTCGAATTCTTCTTCTTCTTCTTCTTCTTCGAATTCTTCTTCGAATTCTTCTTCGAATTCTTCTTCTTCGAATTCTTCTTCTTCTTCTTCTTCGAATTCTTCACCTTCTTCTTCGAATTCTTCTTCTTCTTCTTCGAATTCTTCGAATTCTTCTTCGAATTCTTCTTCTACTTCTTCTTCTTCTTCTACGAATTCTTCTTCTTCTTCTTCGAATTCTTCTTCTTCGAAATCTTATTCGAATTCGTCTTCTTCTTCGAATTCTTCTTCGAAATCTTCTTCGAATTCTTCTTCGAATACTTCTTCGAATTCTTCTTCTAATTCTTCTTCTTCTTCTTCGATTTCTTCTTCTTCTTCTTCTTCTTCTTCTTCTTCTTCTTCTTTGAATTCTTCTTCGAATTCTTCTTCTTCGAATTCTTCTTCGAATTCTTCGAATTCTTCTTCTTCTTCTTCGAATTCTTCTTCTTTTACTTCAAATTCTTCTTCTTCGAATTCTTCTTCTTCTTCTTCTTCGAATTCTTCGATTTCTTCGAATTCTTCTTCTTCGAATTCTTCTTCTTCTTCGAATTCTTCTTTGAATTCTTCTTCTTCGAATTCTTCTTCTTCGAATTCTTCTTCGAATTCTTCTTCGAATTCTTCTTCTTCTTTGAATTCTTCTTCGAATTGTTCTTCGAATTCTTCTTCTTCGAATTCTTCGAATTCTTCTTCTTCGAATTCTTCTTCGAATTCTTCTTCGAATTCTTCTTCTTCTTCGAATTCTTCTTCTTCTTCTTCGAATTCTTCTTTGAATTCTTCTTCTTCGAATTCATCTTCTTCTTCGAATTCTTCGAATTCTACTTCGAATTCTTCTTCTTCTTCTTCGAAATCTTCTTCTTCTTCGAATTCTTCTTCTTCGAATTCTTCTTCGAATTCTTCTTCGAATTCTTCTTCTTCTTTGAATTCTTCTTCGAATTGTTCTTCGAATTCTTCTTCTTCGAATTCTTCGAATTCTTCTTCTTCGAATTCTTCTTCGAATTCTTCTTCGAATTCTTCTTCTTCTTCGAATTCTTCTTCTTCTTCTTCGAATTCTTCTTTGAATTCTTCTTCTTCGAATTCATCTTCTTCTTCGAATTCTTCGAATTCTACTTCGAATTCTTCTTCTTCTTCTTCGAAATCTTCTTCTTCTTCGAATTCTTCTTCGAATTCTTCTTCGAGTTCTTCTTCTTCTTCGAATTCTTCTTCTTCTTCGAATTATTCTTCTTCTTATTCTTCGAATTCTTCTTCTTCGAATTCTTCTTCTTCTTTGAATTCTTCTTCTCCTTCTTCGAATTCTTCTTCTTCGAATTCTTCTTCTTCGAATTCTTCGAATTCTTCTTCTTCGAATTCTTCTTCTTCGAATTCTTCGAATTCTTCTTCTTCGAATTCTTCTTCTACTTCTTCTTCTTCTTCTTCGAATTCTTCTTCTTCTTCGAATTCTTCTTCTTCGAATTCTTCCTCTTCTTCGAATTCTTCTTCTTCTTCGAATTCTTCTTCGAATTCTTCTTCTTCGAATTCTTCTTCGAATTCTTCTTCGAATTCTTCTTCTTTGAATTCTTCTTCGAATTGTTCTTCGAATTCTTCTTCTTCGAATTCTTCTTCGAATTCTTCTTCGAATTCTTTTTCTTCGAATTCTTCTTCTTCGAATTCTTCTTCTTCTTCTTCTTCTTCTTCTTCGAATTCTTCTTCTTCGAATTCTTCTTATTATTATTCTTCTTCGAATTCTTCTTCTTATTATTCTTCGAATTCTTCTTCTTCTTCTTTGAATTCTTCTTCTCCTTCTTCGAATTCTTCTTCTTCGAATTCTTCGAATTCTTCTTCTTCGAATTCTTCTTCTACTTCTTCTTCTTCTTCGAATTCTTCTTCTTCTTCGAATTCTTCTTCTTCGAATTCTTCCTCTTCTTCGAATTCTTCTTCTTCTTCGAATTCTTTTTCGAATTCTTCTTCATCTTCGAATTCTTCTTCTTCTTCTTCGAATTCTTCTTTGAATTCTTCTTCTTCGAATTTTTCTTCTTCTTCGAAATCTTCTTCGAATTCTTCTTCGAATGCTTCTTCCAATTCTTCTTCTTCTTCTTCGAATTCTTCTTCTTCTTCTTCGAATTCATCTTCTTCTTCGAATTCTTCGAATTCTACTTCGAATTCTTCTTCTTCTTCTTCGAAATCTTCTTCTTCTTCGAATTCTTCTTCGAATTCTTCTTCGAGTTCTTCTTCTTCTTCGAATTCTTCTTCTTCTTCGAATTATTCTTCTTCTTATTCTTCGAATTCTTCTTCTTCGAATTCTTCTTCTTCTTTGAATTCTTCTTCTCCTTCTTCGAATTCTTCTTCTTCGAATTCTTCTTCTTAGAATTCTTCGAATTCTTCTTCTTCGAATTCTTCTTCTACTTCTTCTTCTTCTTCTTCGAATTCTTCTTCTTCTTCGAATTCTTCTTCTTCGAATTCTTCCTCTTCTTCGAATTCTTCTTCTTCTTCGAATTCTTCTTCGAATTCTTCTTCTTCGAATTCTTCTTCGAATTCTTCTTCGAATTCTTCTTCTTTGAATTCTTCTTCGAATTCTTCTTCGAATTCTTCTTCTTCGAATTCTTCTTCGAATTCTTCTTCGAATTCTTTTTCTTCGAATTCTTCTTCTTCGAATTCTTCTTCGAATTCTTCTTCGAATTCTTCTTCTTCTTCTTCTTCTTCGAATTCTTCTTCTTCGAATTCTTCTTAGTATTATTCTTCTTCGAATTCTTCTTCTTCTTATTCTTCGAATTCTTCTTCTTCGAATTCTTCTTCTTCTTCTTTGAATTCTTCTTCTCCTTCTTCGAATTCTTCTTCTTCGAATTCTTCGAATTCTTCTTCTTCGAATTCTTCTTCTACTTCTTCTTCTTCTTCTTCGAATTCTTCTTCTTCGAATTCTTCTTAGTATTATTCTTCTTCGAATTCTTCTTCTTCTTATTCTTCGAATTCTTCTTCTTCGAATTCTTCTTCTTCTTCTTTGAATTCTTCTTCTCCTTCTTCGAATTCTTCTTCTTCGAATTCTTCGAATTCTTCTTCTTCGAATTCTTCTTCTACTTCTTCTTCTTCTTCGAATTCTTGTTCTTCTTCGAATTCTTCCTCTTCTTCGAATTCTTCCTCTTCTTCGAATTCTTCCTCTTCTTCGAATTCTTCTTCTTCTTCGAATTCTTCTTCGAATTCTTCTTCTTCGAATTCTTCTTCGAATTCTTCTTCGAAATCTTCTTCTTCTTCGAATTCTTCTTCTTCGAATTCTTCTTCTTCTTCGAATTCTTCGAATTCTTCTTCTTCGAATTCTTCTTCTACTTCTTCTTCTTCTTCGAATTCTTGTTCTTCTTCGAATTCTTCCTCTTCTTCGAATTCTTCCTCTTCTTCGAATTCTTCCTCTTCTTCGAATTCTTCTTCTTCTTCGAATTCTTCTTCGAATTCTTCTTCTTCGAATTCTTCTTCGAATTCTTCTTCGAAATCTTCTTCTTCTTCGAATTCTTCTTCTTCGAATTCTTCTTCTTCTTCGAATTCTTCTTCGAATTCTTCTTCGAATTCTTCTTTTTCTTCGAATTCTTCTTCTTCGAGTTCTTCTTCTATTTCTTCGAATTCTTCTTCTTCTTCTTCGAATTCTTCTTTGAATTCTTCTTCTTCGACTTCTTCTTCTTCGTCGAATTCTTCTTCGAATTCTTATTCGAATTCTTCCTCTTCGAATTCTTATTCCAATTCTTCTTCTTCTTCCAATTCTTCTTCTTCGAATTCTTCTTCTTCGAAATCTTCTTCGAATTCTTCTTCTTCTTCTACTTCTTCGAATTCTTCTTCGAATTCTTCTTCTTCTTCTTCTTCTTCTTCTTCGAATTCTTCTTCGAATTCTTCTTCTTCTTCGAATTCTTCTTCGAATTCTTCTTCGAATTCTTCTTCTTTGAATTCTTCTTCGAAATCTTCTTCGAATTCTTCTTCTTCGAATACTTCTTCGAATTCTTCTTCGAATTCTTCTTCTTCTTCGATTTCTTCTTCTTCTTCGAATTCTTCTTCTTCTTCGAATTCTTCTTGGAATTCTTCTTCGAATTCTTCTTCTTCGAATTCTTCACCTTCTTCTTCGAATTCTTCACCTTCTTCTTCTTAATTCTTCTTCTTCTTCTTCTTCGAATTCTTCTTTGAATTCTTCTTCGAATTCTTCGAATTCTACTTCGAATTCTTCTTCTTCTTCTTCGAAATCTTCTTCTTCTTCGAATTCTTCTTCGAATTCTTCTTCGAGTTCTTCTTCTTCTTCGAATTCTTCTTCTTCTTCGAATTATTCTTCTTCTTATTCTTCGAATTCTTCTTCTTCGAATTCTTCTTCTTCTTTGAATTCTTCTTCTCCTTCTTCGAATTCTTCTTCTTCAAATTCTTCTTCTTCGAATTCTTCGAATTCTTCTTCTTCGAATTCTTCTTCTACTTCTTCTTCTTCTTCTTCTTCGAATTCTTCTTATTCTTCGAATTCTTCTTCTTCGAATTCTTCCTCTTCTTCGAATTCTTCTTCTTCTTCGAATTCTTCTTCGAATTCTTCTTCTTCGAATTCTTCTTCGAATTCTTCTTCCTTGAATTCTTCTTCGAATTCTTCTTCGAATTCTTCTTCTTCGAATTCTTCTTCGAATTCTTCTTCGAATTCTTTTTCTTCGAATTCTTCTTCTTCTTCTTCTTCTTCTTCTTCTTCTTCTTCTTCGAATTCTTCTTCTTCGAATTCTCCTTCGAATTCTTCTTATTATTATTCTTCTTCGAATTCTTCTTCTTCTTCGAATTCTTCTTCTTATTATTCTTCGAATTCTTCTTCTTCGAATTCTTCTTCTTCTTCTTTGAATTCTTCTTCTCCTTCTTCGAATTCTTCTTCTTCGAATTCTTCTTCTTCGAATTCTTCGAATTCTTCTTCTTCGAATTCTTCTTCTACTTCTTCTTCTTCTTCTTCGAATTCTTCTTCTTCTTCGAATTCTTCTTCTTCTTCGAATTCTTCTTCTTCGAATTCTTCCTCTTCTTCGAATTCTTCCTCTTCTTCGAATTCTTCTTCTTCTTCGAATTCTTCTTCGAATTCTTCTTCTTCGAATTCTTCTTCGAATTCTTCTTCGAATTCTTCTTCTTCGAATTCTTCTTCTTCTTATTCTTCGAATTCTTTTTCGAATTCTTCTTCGAATTCTTCTTCGAATGCTTCTTCTTCGAATTCTTCTTCTTCTTCTTCTTCTTCTTCTTCTTCTTCTTCTTCTTCTTCTTCTTCTTCGAATTCTTCTTCTTCTTCTTCTTCTTCGAATTCTTCTTATTATTCTTCTTCGAATTCTTTTTCGAATTCTTCTTCGAATTCTTCTTCGAATTCTGCGAATTCTTCGAATTCTTCGAATTCTTCTTCGAATTCTTCGAATTCTTCGAATTCTTCTTCTTCGAATACTTCTTCGAATTCTTCTTCGAATTCTTCTTCGACTTCTTCGATTTCTTCTTCTTCTTCGAATTCTTCTTCTTCTTCGAATTCTTCTTGGAATTCTTCTTCGAATTCTTCTTCTTCTTCGAATTCTTCACCTTCCTCTTCTTAATTCTTCTTCTTCTTCTTCTTCTTCGAATTCTTCTTTGAATTCTTCTTCGAATTCTTCGAATTCTACTTCGAATTCTTCTTCTTCTTCTTCGAAATCTTCTTCTTCTTCGAATTCTTCTTCGAATTCTTCTTCGAGTTCTTCTTCTTCTTCGAATTCTTCTTCTTCTTCGAATTATTCTTCTTCTTATTCTTCGAATTCTTCTTCTTCGAATTCTTCTTCTTCTTTGAATTCTTCTTCTCCTTCTTCGAATTCTTCTTCTTCAAATTCTTCTTCGAATTCTTCGAATTCTTCTTCTTCGAATTCTTCTTCTACTTCTTCTTCTTCTTCTTCTTCGAATTCTTCTTATTCTTCGAATTCTTCTTCTTCGAATTCTTCCTCTTCTTCGAATTCTTCTTCTTCTTCGAATTCTTCTTCGAATTCTTCTTCTTCGAATTCTTCTTCGAATTCTTCTTCGAATTCTTTTTCTTCGAATTCTTCTTCTTCGAATTCTTCTTCTTCTTCTTCTTCTTCTTCTTCTTCTTCGAATTCTTCTTCTTCGAATTCTTCTTCGAATTCTTCTTATTATTATTCTTCTTCGAATTCTTCTTCGAATTCTTCTTCTTCTTCTTCTTCTTCTTCGAATTCTTCTTCGAATTCTTCTTCTTCTTCTTCTTCGAATTCTTCTTCGAATTCTTCTTCGAATTCTTCTTCTTCGAATTCTTCTTCGAATTCTTCTTCTAATTCTTCTTCTTCATCGAATTCTTCTTCGAATTCTTCTTCTTCTTCTTCTTCGAATTCTTCTTCTTCTTCTTCTTCGAATTCTTCTTCTTCTTCTTCTTCTTCGAATTCTTCTTCGAATTCTTCTTCTTCGAATTCTTTTTCTTCGAATTCTTCTTCTTCGAATTCTTCTTCTTCGAATTCTTCTTCTTCGAATTCTTCTTCTTCGAATTCTTCTTCTTCTTCTTCGAATTCTTCGAATTCTTCTTCTTCTTCGAATTCTTCTTCGAATTCTTCTTCTTCTTCTTCTTCTTCGAATTCTTCTTCTTCTTCTTCTTCTTCTTCTTCTTCTTCTTCTTCTTCTTCTTCTTCTTCTTCTTCTTCTTCTTCCTCTTCGAATTCTTCTTCTTCTTCGAATTCTTCTTCTTCGAATTCTTCGAATACCTCGAATTCTTCTTCTTCGAATTCTTCGAATTCTTCTTCTTCTTCTTCGAATTCTTCGAATTCTTCTTCTTCTTCTTCGAATTCTTCTTCTTCGAATTCTTCTTCTTCTTCGAATTCTTCGAATTCTTCGAATTCTTCTTCTTCGAATTCTTCTTCTTCGAATTCTTTTTCTTCGAATTCTTCTTCTTCGAATTCTTCTTCTTCTTCAAATTCTTCTTCTTCGAATTCTTCTTCTTCTTCTTCTTCTTCTTCTTCGAATTCTTCTTCTTCTTCTTCTTCGAATTCTTCTTCTTCTTCTTCTTCTTCGAATTCTTCTTCTTCGAATTCTTCGAATTCTTCTTCTTCGAATTCTTCGAATTCTTCTTCTTCGAATTCTTCTTCTTCTTCGAATTCTTCTTCTTCTTCGAATTCTTCTTCTTCTTCTTCGAATTCTTCTTCTTCTTCGAATTCTTCTTCTTCTTCTTCTTCTTCTTCTTCTTCGAATTCTTCTTCGAATTCTTCTTCTTCGAATTCTTCGAATTCTTCTTCTTCTTCGAATTCTTCTTCTTCTTCTTCGAATTCTTCTTCTTCGAATTCTTCGAATTCTTCTTCTTCTTCTTCTTCTTCTTCTTCTTCGAATTCTTCTTCTTCTTCTTCTTCTTCTTCTTCTTCGAATTCTTCGAATTCTTCGAATTCTTCTCCTTCTTCGAATTCTTCTTCTTCTTCTTCTTCTTCTTCTTCTTCGAATTCTTCTTCTACTTCGAATTCTTCTTCTTCGAATTCTTCTTCTTCGAATTCTTCTTCTTCGAATTCTTCTTCTTCTTCTTCGAATTCTTCGAATTCTTCTTCTTCTTCGAATTCTTCTTCTTCTTTGAATTCTTCTTCGAATTCTTCTTCTTCGAATTCTTCTTCGAATTCTTCTTCGAATTCTTCTTCTTCATCGAATTCTTCTTCGAATTCTTCTTCTTCTTCTTCTTCTTCGAATTCTTCTTCTTCTTCTTCTTCGAATTCTTCTTCTTCTTCTTCAAATTCTTCTTCTTCGAATTCTTCTTCTTCGAATTCTTCTTCTTCTTCGAATTCTTCTTCTTCTTCTTCTTCTTCTTCGAATTCTTCTTCTTCGAATACTTCTTCTTCTTCTTCTTCTTCTTCTTCTTCGAATTCTTCGAATTCTTCTTCTTCTTCGAATTCTTCTTCTTCTTCGAATTCTTCTTCGAATTCTTCTTCTTCTTCTTCTTCGAATTCTTCTTCTTCTTCTTCTTCTTCTTCGAATTCTTCTTCTTCTTCGAATTCTTCTTCTTCTTCGAATTCTTCTTCGAATTCTTCTTCTTCTTCGAATTCTTCTTCGAATTGTCCTTCTTCTTCGAACTCTTCTTCTTCTTCGAATTCTTCTTCTTCTTCTTCTTCTTCTTCTTCTTCGAATTCTTCTTCTTCTTCTTCTTCTTCTTCTTCTTCGAATTCTTCTTCTTCGAATTCTTCGAATTCTTCTTCTTCTTCTTCTTCTTCGAATTCTTCTTCTTCTTCTTCTTCTTCTACTTCTTCTTCTTCTTCTTCTTCTTCTTCTTCTTCTTCGAATTCTTCTTCGAATTCTTCTTCTTCTTCTTCGAATTCTTCTTCGAATTCTTCTTCTTCGAATTCTTCTTCGAATTCTTCTTCTTCTTCTTCTTCTTCGAATTCTTCTTCTTCGAATTCTTCGAATTCTTCTTCTTCTTCTTCTTCTTCGAATTCTTCTTCGAATTCTTCTTCTTCTTCTTCTTCTTCGAATTCTTCTTCTTCGAATTCTTCGAATTCTTCTTCTTCTTCTTCTTCTTCGAATTCTTCTTCTTCTTCTTCTTCTTCTACTTCTTCTTCTTCTTCTTCTTCTTCTTCTTCTTCTTCGAATTCTTCTTCGAATTCTTCTTCTTCTTCTTCGAATTCTTCTTCGAATTCTTCTTCTTCGAATTCTTCTTCGAATTCTTCTTCTACTTCTTCTTCTTCGAATTCTTCTTCGAATTCTTCTTATTCTTCTTCTTCTTCATCGAATTCTTCTTCTTCGAATTCTTCTTCTTCGAATTCTTCTTCTTCTTCGAATTCTTCTTCTTCTTCGAATTCTTCTTCGAAGTCTTCTTCTTCGAATTCTTCTTCTTCTTCTTCTGATTCTTCTTCTTCTTCGAATTCTTCTTCTTCTTCGAATTCTTCTTCGAATTCTTCTTCTTCGAATTCTTCTTCTTCTTCTTCGAATTCTTCTTCTTCGAATTCTTCGAATACTTCGAATTCTTCTTATTCGAATTCTTCGAATTCTTCGAATTCTTCTTCTTCGAATTCTTCTTCTTCTTCTTCGAATTCTTCGAATTCTTCTTCGAATTCTTCTTCGAATTCTTCTTCTTCTTCTTCGAATTCTTCTTCTTCTTCTTCTTCGAATTCTTCTTCTTCTTCTTCGAATTCTTCTTCTTCTTCGAATTCTTCTTCTTCTTCTTCTTCTTCTTCGAATTCTTCTTCGAATTCTTCTTCTTCGAATTCTTCGAATTCTTCTTCTTCTTCGAATTCTTCTTCTTCTTCTTCGAATTCTTCTTCTTCGAATTCTTCGAATTCTTCTTCTTCTTCTTCTTCTTCTTCTTCTTCGAATTCTTCTTCTTCTTCTTCTTCTTCTTCTTCTTCGAATTCTTCGAATTCTTCGAATTCTTCTCCTTCTTCGAATTCTTCTTCTTCTTCTTCTTCTTCTTCTTCTTCGAATTCTTCTTCTACTTCGAATTCTTCTTCTTCGAATTCTTCTTCTTCGAATTCTTCTTCTTCTTCTTCTTCTTCTTCTTCTTCGAATTCTTCGAATTCTTCTTCTTCTTCGAATTCTTCTTCTTCTTTGAATTCTTCTTCGAATTCTTCTTCTTCGAATTCTTCTTCGAATTCTTCTTCGAATTCTTCTTCTTCATCGAATTCTTCTTCGAATTCTTCTTCTTCTTCTTCTTCTTCGAATTCTTCTTCTTCTTCTTCTTCGAATTCTTCTTCTTCTTCTTCAAATTCTTCTTCTTCGAATTCTTCTTCTTCGAATTCTTCTTCTTCTTCGAATTCTTCTTCTTCTTCTTCTTCTTCTTCGAATTCTTCTTCTTCGAATACTTCTTCTTCTTCTTCTTCTTCTTCTTCTTCGAATTCTTCGAATTCTTCTTCTTCTTCGAATTCTTCTTCTTCTTCGAATTCTTCTTCGAATTCTTCTTCTTCTTCTTCTTCGAATTCTTCTTCTTCTTCTTCTTCTTCGAATTCTTCTTCTTCTTCGAATTCTTCTTCTTCTTCGAATTCTTCTTCGAATTCTTCTTCTTCTTCGAATTCTTCTTCGAATTGTCCTTCTTCTTCGAACTCTTCTTCTTCTTCGAATTCTTCTTCTTCTTCTTCTTCTTCTTCTTCTTCGAATTCTTCTTCTTCTTCTTCTTCTTCTTCTTCTTCGAATTCTTCTTCTTCGAATTCTTCGAATTCTTCTTCTTCTTCTTCTTCTTCGAATTCTTCTTCTTCTTCTTCTTCTTCTACTTCTTCTTCTTCTTCTTCTTCTTCTTCTTCTTCTTCGAATTCTTCTTCGAATTCTTCTTCTTCTTCTTCGAATTCTTCTTCGAATTCTTCTTCTTCGAATTCTTCTTCGAATTCTTCTTCTTCTTCTTCTTCTTCGAATTCTTCTTCTTCGAATTCTTCGAATTCTTCTTCTTCTTCTTCTTCTTCGAATTCTTCTTCGAATTCTTCTTCTTCTTCTTCTTCTTCGAATTCTTCTTCGAATTCTTCGAATTCTTCTTCTTCTTCTTCTTCTTCGAATTCTTCTTCTTCTTCTTCTTCTTCTACTTCTTCTTCTTCTTCTTCTTCTTCTTCTTCTTCTTCGAATTCTTCTTCGAATTCTTCTTCTTCTTCTTCGAATTCTTCTTCGAATTCTTCTTCTTCGAATTCTTCTTCGAATTCTTCTTCTACTTCTTCTTCTTCGAATTCTTCTTCGAATTCTTCTTATTCTTCTTCTTCTTCATCGAATTCTTCTTCTTCGAATTCTTCTTCTTCGAATTCTTCTTCTTCTTCGAATTCTTCTTCTTCTTCGAATTCTTCTTCGAAGTCTTCTTCTTCGAATTCTTCTTCTTCTTCTTCTGATTCTTCTTCTTCTTCGAATTCTTCTTCTTCTTCGAATTCTTCTTCGAATTCTTCTTCTTCGAATTCTTCTTCTTCTTCTTCGAATTCTTCTTCTTCGAATTCTTCGAATACTTCGAATTCTTCTTATTCGAATTCTTCGAATTCTTCGAATTCTTCTCCTTCTTCGAATTCTTCTTCTTCTTCTTCTTCTTCGAATTCTTCTTCGAATTCTTCTTCGAATTCTTCTTCTTCTTCTTCGAATTCTTCTTCTTCTTCTTCTTTGAATTCTTCTTCGAATTCTTCTTCTTCGAATTCTTCTTCTTCGAATTCTTTTTCTTCGAATTCTTCTTCTTCGAATTCTTCTTCTTCTTCTTAGAATTCTTCTTCGAATTCTTCTTCTTCTTCGAATTCTTCGAATTCTTCGAATTCTTCTTCTTCTTCTTCGAATTCCTCTTCTTCGAATTCTTCGAATTCTTCGAATTCTACTTATTCGAATTCTTCGAATTCTTCGAATTCTTCTTCTTCGAATTCTTCTTCTTCTTCGAATTCTTCGAATTCTTCTTCTTCTTCTTCGAATTCTTCTTCTTCGAATTCTTCTTCGAATTCTTCTTCTTCGAATTCTTCTTCTTCGAATTCTTCGAATTCTTCTTCTTCTTCGAATTCTTCTTCTTCGAATTCTTTTTCTTCGAATTCTTCTTCTTCGAATTCTTCTTCTTCTTCTTCAAATTCTTCTTCTTCGAATTCTTCTTCTTCGAATTCTTCTTCTTCTTCTTCTTCTTCGAATTCTTCTTCTTCTTCTTCTTCTTCGAATTCTTCTTCCTCTTCTTCTTCGAATTCTTCTTCTTCTTCTTCGAATTCTTCGAATTCTTCTTCGAATTCTTCTTCTTCGAATTCTTCTTCGAATTCTTCTTCTTCTTCTTCTTCTTCTTCGAATTCTTCTTCGAATTCTTCTTCTTCTTCTTCGAATTCTTCTTCGAATTCTTCTTCGAATTCTTCTTCTTCGAATTCTTCTTCGAATTCTTCTTCTTCATCGAATTCTTCTTCGAATTCTTCTTCTTCTTCTTCTTCGAATTCTTCTTCTTCTTCTTCTTCTTCGAATTCTTCTTCTTCGAATTCTTCTTCTTCTTCGAATTCTTCTTCTTCTTCTTCTTCTTCTTCTTCGAATTCTTCTTCTTCGAATTCTTCTTCTTCTTCTTCTTCTTCTTCTTCTTCGAATTCTTCGAATTCTTCTTCTTCTTCGAATTCTTCTTCTTCTTCGAATTCTTCTTCGAATTCTTCTTCTTCTTCTTCTTCGAATTCTTCTTCTTCTTCTTCTTCGGATTCTTCTTCTTCTTCGAATTCTTCTTCTTCTTCTTCTTCTTCTTCGAATTCTTCTTCTTCGAATTCTTCTTCTTCTTCTTCGAATTCTTCTTCTTCGAATTCTTCGAATACCTCGAATTCTTCTTCGAATTCTTCGAATTCTTCTTCTTCTTCTTCGAATTCTTCGAATTCTTCTTCGAATTCTTCGAATTCTTCGAATTCTTCTTCGAATTCTTCTTCTTCGAATTCTTCGAATTCTTCTTCTTCGAATTCTTCTTCTTCGAATTCTTTTTCTTCGTATTCTTCTTCTTCGAATTCTTCTTCTTCTTCTTCTTCAAATTCTTCTTCTTCGAATTCTTCTTCTTCTTCTTCTTCTTCGAATTCTTCTTCTTCTTCTTCTTCGAATTCTTCGAATTCTTCTTCTTCGAATTCTTCTTCTTCTTCGAATTCTTCTTCTTCTTCGAATTCTTCTTCTTCTTCTTCGAATTCTTCTTCTTCTTCGAATTCTTCTTCTTCGAATTCTTCTTCTTCGAATTCTTCTTCGAATTCTTCTTCTTCGAATTCTTCGAATTCTTCTTCTTCTTCGAATTCTTCTTCTTATTCTTCGAATTCTTCTTCTTCGAATTCTTCGAATTATTCTTCTTCTTCTTCTTCTTCTTCTTCTTCTTCTTCTTCTTCGAATTCTTCTTCTTCTTCTTCTTCTTCTTCTTCGAATTCTTCTTCTTCGAATTCTTCGAATTCTTCTTCTTCTTCTTCTTCTTCGAATTCTTCTTCTTCTTCTTCTTCTTCTACTTCTTCTTCTTCTTCTTCTTCTTCTTCTTCTTCTTCGAATTCTTCTTCGAATTCTTCTTCTTCTTCTTCGAATTCTTCTTCGAATTCTTCTTCTTCGAATTCTTCTTCGAATTCTTCTTCTTCTTCTTCTTCTTCGAATTCTTCTTCTTCGAATTCTTCGAATTCTTCTTCTTCTTCTTCTTCTTCGAATTCTTCTTCTTCTTCTTCTTCTTCTACTTCTTCTTCTTCTTCTTCTTCTTCTTCTTCTTCTTCGAATTCTTCTTCGAATTCTTCTTCTTCTTCTTCGAATTCTTCTTCGAATTCTTCTTCTTCTTCGAATTCTTCACCTTCTTCTTCGAATTCTTCACCTTCTTCTTCGAATTCTTCTTCTTCTTCTTCTTCGAATTCTTCTTCTTCGAATTCTTCGAATTCTTCTTCTTCGAATTCTTCTTCTACTTCTTCTTCTTCTTCTACGAATGCTTCTTCTTCTTCTTCGAATTCTTCTTCTTCGAAATCTTATTCGAATTCTTCTTCGAATTCTTCTTCTTCTTCGAATTCTTCTTTGAATTCTTCTTCGAATTCTTCTTCTTCGAATTCTTCTTGAATTCTTCGAACTCTTCGAATTCTTCTTCTTCTTCTTCGAATTCTTCTTCTTTTACTTCGAATTCTTCTTCTTCGAATTCTTCTTCTTCTTCTTCTTCGAATTCTTCGATTTCTTCGAATTCTTCTTCTTCGAATTCTTCTTCTTCTTCGAATTCTTCTTTGAATTCTTCTTCTTCGAATTCTTCTTCTTCGAATTCTTCTTCGAATTCTTCTTCGAATTCTTCTTCTTTGAATTCTTCTTCGAATTGTTCTTCGAATTCTTCTTCTTCGAATTCTTCGAATTCTTCTTCGAATTCTTCTTCGAATTCTTCTTCGAATTCTTCTTCTTCTTCGAATTCTTCTTCTTCTTCTTCGAATTCTTCTTTGAATTCTTCTTCTTCGAATTTTTCTTCTTCTTCGAATTCTTCTTCGAATTCTTCTTCCAATGCTTCTTCCAATTCTTCTTCTTCTTCGAATTCTTCTTCTTCTTCTTCGAATTCATCTTCTTCTTCGAATTCTTCGAATTCTACTTCGAATTCTTCTTCTTCTTCTTCGAAATCTTCTTCTTCTTCGAATTCTTCTTCGAATTCTTCTTCGAGTTCTTCTTCTTCTTCGAATTCTTCTTCTTCTTCGAATTATTCTTCTTCTTATTCTTCGAATTCTTCTTCTTCGAATTCTTCTTCTTCTTTGAATTCTTCTTCTCCTTCTTCGAATTCTTCTTCTTCGAATTCTTCTTCTTCGAATTCTTCGAATTCTTCTTCTTCGAATTCTTCTTCTACTTCTTCTTCTTCTTCTTCGAATTCTTCTTCTTCTTCGAATTCTTCTTCTTCGAATTCTTCCTCTTCTTCGAATTCTTCTTCTTCTTCGAATTCTTCTTCGAATTCTTCTTCTTCGAATTCTTCTTCGAATTCTCCTTCGAATTCTTCTTCTTTGAATTCTTCTTCGAATTCTTCTTCGAATTCTTCTTCTTCGAATTCTTCTTCGAATTCTTCTTCGAATTCTTTTTCTTCGAATTCTTCTTCTTCTTCGAATTCTTCTTCTTCTTCTTCTTCTTCTTATTCTTCTTCTTCTTCTTCTTCGAATTCTTCTTCTTCGAATTCTTCTTCGAATTCTTCTTCTTCTTATTCTTCTTCGAATTCTTCTTCTTCTTCGAATTCTTCTTCTTCTTATTCTTCGAATTCTTCTTCTTCGAATTCTTCTTCTTCTTCTTTGAATTCTTCTTCTCCTTCTTCGAATTCTTCTTCTTCGAATTCTTCTTCTTCGAATTCTTCGAATTCTTCTTCTTCTTCTTCTTCGAATTCTTCTTTGAATTCTTCTTCTTCGACTTCTTCTTCTTCGTCGAATTCTTCTTCGAATCCTTATTCGAATTCTTCTTATTCGAATTCTTATTCGAATTCTTCTTCCTCTTCGAATTCTTCTTCTTCTTCTTCGAATTCTGCTTCTTCTTCTACATCTTCGAATTCTTCTTCGAATTCTTCTTCTTCTTCTTCTTCTTCTTCTTCGAATTCTTCTTCTTCGAATTCATCCTCTTCTTCGAATTCTTTTTCTTCTTCGAATTCTTCTTCGAATTATTCTTCTTCGAATTCTTCTTCGAATTCTTCTTCTTAGAAATCTTCTTCGAATTCTTCTTCTTCTTATTCTTCTTCTTCGAATTCTTCTTCGAATTCCTCTTCTTTTTCTTCGAATTCTTCTTCGAACTCTTCTTCTTCTTCGAATTCTTCTTCGAATTATTCTTTTTCTTCGAATTCTTCTTCGAATTCTTCTTCTTCTTCGAATTCTTCTTCTTCGAATTCTTCGAATTCTTCTTCTTCTTCGAATTCTTCTTCGAATTCTTCTTCGAATTCTTCTCCTTCTTCGAATTATTCTTCTTCTTCTTATTTCAATTCTTCTTCGAATTCTTCTTCTTCTTCTTCGAATTCTTCTTCTTCTTATTCTTCGAATTCTTCTTCTTCTTCGAATTCTTCTTCTTCGAATTCTTCTTCTTCTTCGAATTCTTCTTCTTCGAATTCTTCTTTTTCTTCGAATTCTTCTTCTTCGAGTTCTTCTTCTTCTTCTTCGAATTCTTCTTCTTCTTCGTCGAATTCTTCTTCGAATTCTTATTCGAATTCTTCCTCTTCGAATTCTTATTCCAATTCTTCTTCTTCTTCGAATTCTTCTTCTTCTTCTTCGAATTCTTCTTCTTCGAAATCTTCTTCGAATTCTTCTTCTTCTTCTACTTCTTCGAATTCTTCTTCGAATTCTTCTTCTTCTTCTTCTTCTTCGAATTCTTCTTCGAATTCTTCTTCGAATTCTTCTTCTTCGAATTCTTCTTCTTCTTCTTCTTCGAATTCTTCACCTTCTTCTTCGAATTCTTCTTCTTCTTCTTCGAATTCTTCGAATTCTTCTTCGAATTCTTCTTCTACTTCTTCTTCTTCTTCTACGAATTCTTCTTCTTCTTCTTCGAATTCTTCTTCTTCGAAATCTTATTCGAATTCGTCTTCTTCTTCGAATTCTTCTTCGAAATCTTCTTCGAATTCTTCTTCGAATACTTCTTCGAATTCTTCTTCTAATTCTTCTTCTTCTTCTTCGATTTCTTCTTCTTCTTCTTCTTCTTCTTCTTCTTCTTCTTCTTTGAATTCTTCTTCGAATTCTTCTTCTTCGAATTCTTCTTCGAATTCTTCGAATTCTTCTTCTTCTTCTTCGAATTCTTCTTCTTTTACTTCGAATTCTTCTTCTTCGAATTCTTCTTCTTCTTCTTCTTCGAATTCTTCGATTTCTTCGAATTCTTCTTCTTCGAATTCTTCTTCTTCTTCGAATTCTTCTTTGAATTCTTCTTCTTCGAATTCTTCTTCTTCGAATTCTTCTTCGAATTCTTCTTCGAATTCTTCTTCTTCTTTGAATTCTTCTTCGAATTGTTCTTCGAATTCTTCTTCTTCGAATTCTTCGAATTCTTCTTCTTCGAATTCTTCTTCGAATTCTTCTTCGAATTCTTCTTCTTCTTCGAATTCTTCTTCTTCTTCTTCGAATTCTTCTTTGAATTCTTCTTCTTCGAATTCATCTTCTTCTTCGAATTCTTCGAATTCTACTTCGAATTCTTCTTCTTCTTCTTCGAAATCTTCTTCTTCTTCGAATTCTTCTTCTTCGAATTCTTCTTCGAATTCTTCTTCGAATTCTTCTTCTTCTTTGAATTCTTCTTCGAATTGTTCTTCGAATTCTTCTTCTTCGAATTCTTCGAATTCTTCTTCTTCGAATTCTTCTTCGAATTCTTCTTCGAATTCTTCTTCTTCTTCGAATTCTTCTTCTTCTTCTTCGAATTCTTCTTTGAATTCTTCTTCTTCGAATTCATCTTCTTCTTCGAATTCTTCGAATTCTACTTCGAATTCTTCTTCTTCTTCTTCGAAATCTTCTTCTTCGAATTCTTCTTCGAATTCTTCTTCGAGTTCTTCTTCTTCTTCGAATTCTTCTTCTTCTTCGAATTATTCTTCTTCTTATTCTTCGAATTCTTCTTCTTCGAATTCTTCTTCTTCTTTGAATTCTTCTTCTCCTTCTTCGAATTCTTCTTCTTCGAATTCTTCTTCTTCGAATTCTTCGAATTCTTCTTCTTCGAATTCTTCTTCTACTTCTTCTTCTTCTTCTTCGAATTCTTCTTCTTCTTCGAATTCTTCTTCTTCGAATTCTTCCTCTTCTTCGAATTCTTCTTCTTCTTCGAATTCTTCTTCGAATTCTTCTTCTTCGAATTCTTCTTCGAATTCTTCTTCGAATTCTTCTTCTTTGAATTCTTCTTCGAATTGTTCTTCGAATTCTTCTTCTTCGAATTCTTCTTCGAATTCTTCTTCGAATTCTTTTTCTTCGAATTCTTCTTCTTCGAATTCTTCTTCTTCTTCTTCTTCTTCTTCTTCGAATTCTTCTTCTTCGAATTCTTCTTATTATTATTCTTCTTCGAATTCTTCTTCTTATTATTCTTCGAATTCTTCTTCTTCTTCTTTGAATTCTTCTTCTCCTTCTTCGAATTCTTCTTCTTCGAATTCTTCGAATTCTTCTTCTTCGAATTCTTCTTCTACTTCTTCTTCTTCTTCGAATTCTTCTTCTTCTTCGAATTCTTCTTCTTCGAATTCTTCCTCTTCTTCGAATTCTTCTTCTTCTTCGAATTCTTTTTCGAATTCTTCTTCATCTTCGAATTCTTCTTCTTCTTCTTCGAATTCTTCTTTGAATTCTTCTTCTTCGAATTTTTCTTCTTCTTCGAAATCTTCTTCGAATTCTTCTTCGAATGCTTCTTCCAATTCTTCTTCTTCTTCTTCGAATTCTTCTTCTTCTTCTTCGAATTCATCTTCTTCTTCGAATTCTTCGGATTCTACTTCGAATTCTTCTTCTTCTTCTTCGAAATCTTCTTCTTCTTCGAATTCTTCTTCGAATTCTTCTTCGAGTTCTTCTTCTTCTTCGAATTCTTCTTCTTCTTCGAATTATTCTTCTTCTTATTCTTCGAATTCTTCTTCTTCGAATTCTTCTTCTTCTTTGAATTCTTCTTCTCCTTCTTCGAATTCTTCTTCTTCGAATTCTTCTTCTTAGAATTCTTCGAATTCTTCTTCTTCGAATTCTTCTTCTACTTCTTCTTCTTCTTCTTCGAATTCTTCTTCTTCTTCGAATTCTTCTTCTTCGAATTCTTCCTCTTCTTCGAATTCTTCTTCTTCTTCGAATTCTTCTTCGAATTCTTCTTCTTCGAATTCTTCTTCGAATTCTTCTTCGAATTCTTCTTCTTTGAATTCTTCTTCGAATTCTTCTTCGAATTCTTCTTCTTCGAATTCTTCTTCGAATTCTTCTTCGAATTCTTTTTCTTCGAATTCTTCTTCTTCGAATTCTTCTTCGAATTCTTCTTCGAATTCTTCTTCTTCTTCTTCTTCTTCGAATTCTTCTTCTTCGAATTCTTCTTAGTATTATTCTTCTTCGAATTCTTCTTCTTCTTATTCTTCGAATTCTTCTTCTTCGAATTCTTCTTCTTCTTCTTTGAATTCTTCTTCTCCTTCTTCGAATTCTTCTTCTTCGAATTCTTCGAATTCTTCTTCTTCGAATTCTTCTTCTACTTCTTCTTCTTCTTCTTCGAATTCTTCTTCTTCGAATTCTTCTTAGTATTATTCTTCTTCGAATTCTTCTTCTTCTTATTCTTCGAATTCTTCTTCTTCGAATTCTTCTTCTTCTTCTTTGAATTCTTCTTCTCCTTCTTCGAATTCTTCTTCTTCGAATTCTTCGAATTCTTCTTCTTCGAATTCTTCTTCTACTTCTTCTTCTTCTTCGAATTCTTGTTCTTCTTCGAATTCTTCCTCTTCTTCGAATTCTTCCTCTTCTTCGAATTCTTCCTCTTCTTCGAATTCTTCTTCTTCTTCGAATTCTTCTTCGAATTCTTCTTCTTCGAATTCTTCTTCGAATTCTTCTTCGAAATCTTCTTCTTCTTCGAATTCTTCTTCTTCGAATTCTTCTTCTTCTTCGAATTCTTCGAATTCTTCTTCTTCGAATTCTTCTTCTACTTCTTCTTCTTCTTCGAATTCTTGTTCTTCTTCGAATTCTTCCTCTTCTTCGAATTCTTCCTCTTCTTCGAATTCTTCCTCTTCTTCGAATTCTTCTTCTTCTTCGAATTCTTCTTCGAATTCTTCTTCTTCGAATTCTTCTTCGAATTCTTCTTCGAAATCTTCTTCTTCTTCGAATTCTTCTTCTTCGAATTCTTCTTCTTCTTCGAATTCTTCTTCGAATTCTTCTTCGAATTCTTCTTTTTCTTCGAATTCTTCTTCTTCGAGTTCTTCTTCTATTTCTTCGAATTCTTCTTCTTCTTCTTCGAATTCTTCTTTGAATTCTTCTTCTTCGACTTCTTCTTCTTCGTCGAATTCTTCTTCGAATTCTTATTCGAATTCTTCCTCTTCGAATTCTTATTCCAATTCTTCTTCTTCTTCCAATTCTTCTTCTTCGAATTCTTCTTCTTCGAAATCTTCTTCGAATTCTTCTTCTTCTTCTACTTCTTCGAATTCTTCTTCGAATTCTTCTTCTTCTTCTTCTTCTTCTTCTTCGAATTCTTCTTCGAATTCTTCTTCTTCTTCGAATTCTTCTTCGAATTCTTCTTCGAATTCTTCTTCTTTGAATTCTTCTTCGAAATCTTCTTCGAATTCTTCTTCTTCGAATACTTCTTCGAATTCTTCTTCGAATTCTTCTTCTTCTTCGATTTCTTCTTCTTCTTCGAATTCTTCTTCTTCTTCGAATTCTTCTTGGAATTCTTCTTCGAATTCTTCTTCTTCGAATTCTTCACCTTCTTCTTCGAATTCTTCACCTTCTTCTTCTTAATTCTTCTTCTTCTTCTTCTTCGAATTCTTCTTTGAATTCTTCTTCGAATTCTTCGAATTCTACTTCGAATTCTTCTTCTTCTTCTTCGAAATCTTCTTCTTCTTCGAATTCTTCTTCGAATTCTTCTTCGAGTTCTTCTTCTTCTTCGAATTCTTCTTCTTCTTCGAATTATTCTTCTTCTTATTCTTCGAATTCTTCTTCTTCGAATTCTTCTTCTTCTTTGAATTCTTCTTCTCCTTCTTCGAATTCTTCTTCTTCAAATTCTTCTTCTTCGAATTCTTCGAATTCTTCTTCTTCGAATTCTTCTTCTACTTCTTCTTCTTCTTCTTCTTCGAATTCTTCTTATTCTTCGAATTCTTCTTCTTCGAATTCTTCCTCTTCTTCGAATTCTTCTTCTTCTTCGAATTCTTCTTCGAATTCTTCTTCTTCGAATTCTTCTTCGAATTCTTCTTCCTTGAATTCTTCTTCGAATTCTTCTTCGAATTCTTCTTCTTCGAATTCTTCTTCGAATTCTTCTTCGAATTCTTTTTCTTCGAATTCTTCTTCTTCTTCTTCTTCTTCTTCTTCTTCTTCTTCTTCGAATTCTTCTTCTTCGAATTCTCCTTCGAATTCTTCTTCTTATTATTCTTCTTCGAATTCTTCTTCTTCTTCGAATTCTTCTTCTTATTATTCTTCGAATTCTTCTTCTTCGAATTCTTCTTCTTCTTCTTTGAATTCTTCTTCTCCTTCTTCGAATTCTTCTTCTTCGAATTCTTCTTCTTCGAATTCTTCGAATTCTTCTTCTTCGAATTCTTCTTCTACTTCTTCTTCTTCTTCTTCGAATTCTTCTTCTTCTTCGAATTCTTCTTCTTCTTCGAATTCTTCTTCTTCGAATTCTTCCTCTTCTTCGAATTCTTCCTCTTCTTCGAATTCTTCTTCTTCTTCGAATTCTTCTTCGAATTCTTCTTCTTCGAATTCTTCTTCGAATTCTTCTTCGAATTCTTCTTCTTCGAATTCTTCTTCTTCTTATTCTTCGAATTCTTTTTCGAATTCTTCTTCGAATTCTTCTTCGAATGCTTCTTCTTCGAATTCTTCTTCTTCTTCTTCTTCTTCTTCTTCTTCTTCTTCTTCTTCTTCTTCTTCTTCGAATTCTTCTTCTTCTTCTTCTTCTTCGAATTCTTCTTATTATTCTTCTTCGAATTCTTTTTCGAATTCTTCTTCGAATTCTTCTTCGAATTCTGCGAATTCTTCGAATTCTTCGAATTCTTCTTCGAATTCTTCGAATTCTTCGAATTCTTCTTCTTCGAATACTTCTTCGAATTCTTCTTCGAATTCTTCTTCGACTTCTTCGATTTCTTCTTCTTCTTCGAATTCTTCTTCTTCTTCGAATTCTTCTTGGAATTCTTCTTCGAATTCTTCTTCTTCTTCGAATTCTTCACCTTCCTCTTCTTAATTCTTCTTCTTCTTCTTCTTCTTCGAATTCTTCTTTGAATTCTTCTTCGAATTCTTCGAATTCTACTTCGAATTCTTCTTCTTCTTCTTCGAAATCTTCTTCTTCTTCGAATTCTTCTTCGAATTCTTCTTCGAGTTCTTCTTCTTCTTCGAATTCTTCTTCTTCTTCGAATTATTCTTCTTCTTATTCTTCGAATTCTTCTTCTTCGAATTCTTCTTCTTCTTTGAATTCTTCTTCTCCTTCTTCGAATTCTTCTTCTTCAAATTCTTCTTCGAATTCTTCGAATTCTTCTTCTTCGAATTCTTCTTCTACTTCTTCTTCTTCTTCTTCTTCGAATTCTTCTTATTCTTCGAATTCTTCTTCTTCGAATTCTTCCTCTTCTTCGAATTCTTCTTCTTCTTCGAATTCTTCTTCGAATTCTTCTTCTTCGAATTCTTCTTCGAATTCTTCTTCGAATTCTTTTTCTTCGAATTCTTCTTCTTCGAATTCTTCTTCTTCTTCTTCTTCTTCTTCTTCTTCTTCGAATTCTTCTTCTTCGAATTCTTCTTCGAATTCTTCTTATTATTATTCTTCTTCGAATTCTTCTTCTTCTTCGAATTCTTCTTATTATTCTTCGAATTCTTCTTCTTCGAATTCTTCTTCTTCTTCTTTGAATTCTTCTTCTCCTTCTTCGAATTCTTCTTCTTCGAATTCTTCTTCTTCGAATTCTTCTTTGAATTCTTCTTCTTCGAATTCTTCTTCTTCGAATTCTTCTTCGAATTTTTCTTCTTCTTTGAATTCTTCTTCGAATTGTTCTTCGAATTCTTCTTCTTCGAATTCTTCGAATTCTTCGAATTCTTCTTCTTCGAATTCTTCTTCGAATTCTTCTTCGAATTCTTCTTCTTCTTCGAATTCTTCTTCTTCTTCTTCGAATTCTTCTTCTTCTTCTTCGAATTCTTCTTTGAATTCTTCTTCTTCGAATTTTTCTTCTTCTTCGAATTCTTCTTCGAATTCTTCTTCCAATGCTTCTTCCAATTCTTCTTCTTCTTCGAATTCTTCTTCTTCTTCTTCGAATTCATCTTCTTCTTCGAATTCTTCGAATTCTACTTCGAATTCTTCTTCTTCTTCTTCGAAATCTTCTTCTTCTTCGAATTCTTCTTCGAATTCTTCTTCGAGTTCTTCTTCTTCTTCGAATTCTTCTTCTTCTTCGAATTATTCTTCTTCTTATTCTTCGAATTCTTCTTCTTCGAATTCTTCTTCTTCTTTGAATTCTTCTTCTCCTTCTTCGAATTCTTCTTCTTCGAATTCTTCTTTGAATTCTTCTTCTTCGAATTCTTCTTCTTCGAATTCTTCTTCGAATTTTTCTTCTTCTTTGAATTCTTCTTCGAATTGTTCTTCGAATTCTTCTTCTTCGAATTCTTCGAATTCTTCGAATTCTTCTTCTTCGAATTCTTCTTCGAATTCTTCTTCGAATTCTTCTTCTTCTTCGAATTCTTCTTCTTCTTCTTCGAATTCTTCTTTGAATTCTTCTTCTTCGAATTTTTCTTCTTCTTCGAATTCTTCTTCGAATTCTTCTTCCAATGCTTCTTCCAATTCTTCTTCTTCTTCGAATTCTTCTTCTTCTTCTTCGAATTCATCTTCTTCTTCGAATTCTTCGAATTCTACTTCGAATTCTTCTTCTTCTTCTTCGAAATCTTCTTCTTCTTCGAATTCTTCTTCGAATTCTTCTTCGAGTTCTTCTTCTTCTTCGAATTCTTCTTCTTCTTCGAATTATTCTTCTTCTTATTCTTCGAATTCTTCTTCTTCGAATTCTTCTTCTTCTTTGAATTCTTCTTCTCCTTCTTCGAATTCTTCTTCTTCGAATTCTTCTTCTTCGAATTCTTCGAATTCTTCTTCTTCGAATTCTTCTTCTACTTCTTCTTCTTCTTCTTCGAATTCTTCTTCTTCTTCGAATTCTTCTTCTTCGAATTCTTCCTCTTCTTCGAATTCTTCTTCTTCTTCGAATTCTTCTTCGAATTCTTCTTCTTCGAATTCTTCTTCGAATTCTCCTTCGAATTCTTCTTCTTTGAATTCTTCTTCGAATTCTTCTTCGAATTCTTCTTCTTCGAATTCTTCTTCGAATTCTTCTTCGAATTCTTTTTCTTCGAATTCTTCTTCTTCTTCGAATTCTTCTTCTTCTTCTTCTTCTTCTTATTCTTCTTCTTCTTCTTCTTCGAATTCTTCTTCTTCGAATTCTTCTTCGAATTCTTCTTCTTCTTATTCTTCTTCGAATTCTTCTTCTTCTTCGAATTCTTCTTCTTCTTATTCTTCGAATTCTTCTTCTTCGAATTCTTCTTCTTCTTCTTTGAATTCTTCTTCTCCTTCTTCGAATTCTTCTTCTTCGAATTCTTCTTCTTCGAATTCTTCGAATTCTTCTTCTTCTTCTTCTTCGAATTCTTCTTTGAATTCTTCTTCTTCGACTTCTTCTTCTTCGTCGAATTCTTCTTCGAATCCTTATTCGAATTCTTCTTATTCGAATTCTTATTCGAATTCTTCTTCCTCTTCGAATTCTTCTTCTTCTTCTTCGAATTCTTCTTCTTCGAAATCTTCTTCGAATTCTTCTTCTTCTTCTACATCTTCGAATTCTTCTTCGAATTCTTCTTCTTCTTCTTCTTCTTCTTCTTCTTCTTCTTCTTCGAATTCTTCCTCTTCTTCGAATTCTTTTTCTTCTTCGAATTCTTCTTCGAATTATTCTTCTTCGAATTCTTCTTCGAATTCTTCTTCTTAGAAATCTTCTTCGAATTCTTCTTCTTCTTATTCTTCTTCTTCGAATTCTTCTTCGAATTCCTCTTCTTTTTCTTAGAATTCTTCTTCGAACTCTTCTTCTTCTTCGAATTCTTCTTTGAATTATTCTTTTTCTTCGAATTCTTCTTCGAATTCTTCTTCTTCTTCGAATTCTTCTTCTTCGAATTCTTCGAATTCTTCTTCTTCTTCGAATTCTTCTTCGAATTCTTCTTCGAATTCTTCTCCTTCTTCGAATTCTTCTTCTTCTTCTTATTCCAATTCTTCTTCGAATTCTTCTTCTTCTTCTTCGAATTCTTCTTCTTCTTATTCTTCGAATTCTTCTTCTTCTTCGAATTCTTCTTCTTCGAATTCTTCTTCTTCTTCGAATTCTTCTTCTTCGAATTCTTCGAATTCTTCTTCGAATTCTTCTTCGAATTCTTCTCCTTCTTCGAATTATTCTTCTTCTTCTTATTCCAATTCTTCTTCGAATTCTTCTTCTTCTTCTTCGAATTCTTCTTCTTCTTATTCTTCGAATTCTTCTTCTTCTTCGAATTCTTCTTCTTCGAATTCTTCTTTTTCTTCGAATTCTTCTTCTTCGAGTTCTTCTTCTTCTTCTTCGAATTCTTCTTCTTCTTCTTCGAATTCTTCTTTGAATTCTTCTTCTTCGACTTCTTCTTCTTCGTCGAATTCTTCTTCGAATTCTTATTCGAATTCTTCCTCTTCGAATTCTTCTTCGAATTCTTCTTCTTCTTCGAATTCTTCTTCTTCTTCTTCGAATTCTTCTTCTTCGAAATCTTCTTCGAATTCTTCTTCTTCTTCTACTTCTTCGAATTCTTCTTCGAATTCTTCTTCTTCTTCTTCTTCTTCGAATTCTTCTTCGAATTCTTCTTCGAATTCTTCTTCTTCGAATTCTTCTTCTTCTTCTTCTTCGAATTCTTCTTGGAATTCTTCTTCGAATTCTTCTTCTTCTTCGAATTCTTCACCTTCTTCTTCGAATTCTTCACCTTCTTCTTCGAATTCTTCACCTTCTTCTTCGAATTCTTCTTCTTCTTCTTCGAATTCTTCGAATTCTTCTTCTTCGAATTCTTCTTCTACTTCTTCTTCTTCTTCTACGAATTCTTCTTCTTCTTCTTCGAATTCTTCTTCTTCGAAATCTTATTCGAATTCGTCTTCTTCTTCGAATTCTTCTTCGAAATCTTCTTCGAATTCTTCTTCGAATACTTCTTCGAATTCTTCTTCGAATTCTTCTTCGAATTCTTCTTCGAATTCTTCTTCTTCGAATTCTTCTTCTTCTTCTTCTTCGAATTCTTCTTGGAATTCTTCTTCGAATTCTTCTTCTTCTTCGAATTCTTCACCTTCTTCTTCGAATTCTTCACCTTCTTCTTCGAATTCTTCACCTTCTTCTTCGAATTCTTCTTCTTCTTCTTCGAATTCTTCGAATTCTTCTTCTTCGAATTCTTCTTCTACTTCTTCTTCTTCTACGAATTCTTCTTCTTCTTCTTCGAATTCTTCTTCTTCGAAATCTTATTCGAATTCGTCTTCTTCTTCGAATTCTTCTTCGAAATCTTCTTCGAATTCTTCTTCGAATACTTCTTCGAATTCTTCTTCGAATTCTTCTTCTTCTTCTTCAATTTCTTCTTCTTCTTCTTCTTCTTCTTCTTCTTCGAATTCTTCTTCGAATTCTTCTTCGAATTCTTCTTCTTCTTCGAATTCTTCTTTGAATTCTTCTTCGAATTCTTCTTCTTCGAATTCTTCTTCGAATTCTTCGAATTCTTCTTCTTCTTCTTCGAATTCTTCTTCTTTTACTTCGAATTCTTCTTCTTCGAATTCTTCTTCTTCTTCTTCTTCGAATTCTTCGATTTCTTCGAATTCTTCTTCTTCGAATTCTTCTTCTTCTTCGAATTCTTCTTTGAATTCTTCTTCTTCGAATTCTTCTTCTTCGAATTCTTCTTCGAATTCTTCTTCGAATTCTTCTTCTTCTTTGAATTCTTCTTCGAATTGTTCTTCGAATTCTTCTTCTTCGAATT
Source organism: Porphyrio hochstetteri (assembly GCA_020800305.1). Lineage (NCBI taxonomy): Eukaryota > Metazoa > Chordata > Aves > Gruiformes > Rallidae > Porphyrio > Porphyrio hochstetteri. Next base: position 303,370 of record JAJHSY010000157.1, on the reverse strand, counting down.
CTTCGAATTCTTCTTCTTCGAATTCTTCTTCTTCTTTGAATTCTTCTTCTCCTTCTTCGAATTCTTCTTCTTCGAATTCTTCTTCTTAGAATTCTTCGAATTCTTCTTCTTCGAATTCTTCTTCTACTTCTTCTTCTTCTTCTTCGAATTCTTCTTCTTCTTCGAATTCTTCTTCTTCGAATTCTTCCTCTTCTTCGAATTCTTCTTCTTCTTCGAATTCTTCTTCGAATTCTTCTTCTTCGAATTCTTCTTCGAATTCTTCTTCGAATTCTTCTTCTTGGAATTCTTCTTCGAATTCTTCTTCGAATTCTTCTTCTTCGAATTCTTCTTCGAATTCTTCTTCGAATTCTTTTTCTTCGAATTCTTCTTCTTCGAATTCTTCTTCGAATTCTTCTTCTTCTTCTTCTTCTTCTTCTTCTTCTTCGAATTCTTCTTCTTCGAATTCTTCTTAGTATTATTCTTCTTCGAATTCTTCTTCTTCTTATTCTTCGAATTCTTCTTCTTCGAATTCTTCTTCTTCTTCTTTGAATTCTTCTTCTCCTTCTTCGAATTCTTCTTCTTCGAATTCTTCGAATTCTTCTTCTTCGAATTCTTCTTCTACTTCTTCTTCTTCTTCTTCGAATTCTTCTTCTTCTTCGAATTCTTCCTCTTCTTCGAATTCTTCCTCTTCTTCGAATTCTTCCTCTTCTTCGAATTCTTCTTCTTCTTCGAATTCTTCTTCGAATTCTTCTTCTTCGAATTCTTCTTCGAATTCTTCTTCGAATTCTTCTTCGAATTCTTCTTCTTCTTCGAATTCTTCTTCTTCTTCTTCTTCGAATTCTTCTTCTTCTTCTTCGAATTCTTCTTTTTCTTCGAATTCTTCTTCTTCGAGTTCTTCTTCTATTTCTTCGAATTCTTCTTCTTCTTCTCCGAATTCTTCTTTGAATTCTTCTTCTTCGACTTCTTCTTCTTCGTCGAATTCTTCTTCGAATTCTTATTCGAATTCTTCCTCTTCGAATTCTTATTCCAATTCTTCTTCTTCTTCCAATTCTTCTTCTTCGAATTCTTCTTCTTCGAAATCTTCTTCGAATTCTTCTTCTTCTTCTACTTCTTCGAATTCTTCTTCGAATTCTTCTTCTTCTTCTTCTTCTTCTTCTTCGAATTCTTCTTCGAATTCTTCGAATTCTTCTTCTTCTTCGAATTCTTCTTCGAATTCTTCTTCGAATTCTTCTTCTTTGAATTCTTCTTCGAAATCTTCTTCGAATTCTTCTTCTTCGAATACTTCTTCGAATTCTTCTTCGAATTCTTCTTCTTCTTCGATTTCTTCTTCTTCATCGAATTCTTCTTCTTCTTCGAATTCTTCTTGGAATTCTTCTTCGAATTCTTCTTCTTCTTCGAATTCTTCACCTTCTTCTTCGAATTCTTCACCTTCTTCTTCTTAATTCTTCTTCTTCTTCTTCTTCTTCGAATTCTTCTTTGAATTCTTCTTCGAATTCTTCGAATTCTACTTCGAATTCTTCTTCTTCTTCTTCGAAATCTTCTTCTTCTTCGAATTCTTCTTCGAATTCTTCTTCGAGTTCTTCTTCTTCTTCGAATTCTTCTTCTTCTTCGAATTCTTCTTGGAATTCTTCTTCGAATTCTTCTTCTTCTTCGAATTCTTCACCTTCTTCTTCGAATTCTTCACCTTCTTCTTCTTAATTCTTCTTCTTCTTCTTCTTCTTCGAATTCTTCTTTGAATTCTTCTTCGAATTCTTCGAATTCTACTTCGAATTCTTCTTCTTCTTCGAAATCTTCTTCTTCTTCGAATTCTTCTTCGAATTCTTCTTCGAGTTCTTCTTCTTCTTCGAATTCTTCTTCTTCTTCGAATTATTCTTCTTCTTATTCTTCGAATTCTTCTTCTTCGAATTCTTCTTCTTCTTTGAATTCTTCTTCTCCTTCTTCGAATTCTTCTTCTTCAAATTCTTCTTCTTCGAATTCTTCGAATTCTTCTTCTTCGAATTCTTCTTCTACTTCTTCTTCTTCTTCTTCTTCGAATTCTTCTTATTCTTCGAATTCTTCTTCTTCGAATTCTTCCTCTTCTTCGAATTCTTCTTCTTCTTCGAATTCTTCTTCGAATTCTTCTTCTTCGAATTCTTCTTCGAATTCTTCTTCCTTGAATTCTTCTTCGAATTCTTCTTCGAATTCTTCTTCTTCGAATTCTTCTTCGAATTCTTCTTCGAATTCTTTTTCTTCGAATTCTTCTTCTTCGAATTCTTCTTCTTCTTCTTCTTCTTCTTCGAATTCTTCTTCTTCGAATTCTTCTTCTTCGAATTCTCCTTCGAATTCTTCTTATTATTATTCTTCTTCGAATTCTTCTTCTTCTTCGAATTCTTCTTCTTATTATTCTTCGAATTCTTCTTCTTCGAATTCTTCTTCTTCTTCTTTGAATTCTTCTTCTCCTTCTTCGAATTCTTCTTCTTCGAATTCTTCTTCTTCGAATTCTTCGAATTCTTCTTCTTCGAATTCTTCTTCTACTTCTTCTTCTTCTTCTTCGAATTCTTCTTCTTCTTCGAATTCTTCTTCTTCTTCGAATTCTTCTTCTTCGAATTCTTCCTCTTCTTCGAATTCTTCCTCTTCTTCGAATTCTTCTTCTTCTTCGAATTCTTCTTCGAATTCTTCTTCTTCGAATTCTTCTTCGAATTCTTCTTCGAATTCTTCTTCTTCGAATTCTTCTTCTTCTTATTCTTCGAATTCTTTTTCGAATTCTTCTTCGAATTCTTCTTCGAATGCTTCTTCTTCGAATTCTTCTTCTTCTTTTCCTTCTTCTTCTTCTTCTTCTTCTTCTTCTTCTTCTTCTTCTTCTTCTTCTTCTTCTTCTTCTTCTTCTTCTTCTTCTTCGAATTCTTCTTCTTCTTCTTCTTCTTCGAATTCTTCTTATTATTCTTCTTCGAATTCTTTTTCGAATTCTTCTTCGAATTCTTCTTCGAATTCTGCGAATTCTTCGAATTCTTCGAATTCTTCTTCGAATTCTTCGAATTCTTCGAATTCTTCTTCTTCGAATACTTCTTCGAATTCTTCTTCGAATTCTTCTTCTTCTTCTTCGATTTCTTCTTCTTCGAATTCTTCTTCTTCTTCGAATTCTTCTTGGAATTCTTCTTCGAATTCTTCTTCTTCTTCGAATTCTTCACCTTCCTCTTCTTAATTCTTCTTCTTCTTCTTCTTCTTCGAATTCTTCTTTGAATTCTTCTTCGAATTCTTCGAATTCTACTTCGAATTCTTCTTCTTCTTCTTCGAAATCTTCTTCTTCTTCGAATTCTTCTTCGAATTCTTCTTCGAGTTCTTCTTCTTCGAATTCTTCTTCTTCTTCGAATTATTCTTCTTCTTATTCTTCGAATTCTTCTTCTTCGAATTCTTCTTCTTTGAATTCTTCTTCTCCTTCTTCGAATTCTTCTTCTTCAAATTCTTCTTCTTCGAATTCTTCGAATTCTTCTTCTTCGAATTCTTCTTCTACTTCTTCTTCTTCTTCTTCTTCGAATTCTTCTTATTCTTCGAATTCTTCTTCTTCGAATTCTTCCTCTTCTTCGAATTCTTCTTCTTCTTCGAATTCTTCTTCTTCTTCGAATTCTTCTTCGAATTCTTCTTCCTTGAATTCTTCTTCGAATTCTTCTTCGAATTCTTCTTCTTCGAATTCTTCTTCGAATTCTTCTTCGAATTCTTTTTCTTCGAATTCTTCTTCTTCGAATTCTTCTTCTTCTTCTTCTTCTTCTTCTTCTTCTTCGAATTCTTCTTCTTCGAATTCTTCTTCGAATTCTTCTTATTATTATTCTTCTTCGAATTCTTCTTCTTCTTCGAATTCTTCTTCTTATTATTCTTCGAATTCTTCTTCTTCGAATTCTTCTTCTTCTTCTTTGAATTCTTCTTCTCCTTCTTCGAATTCTTCTTCTTCGAATTCTTCTTCTTCGAATTCTTCTTTGAATTCTTCTTCTTCGAATTCTTCTTCTTCGAATTCTTCTTCGAATTCTTCTTCTTCTTTGAATATTTCTTCGAATTGTTCTTCGAATTCTTCTTCTTCGAATTCTTCGAATTCTTCGAATTCTTCTTCTTCGAATTCTTCTTCGAATTCTTCTTCGAATTCTTCTTCTTCTTCGAATTCTTCTTCTTCTTCTTCGAATTCTTCTTTGAATTCTTCTTCTTCGAATTTTTCTTCTTCTTCGAATTCTTCTTCGAATTCTTCTTCCAATGCTTCTTCCAATTCTTCTTCTTCTTCGAATTCTTCTTCTTCTTCTTCGAATTCATCTTCTTCTTCGAATTCTTCGAATTCTACTTCGAATTCTTCTTCTTCTTCTTCGAAATCTTCTTCTTCTTCGAATTCTTCTTCGAATTCTTCTTCGAGTTCTTCTTCTTCTTCGAATTCTTCTTCTTCTTCGAATTATTCTTCTTATTATTCTTCGAATTCTTCTTCGAATTCTTCTTCTTCTTTGAATTCTTCTTCTCCTTCTTCGAATTCTTCTTCTTCGAATTCTTCTTCTTCGAATTCTTCGAATTCTTCTTCTTCGAATTCTTCTTCTACTTCTTCTTCTTCTTCTTCGAATTCTTCTTCTTCTTCGAATTCTTCTTCTTCGAATTCTTCCTCTTCTTCGAATTCTTCTTCTTCTTCGAATTCTTCTTCGAATTCTTCTTCTTCGAATTCTTCTTCGAATTCTCCTTCGAATTCTTCTTCTTTGAATTCTTCTTCGAATTCTTCTTCGAATTCTTCGTCTTCGAATTCTTCTTCGAATTCTTCTTCGAATTCTTTTTCTTCGAATTCTTCTTCTTCTTCGAATTCTTCTTCTTCTTCTTCTTCTTCTTATTCTTCTTCTTCTTCTTCGAATTCTTCTTCTTCTTCTTCTTCTTCGAATTCTTCTTCTTCTTATTCTTCTTCGAATTCTTCTTCTTCTTCGAATTCTTCTTCTTCTTATTCTTCGAATTCTTCTTCTTCGAATTCTTCTTCTTCTTCTTTGAATTCTTCTTCTCCTTCTTCGAATTCTTCTTCTTCGAATTCTTCTTCTTCGAATTCTTCTTCTTCTTCTTCTTCTTCTTCTTCGAATTCTTCTTTGAATTCTTCTTCTTCGACTTCTTCTTCTTCGTCGAATTCTTCTTCGAATCCTTATTCGAATTCTTCTTATTCGAATTCTTATTCGAATTCTTCTTCCTCTTCGAATTCTTCTTCTTCTTCTTCGAATTCTTCTTCTTCGAAATCTTCTTCGAATTCTTCTTCTTCTTCTACATCTTCGAATTCTTCTTCGAATTCTTCTTCTTCTTCTTCTTCTTCTTCTTCGAATTCTTCTTCTTCGAATTCTTCCTCTTCTTCGAATTCTTTTTCTTCTTCGAATTCTTCTTCGAATTATTCTTCTTCGAATTCTTCTTCGAATTCTTCTTCTTAGAAATCTTCTTCGAATTCTTCTTCTTCTTATTCTTCTTCTACGAATTCTTCTTCAAATTACTCTTCTTTTTCTTAGAATTCTTCTTCGAACTCTTCTTCTTCTTCGAATTCTTCTTTGAATTATTCTTTTTCTTCGAATTCTTCTTCGAATTCTTCTTCTTCGAATTCTTCTTCTTCGAATTCTTCGAATTCTTCTTCTTCTTCGAATTCTTCTTCGAATTCTTCTTCGAATTCTTCTCCTTCTTCGAATTATTCTTCTTCTTCTTATTCCAATTCTTCTTCGAATTCTTCTTCTTCTTCTTCGAATTCTTCTTCTTCTTATTCTTCGAATTCTTCTTCTTCTTCGAATTCTTCTTCTTCGAATTCTTCTTCTTCTTCGAATTCTTCTTCTTCGAATTCTTCGAATTCTTCTTCTTCTTCGAATTCTTCTTCGAATTCTTCTCCTTCTTCGAATTATTCTTCTTCTTCTTATTCCAATTCTTCTTCGAATTCTTCTTCTTCTTCTTCGAATTCTTCTTCTTCTTATTCTTCGAATTCTTCTTCTTCTTCGAATTCTTCTTCTTCGAATTCTTCTTTTTCTTCGAATTCTTCTTCTTCGAGTTCTTCTTCTTCTTCTTCGAATTCTTCTTCTTCTTCTTCGAATTCTTCTTTGAATTCCTCTTCTTCGACTTCTTCTTCTTCGTCGAATTCTTCTTCGAATTCTTATTCGAATTCTTCCTCTTCGAATTCTTATTCCAATTCTTCTTCTTCTTCGAATTCTTCTTCTTCTTCTTCGAATTCTTCTTCTTCGAAATCTTCTTCGAATTCTTCTTCTTCTTCTACTTCTTCGAATTCTTCTTCGAATTCTTCTTCTTCTTCTTCTTCTTCGAATTCTTCTTCGAATTCTTCTTCGAATTCTTCTTCTTCGAATTCTTCTTCTTCTTCTTCTTCGAATTCTTCTTGGAATTCTTCTTCGAATTCTTCTTCTTCTTCGAATTCTTCACCTTCTTCTTCGAATTCTTCACCTACTTCTTCGAATTCTTCACCTTCTTCTTCGAATTCTTCTTCTTCTTCTTCGAATTCTTCGAATTCTTCTTCTTCGAATTCTTCGAATTCTTCTTCTTCGAATCCTTCTTCTACTTCTTCTTCTTCTTCTACGAATTCTTCTTCTTCTTCTTCGAATTCTTCTTCTTCGAAATCTTATTCGAATTCGTCTTCTTCTTCGAATTCTTCTTCGAAATCTTCTTCGAATTCTTCTTCGAATACTTCTTCGAATTCTTCTTCTAATTCTTCTTCTTCTTCTTCGATTTCTTCTTCTTCTTCTTCTTCGAATTCTTCTTCGAATTCTTCTTCGAATTCTTCTTCTTCTTCGAATTCTTCTTTGAATTCTTCTTCGAATTCTTCTTCTTCGAATTCTTCTTCGAATTCTTCGAATTCTTCTTCTTCTTCTTCGAATTCTTCTTCTTTTACTTCGAATTCTTCTTCTTCGAATTCTTCTTCTTCTTCTTCTTCGAATTCCTCGATTTCTTCGAATTCTTCTTCTTCGAATTCTTCTTCTTCTTCGAATTCTTCTTTGAATTCTTCTTCTTCGAATTCTTCTTCTTCGAATTCTTCTTCGAATTCTTCTTCGAATTCTTCTTCTTCTTTGAATTCTTCTTCGAATTGTTCTTCGAATTCTTCTTCGAATTCTTCGAATTCTTCTTCTTCGAATTCTTCTTCGAATTCTTCTTCGAATTCTTCTTCTTCTTCGAATTCTTCTTCTTCGAATTCTTCTTTGAATTCTTCTTCTTCGAATTTTTCTTCTTCTTCGAATTCTTCTTCGAATTCTTCTTCCAATGCTTCTTCCAATTCTTCTTCTTCTTCTTCTTCGAATTCTTCTTCTTCTTCTTCGAATTCATCTTCTTCTTCGAATTCTTCGAATTCTACTTCGAATTCTTCTTCTTCTTCTTCGAAATCTTCTTCTTCTTCGAATTCTTCTTCGAATTCTTCTTCGAGTTCTTCTTCTTCTTCGAATTCTTCTTCTTCTTCGAATTATTCTTCTTCTTATTCTTCGAATTCTTCTTCTTATTCTTCGAATTCTTCTTCTTCGAATTCTTCTTCTTCTTTGAATTCTTCTTCTCCTTCTTCGAATTCTTCTTCTTCGAATTCTTCTTCTTCGAATTCTTCGAATTCTTCTTCTTCGAATTCTTCTTCTACTTCTTCTTCTTCTTCTTCGAATTCTTCTTCTTCTTCGAATTCTTATTCTTCGAATTCCTCCTCTTCTTCGAATTCTTCTTCTTCTTCGAATTCTTCTTCGAATTCTTCTTCTTCGAATTCTTCTTCGAATTCTCCTTCGAATTCTTCTTCTTTGAATTCTTCTTCGAATTCTTCTTCGAATTCTTCTTCTTCGAATTCTTCTTAGAATTCTTCTTCGAATTCTTTTTCTTCGAATTCTTCTTCTTCTTCTTCTTCTTCTTCTTCTTCTTCTTCTTATTCTTATTCTTCTTCTTCTTCTTCTTCGAATTCTTCTTCTCGAATTCTTCTTCGAATTCTTCTTCTTCTTATTCTTCTTCGAATTCTTCTTCTTCTTCGAATTCTTCTTCTTCTTATTCTTCGAATTCTTCTTCTTCGAATTCTTCTTCTTCTTCTTTGAATTCTTCTTCTCCTTCTTCGAATTCTTCTTCTTCGAATTCTTCTTCTCCTTCTTCGAATTCTTCTTCTTCGAATTCTTCTTCTTCGAATTCTTCGAATTCTTCTTCTTCTTCTTCTTCGAATTCTTCTTTGAATTCTTCTTCTTCGACTTCTTCTTCTTCTTTGAATTCTTCTTCGAATTGTTCTTCGAATTCTTCTTCTTCGAATTCTTCGAATTCTTCTTCTTCGAATTCTTCTTCGAATTCTTCTTCGAATTCTTCTTCTTCTTCGAATTCTTCTTCTTCGAATTCTTCTTTGAATTCTTCTTCTTCGAATTTTTCTTCTTCTTCGAATTCTTCTTCGAATTCTTCTTCCAATGCTTCTTCCAATTCTTCTTCTTCTTCTTCTTCGAATTCTTCTTCTTCTTCTTCGAATTCATCTTCTTCTTCGAATTCTTCGAATTCTACTTCGAATTCTTCTTCTTCTTCTTCGAAATCTTCTTCTTCTTCGAATTCTTCTTCGAATTCTTCTTCGAGTTCTTCTTCTTCTTCGAATTCTTCTTCTTCTTCGAATTATTCTTCTTCTTATTCTTCGAATTCTTCTTCTTATTCTTCGAATTCTTCTTCTTCGAATTCTTCTTCTTCTTTGAATTCTTCTTCTCCTTCTTCGAATTCTTCTTCTTCGAATTCTTCTTCTTCGAATTCTTCGAATTCTTCTTCTTCGAATTCTTCTTCTACTTCTTCTTCTTCTTCTTCGAATTCTTCTTCTTCTTCGAATTCTTATTCTTCGAATTCCTCCTCTTCTTCGAATTCTTCTTCTTCTTCGAATTCTTCTTCGAATTCTTCTTCTTCGAATTCTTCTTCGAATTCTCCTTCGAATTCTTCTTCTTTGAATTCTTCTTCGAATTCTTCTTCGAATTCTTCTTCTTCGAATTCTTCTTCGAATTCTTCTTCGAATTCTTTTTCTTCGAATTCTTCTTCTTCTTCTTCTTCTTCTTCTTCTTCTTCTTCTTCTTCTTATTCTTCTTCTTCTTCTTCTTCGAATTCTTCTTCTCGAATTCTTCTTCGAATTCTTCTTCTTCTTATTCTTCTTCGAATTCTTCTTCTTCTTCGAATTCTTCTTCTTCTTATTCTTCGAATTCTTCTTCTTCGAATTCTTCTTCTTCTTCTTTGAATTCTTCTTCTCCTTCTTCGAATTCTTCTTCTTCGAATTCTTCTTCTCCTTCTTCGAATTCTTCTTCTTCGAATTCTTCTTCTTCGAATTCTTCGAATTCTTCTTCTTCTTCTTCTTCGAATTCTTCTTTGAATTCTTCTTCTTCGACTTCTTCTTCTTCGTCGAATTCTTCTTCGAATCCTTATTCGAATTCTTCTTATTCGAATTCTTATTCGAATTCTTCTTCCTCTTCGAATTCTTCTTCTTCTTCTTCGAATTCTTCTTCTTCGAAATCTTCTTCGAATTCTTCTTCTTCTTCTACATCTTCGAATTCTTCTTCGAATTCTTCTTCTTCTTCTTCTTCTTCTTCTTCGAATTCTTCTTCTTCGAATTCTTCCTCTTCTTCGAATTCTTTTTCTTCTTCGAATTCTTCTTCGAATTATTCTTCTTCGAATTCTTCTTCGAATTCTTCTTCTTAGAAATCTTCTTCGAATTCTTCTTCTTCTTATTCTTCTTCTTCGAATTCTTCTTCGAATTCCTCTTCTTTTTCTTCGAATTCTTCTTCGAACTCTTCTTCTAATTCTTCTTCTTCGAATTCTTCGAATTCTTCTTCTTCTTCGAATTCTTCTTCGAATTCTTCTTCTTCTTATTCTTCGAATTCTTCTTCTTCTTCGAATTCTTCTTCTTCGAATTCTTCTTCTTCTTCGAATTCTTCTTCTTCGAATTCTTCTTTTTCTTCGAATTCTTCTTCTTCGAGTTCTTCTTCTTCTTCTTCGAATTCTTCTTCTTCTTCTTCGAATTCTTCTTTGAATTCTTCTTCTTCGACTTCTTCTTCTTCGTCGAATTCTTCTTCGAATTCTTATTCGAATTCTTCCTCTTCGAATTCTTATTCCAATTCTTCTTCTTCTTCGAATTCTTCTTCTTCTTCTTCGAATTCTTCTTCTTCGAAATCTTCTTCGAATTCTTCTTCTTCTTCTATTTCTTCGAATTCTTCTTCGAATTCTTCTTCTTCTTCGAATTCTTCGAATTCTTCTTCGAATTCTTCTTCGAATTCTTCTTCTTCTTCTTCTTCGAATTCTTCTTGGAATTCTTCTTCGAATTCTTCTTCTTCTTCGAATTCTTCACCTTCTTCTTCGAATTCTTCTTCTTCTTCGAATTCTTCGAATTCTTCTTCTTCGAATTCTTCGAATTCTTCTTCTTCGAATTCTTCTTCTACTTCTTCTTCTTCTTCTACGAATTCTTCTTCTTCTTCTTCGAATTCTTCTTCTTCGAAATCTTATTCGAATTCGTCTTCTTCTTCGAATTCTTCTTCGAAATCTTCTTCGAATTCTTCTTCGAATACTTCTTCGAATTCTTCTTCTAATTCTTCTTCTTCTTCTTCGATTTCTTCTTCTTCTTCTTCTTCTTCTTCTTCTTCTTCTTCTTCGAATTCTTCTTCGAATTCTTCTTCTTCTTCGAATTCTTCTTTGAATTCTTCTTCGAATTCTTCTTCTTCGAATTCTTCTTCGAATTCTTCGAATTCTTCTTCTTCTTCTTCGAATTCTTCTTCTTTTACTTCGAATTCTTCTTCTTCCAATTCTTCTTCTTCTTCTTCTTCGAATTCTTCGATTTCTTCGAATTCTTCTTCTTCGAATTCTTCTTCTTCTTCGAATTCTTCTTTGAATTCTTCTTCTTCGAATTCTTCTTCTTCGAATTCTTCTTCGAATTCTTCTTCGAATTCTTCTTCTTCTTTGAATTCTTCTTCGAATTGTTCTTCGAATTCTTCTTCTTCGAATTCTTCGAATTCTTCTTCTTCGAATTCTTCTTCGAATTCTTCTTCGAATTCTTCTTCTTCTTCGAATTCTTCTTCTTCTTCTTCGAATTCTACTTTGAATTCTTCTTCTTCGAATTTTTCTTCTCCTTCGAATTCTTCTTCGAATTCTTCTTCGAATGCTTCTTCCAATTCTTCTTCTTCTTCTTCTTCGAATTCTTCTTCTTCTTCTTCGAATTCATCTTCTTCTTCGAATTCTTCGAATTCTACTTCGAATTCTTCTTCTTCTTCTTCGAAATCTTCTTCTTCTTCGAATTCTTCTTCGAATTCTTCTTCGAGTTCTTCTTCTTCTTCGAATTCTTCTTCTTCTTCGAATTATTCTTCTTCTTATTCTTCGAATTCTTCTTCTTCGAATTCTTCTTCTTCTTTGAATTCTTCTTCTCCTTCTTCGAATTCTTCTTCTTCGAATTCTTCTTCTTCGAATTCTTCGAATTCTTCTTCTTCGAATTCTTCTTCTACTTCTTCTTCTTCTTCTTCGAATTCTTCTTCTTCTTCGAATTCTTCTTCTTCGAATTCTTCCTCTTCTTCGAATTCTTCCTCTTCTTCGAATTCTTCTTCTTCTTCGAATTCTTCTTCGAATTCTTCTTCTTCGAATTCTTCTTCGAATTCTTCTTCGAATTCTTCTTCTTTGAATTCTTCTTCGAATTCTTCTTCGAATTCTTCTTCTTCGAATTCTTCTTCGAATTCTTCTTCGAATTCTTTTTCTTCGAATTCTTCTTCTTCGAATTCTTCTTCTTCTTCTTCTTCTTCTTCTTCTTCTTCTTCGAATTCTTCTTCTTCGAATTCTTCTTATTATTATTCTTCTTCGAATTCTTCTTCTTCTTATTCTTCGAATTCTTCTTCTTCGAATTCTTCTTCTTCTTCTTTGAATTCTTCTTCTCCTTCTTCGAATTCTTCTTCTTCGAATTCTTCGAATTCTTCTTCTTCGAATTCTTCTTCTTCGAATTCTTCGAATTCTTCTTCTTCTTCTTCTTCGAATTCTTCTTTGAATTCTTCTTCTTCGACTTCTTCTTCTTCGTCGAATTCTTCTTCGAATCCTTATTCGAATTCTTCTTATTCGAATTCTTATTCGAATTCTTCTTCTTCTTCGAATTCTTCTTCTTCCTCTTCGATTTCTTCTTCTTCTTCGAATTCTTCTTCTTCTTCGAATTCTTCTTGGAATTCTTCTTCGAATTCTTCTTCTTCTTCGAATTCTTCACCTTCTTCTTCGAATTCTTCACCTTCTTCTTCTTAATTCTTCTTCTTCTTCTTCTTCTTCGAATTCTTCTTTGAATTCTTCTTCGAATTCTTCGAATTCTACTTCGAATTCTTCTTCTTCTTCTTTGAAATCTTCTTCTTCTTCGAATTCTTCTTCGAATTCTTCTTCGAGTTCTTCTTCTTCTTCGAATTCTTCTTCTTCTTCGAATTATTCTTCTTCTTATTCTTCGAATTCTTCTTCTTCGAATTCTTCTTCTTCTTTGAATTCTTCTTCTCCTTCTTCGAATTCTTCTTCTTCAAATTCTTCTTCTTCGAATTCTTCGAATTCTTCTTCTTCGAATTCTTCTTCTACTTCTTCTTCTTCTTCTTCTTCGAATTCTTCTTATTCTTCGAATTCTTCTTCTTCGAATTCTTCCTCTTCTTCGAATTCTTCTTCTTCTTCGAATTCTTCTTCGAATTCTTCTTCTTCGAATTCTTCTTCGAATTCTTCTTCCTTGAATTCTTCTTCGAATTCTTCTTCGAATTCTTCTTCTTCGAATTCTTCTTCGAATTCTTCTTCGAATTCTTCTTCTTCGAATTCTTCTTCTTCGAATTCTCCTTCGAATTCTTCTTATTATTATTCTTCTTCGAATTCTTCTTCTTCTTCGAATTCTTCTTCTTATTATTCTTCGAATTCTTCTTCGAATTCTTCTTCTTCTTCTTTGAATTCTTCTTCTCCTTCTTCGAATTCTTCTTCTTCGAATTCTTCTTCTTCGAATTCTTCGAATTCTTCTTCTTCGAATTCTTCTTCTACTTCTTCTTCTTCTTCTTCGAATTCTTCTTCTTCTTCGAATTCTTCTTCTTCTTCGAATTCTTCTTCTTCGAATTCTTCCTCTTCTTCGAATTCTTCCTCTTCTTCGAATTCTTCTTCTTCTTCGAATTCTTCTTCGAATTCTTCTTCTTCGAATTCTTCTTCGAATTCTTCTTCGAATCCTTCTTCTTCGAATTCTTCTTCTCCTTATTCTTCGAATTCTTTTTCGAATTCTTCTTCGAATTCTTCTTCGAATGCTTCTTCTTCGAATTCTTCTTCTTCTTTTTCTTCTTCTTCTTCTTCTTCTTCTTCTTCTTCTTCTTCTTCTTCTTCTTCTTCGAATTCTTCTTCTTCTTCTTCTTCTTCTTCGAATTCTTATTATTCTTCTTCGAATTCTTTTTCGAATTTTTCTTCGAATTCTTCTTCGAATTCTGCGAATTCTTCGAATTCTTCGAATTCTTCTTCGAATTCTTCGAATTCTTCGAATTCTTCTTCTTCGAATACTTCTTCGAATTCTTCTTCGAATTCTTCTTCTTCTTCTTCGATTTCTTCTTCTTCTTCGAATTCTTCTTCTTCTTCGAATTCTTCTTGGAATTCTTCTTCGAATTCTTCTTCTTCTTCGAATTCTTAACCTTCCTCTTCTTAATTCTTCTTCTTCTTCTTCTTCTTCGAATTCTTCTTTGAATTCTTCTTCGAATTCTTCGAATTCTACTTCGAATTCTTCTTCTTCGAAATCTTCTTCTTCTTCGAATTCTTCTTCGAATTCTTCTTCGAGTTCTTCTTCTTCTTCGAATTCTTCTTCTTCTTCGAATTCTTCTTGGAATTCTTCTTCGAATTCTTCTTCTTCTTCGAATTCTTCTTCTTCTTTGAATTCTTCTTCTCCTTCTTCGAATTCTTCTTCTTCAAATTCTTCTTCTTCGAATTCTTCGAATTCTTCTTCTTCGAATTCTTCTTCTACTTCTTCTTCTTCTTCTTCTTCGAATTCTTCTTATTCTTCGAATTCTTCTTCTTCGAATTCTTCCTCTTCTTCGAATTCTTCTTCTTCTTCGAATTCTTCTTCGAATTCTTCTTCTTCGAATTCTTCTTCGAATTCTTCTTCCTTGAATTCTTCTTCGAATTCTTCTTCGAATTCTTCTTCTTCGAATTCTTCTTCGAATTCTTCTTCGAATTCTTTTTCTTCGAATTCTTCTTCTTCGAATTCTTCTTCTTCTTCTTCTTCTTCTTCTTCTTCTTCGAATTCTTCTTCTTCGAATTCTTCTTCGAATTCTTCTTATTATTATTCTTCTTCGAATTCTTCTTCTTCTTCGAATTCTTCTTCTTATTATTCTTCGAATTCTTCTTCTTCGAATTCTTCTTCTTCTTCTTTGAATTCTTCTTCTCCTTCTTCGAATTCTTCTTCTTCGAATTCTTCTTCTTCGAATTCTTCTTTGAATTCTTCTTCTTCGAATTCTTCTTCTTCGAATTCTTCTTCGAATTCTTCTTCTTCTTTGAATTCTTCTTCGAATTGTTCTTCGAATTCTTCTTCTTCGAATTCTTCGAATTCTTCGAATTCTTCTTCGAATTCTTCTTCTTCTTCGAATTCTTCTTCTTCTTCTTCGAATTCTTCTTTGAATTCTTCTTCTTCGAATTTTTCTTCTTCTTCGAATTCTTCTTCGAATTCTTCTTCCAATGCTTCTTCCAATTCTTCTTCTTCTTCGAATTCTTCTTCTTCTTCTTCGAATTCATCTTCTTCTTCGAATTCTTCGAATTCTACTTCGAATTCTTCTTCTTCTTCTTCGAAATCTTCTTCTTCTTCGAATTCTTCTTCGAATTCTTCTTCGAGTTCTTCTTCTTCTTCGAATTCTTCTTCTTCTTCGAATTATTCTTCTTCTTATTCTTCGAATTCTTCTTCGAATTCTTCTTCTTCTTTGAATTCTTCTTCTCCTTCTTCGAATTCTTCTTCTTCGAATTCTTCTTCTTCGAATTCTTCGAATTCTTCTTCTTCGAATTCTTCTTCTACTTCTTCTTCTTCTTCTTCGAATTCTTCTTCTTCTTCGAATTCTTCTTCTTCGAATTCTTCCTCTTCTTCGAATTCTTCTTCTTCTTCGAATTCTTCTTCGAATTCTTCTTCTTCGAATTCTTCTTCGAATTCTCCTTCGAATTCTTCTTCTTTGAATTCTTCTTCGAATTCTTCTTCGAATTCTTCTTCTTCGAATTCTTCTTCGAATTCTTCTTCGAATTCTTTTTCTTCGAATTCTTCTTCTTCTTCGAATTCTTCTTCTTCTTCTTCTTCTTCTTATTCTTCTTCTTCTTCTTCTTCGAATTCTTCTTCTTCGAATTCTTCTTCGAATTCTTCTTCTTCTTATTCTTCTTCGAATTCTTCTTCTTCTTCGAATTCTTCTTCTTCTTATTCTTCGAATTCTTCTTCTTCGAATTCTTCTTCTTCTTCTTTGAATTCTTCTTCTCCTTCTTCGAATTCTTCTTCTTCGAATTCTTCTTCTTCGAATTCTTCTTCTTCTTCTTCTTCTTCTTCTTCGAATTCTTCTTTGAATTCTTCTTCTTCGACTTCTTCTTCTTCGTCGAATTCTTCTTCGAATCCTTATTCGAATTCTTCTTATTCGAATTCTTATTCGAATTCTTCTTCCTCTTCGAATTCTTCTTCTTCTTCTTCGAATTCTTCTTCTTCGAAATCTTCTTCGAATTCTTCTTCTTCTTCTACATCTTCGAATTCTTCTTCGAATTCTTCTTCTTCTTCTTCTTCTTCTTCTTCGAATTCTTCTTCTTCGAATTCTTCCTCTTCTTCGAATTCTTTTTCTTCTTCGAATTCTTCTTCGAATTATTCTTCTTCGAATTCTTCTTCGAATTCTTCTTCTTAGAAATCTTCTTCGAATTCTTCTTCTTATTATTCTTCTTCTTCGAATTCTTCTTCGAATTCCTCTTCTTTTTCTTAGAATTCTTCTTCGAACTCTTCTTCTTCTTTGAATTCTTCTTTGAATTATTCTTTTTCTTCGAATTCTTCTTCGAATTCTTCTTCTTCTTCGAATTCTTCTTCTTCGAATTCTTCGAATTCTTCTTCTTCTTCGAATTCTTCTTCGAATTCTTCTTCGAATTCTTCTCCTTCTTCGAATTATTCTTCTTCTTCTTATTCCAATTCTTCTTCGAATTCTTCTTCTTCTTCTTCTTATTCTTCGAATTCTTCTTCTTCTTCGAATTCTTCTTCTTCTTCGAATTCTTCTTCTTCGAATTCTTCTTCTTCTTCGAATTCTTCTTCTTCGAATTCTTCGAATTCTTCTTCTTCTTCGAATTCTTCTTCGAATTCTTCTTCGAATTCTTCTCCTTCTTCGAATTCTTCTTCTTCTTCTTATTCCAATTCTTCTTCGAATTCTTCTTCTTCTTCTTCGAATTCTTCTTCTTCTTATTCTTCGAATTCTTCTTCTTCTTCGAATTCTTCTTCTTCGAATTCTTCTTTTTCTTCGAATTCTTCTTCTTCGAGTTCTTCTTCTTCTTCTTCGAATTCTTCTTCTTCTTCTTCGAATTCTTCTTTGAATTCTTCTTCTTCGACTTCTTCTTCTTCGTCGAATTCTTCTTCGAATTCTTATTCGAATTCTTCCTCTTCGAATTCTTATTCCAATTCTTCTTCTTCTTCGAATTCTTCTTCTTCTTCTTCGAATTCTTCTTCTTCGAAATCTTCTTCGAATTCTTCTTCTTCTTCTACTTCTTCGAATTCTTCTTCGAATTCTTCTTCTTCTTCTTCTTCTTCGAATTCTTCTTCGAATTCTTCTTCGAATTCTTCTTCTTCGAATTCTTCTTCTTCTTCTTCTTCGAATTCTTCTTGGAATTCTTCTTCGAATTCTTCTTCTTCTTCGAATTCTTCACCTTCTTCTTCGAATTCTTCACCTTCTTCTTCGAATTCTTCACCTTCTTCTTCGAATTCTTCTTCTTCTTCTTCGAATTCTTCGAATTCTTCTTCTTCGAATTCTTCGAATTCTTCTTCTTCGAATTCTTCTTCTACTTCTTCTTCTTCTTCTACGAATTCTTCTTCTTCTTCTTCGAATTCTTCTTCTTCGAAATCTTATTCGAATTCGTCTTCTTCTTCGAATTCTTCTTCGAAATCTTCTTCGAATTCTTCTTCGAATACTTCTTCGAATTCTTCTTCTAATTCTTCTTCTTCTTCTTCGATTTCTTCTTCTTCTTCTTCTTCGAATTCTTCTTCGAATTCTTCTTCGAATTCTTCTTCTTCTTCGAATTCTTCTTTGAATTCTTCTTCGAATTCTTCTTCTTCGAATTCTTCTTCGAATTCTTCGAATTCTTCTTCTTCTTCTTCGAATTCTTCTTCTTTTACTTCGAATTCTTCTTCTTCGAATTCTTCTTCTTCTTCTTCTTCGAATTCCTCGATTTCTTCGAATTCTTCTTCTTCGAATTCTTCTTCTTCTTCGAATTCTTCTTTGAATTCTTCTTCTTCGAATTCTTCTTCTTCGAATTCTTCTTCGAATTCTTCTTCGAATTCTTCTTCTTCTTTGAATTCTTCTTCGAATTGTTCTTCGAATTCTTCTTCTTCGAATTCTTCGAATTCTTCTTCTTCGAATTCTTCTTCGAATTCTTCTTCGAATTCTTCTTCTTCTTCGAATTCTTCTTCTTCTTCTTCGAATTCTTCTTTGAATTCTTCTTCTTCGAATTTTTCTTCTTCTTCGAATTCTTCTTCGAATTCTTCTTCCAATGCTTCTTCCAATTCTTCTTCTTCTTCTTCTTCGAATTCTTCTTCTTCTTCTTCGAATTCATCTTCTTCTTCGAATTCTTCGAATTCTACTTCGAATTCTTCTTCTTCTTCTTCGAAATCTTCTTCTTCTTCGAATTCTTCTTCGAATTCTTCTTCGAGTTCTTCTTCTTCTTCGAATTCTTCTTCTTCTTCGAATTATTCTTCTTCTTATTCTTCGAATTCTTCTTCTTATTCTTCGAATTCTTCTTCTTCGAATTCTTCTTCTTCTTTGAATTCTTCTTCTCCTTCTTCGAATTCTTCTTCTTCGAATTCTTCTTCTTCGAATTCTTCGAATTCTTCTTCTTCGAATTCTTCTTCTACTTCTTCTTCTTCTTCTTCGAATTCTTCTTCTTCTTCGAATTCTTATTCTTCGAATTCCTCCTCTTCTTCGAATTCTTCTTCTTCTTCGAATTCTTCTTCGAATTCTTCTTCTTCGAATTCTTCTTCGAATTCTCCTTCGAATTCTCCTTCGAATTCTTCTTCTTTGAATTCTTCTTCGAATTCTTCTTCGAATTCTTCTTCTTCGAATTCTTCTTCGAATTCTTCTTCGAATTCTTTTTCTTCGAATTCTTCTTCTTCTTCGAATTCTTCTTCTTCTTCTTCTTCTTATTCTTCTTCTTCTTCTTCTTCGAATTCTTCTTCTCGAATTCTTCTTCGAATTCTTCTTCTTCTTATTCTTCTTCGAATTCTTCTTCTTCTTCGAATTCTTCTTCTTCTTATTCTTCGAATTCTTCTTCTTCGAATTCTTCTTCTTCTTCTTTGAATTCTTCTTCTCCTTCTTCGAATTCTTCTTCTTCGAATTCTTCTTCTTCGAATTCTTCGAATTCTTCTTCTTCTTCTTCTTCGAATTCTTCTTTGAATTCTTCTTCTTCGACTTCTTCTTCTTCGTCGAATTCTTCTTCGAATCCTTATTCGAATTCTTCTTATTCGAATTCTTATTCGAATTCTTCTTCCTCTTCGAATTCTTCTTCTTCTTCTTCGAATTCTTCTTCTTCGAAATCTTCTTCGAATTCTTCTTCTTCTTCTACATCTTCGAATTCTTCTTCGAATTCTTCCTCTTCTTCGAATTCTTTTTCTTCTTCGAATTCTTCTTCGAATTATTCTTCTTCGAATTCTTCTTCGAATTCTTCTTCTTAGAAATCTTCTTCGAATTCTTCTTCTTCTTATTCTTCTTCTTCGAATTCTTCTTCGAATTCCTCTTCTTTTTCTTCGAATTCTTCTTCGAACTCTTCTTCTTCTTCGAATTCTTCTTCGAATTATTCTTTTTCTTCAAATTCTTCTTCGAATTCTTCTTCTTCTTCGAATTCTTCTTCTTCGAATTCTTCGAATTCTTCTTCTTCTTCGAATTCTTCTTCGAATTCTTCTTCTTCTTCTTCGAATTCTTCTTCTTCTTCTTATTCCAATTCTTCTTCGAATTCTTCTTCTTCTTCTTCGAATTCTTCTTCTTCTTATTCTTCGAATTCTTCTTCTTCTTCGAATTCTTCTTCTTCGAATTCTTCTTCTTCTTCGAATTCTTCTTCTTCGAATTCTTCTTTTTCTTCGAATTCTTCTTCTTCGAGTTCTTCTTCTTCTTCTTCGAATTCTTCTTCTTCTTCTTCGAATTCTTCTTTGAATTCTTCTTCTTCGACTTCTTCTTCTTCGTCGAATTCTTCTTCGAATTCTTATTCGAATTCTTCCTCTTCGAATTCTTATTCCAATTCTTCTTCTTCTTCGAATTCTTCTTCTTCTTCTTCGAATTCTTCTTCTTCGAAATCTTCTTCGAATTCTTCTTCTTCTTCTACTTCTTCGAATTCTTCTTCGAATTCTTCTTCTTCTTCTTCTTCTTCGAATTCTTCTTCGAATTCTTCTTCGAATTCTTCTTCTTCGAATTCTTCTTCTTCTTCTTCTTCGAATTCTTCTTGGAAATCTTCTTCGAATTCTTCTTCTTCTTCGAATTCTTCACCTTCTTCTTCGAATTCTTCTTCTTCTTCGAATTCTTCGAATTCTTCTTCTTCGAATTCTTCTTCTACTTCTTCTTCTTCTTCTACGAATTCTTCTTCTTCTTCTTCGAATTCTTCTTCTTCGAAATCTTATTCGAATTCGTCTTCTTCTTCGAATTCTTCTTCGAAATCTTCTTCGAATTCTTCTTCGAATACTTCTTCGAATTCTTCTTCTAATTCTTCTTCTTCTTCTTCGATTTCTTCTTCTTCTTCTTCTTCTTCTTCTTCTTCTTCGAATTCTTCTTCGAATTCTTCTTCTTCTTCGAATTCTTCTTTGAATTCTTCTTCGAATTCTTCTTCTTCGAATTCTTCTTCGAATTCTTCGAATTCTTCTTCTTCTTCTTCGAATTCTTCTTCTTTTACTTCGAATTCTTCTTCTTCCAATTCTTCTTCTTCTTCTTCTTCGAATTCTTCGATTTCTTCGAATTCTTCTTCTTCGAATTCTTCTTCTTCTTCGAATTCTTCTTTGAATTCTTCTTCTTCGAATTCTTCTTCTTCGAATTCTTCTTCGAATTCTTCTTCGAATTCTTCTTCTTCTTTGAATTCTTCTTCGAATTGTTCTTCGAATTCTTCTTCTTCGAATTCTTCGAATTCTTCTTCTTCGAATTCTTCTTCGAATTCTTCTTCGAATTCTTCTTCTTCTTCGAATTCTTCTTCTTCTTCTTCGAATTCTACTTTGAATTCTTCTTCTTCGAATTTTTCTTCTTCTTCGAATTCTTCTTCGAATTCTTCTTCGAATGCTTCTTCCAATTCTTCTTCTTCTTCTTCTTCGAATTCTTCTTCTTCTTCTTCGAATTCATCTTCTTCTTCGAATTCTTCTTCGAATTCTTCTTCGAGTTCTTCTTCTTCTTCGAATTCTTCTTCTTCTTCGAATTATTCTTCTTCTTATTCTTCGAATTCTTCTTCTTCGAATTCTTCTTCTTCTTTGAATTCTTCTTCTCCTTCTTCGAATTCTTCTTCTTCGAATTCTTCTTCTTCGAATTCTTCGAATTCTTCTTCTTCGAATTCTTCTTCTACTTCTTCTTCTTCTTCTTCGAATTCTTCTTCTTCTTCGAATTCTTCTTCTTCGAATTCTTCCTCTTCTTCGAATTCTTCTTCTTCTTCGAATTCTTCTTCGAATTCTTCTTCTTCGAATTCTTCTTCGAATTCTTCTTCGAATTCTTCTTCTTTGAATTCTTCTTCGAATTCTTCTTCGAATTCTTCTTCTTCGAATTCTTCTTCGAATTCTTCTTCGAATTCTTTTTCTTCGAATTCTTCTTCTTCGAATTCTTCTTCTTCTTCTTCTTCTTCTTCTTCTTCTTCTTCGAATTCTTCTTCTTCGAATTCTTCTTATTATTTTTCTTCTTCGAATTCTTCTTCTTCTTATTCTTCGAATTCTTCTTCTTCGAATTCTTCTTCTTCTTCTTTGAATTCTTCTTCTCCTTCTTCGAATTCTTCTTCTTCGAATTCTTCGAATTCTTCTTCTTCGAATTCTTCTTCTACTTCTTCTTCTTCTTCTTCGAATTCTTCTTCTTCTTCGAATTCTTCTTCTTCTTCGAATTCTTCTTCTTCGAATTCTTCCTCTTCTTCGAATTCTTCTTCTTCTTCGAATTCTTCTTCGAATTCTTCTTCTTCTTCGAATTCTTCTTCTTCTTCTTCGAATTCTTCTTTGAATTCTTCTTCTTCGAATTTTTCTTCTTCTTCGAATTCTTCTTCGAATTCTTCTTCGAATGCTTCTTCCAATTCTCCTTCTTCTTCTTCGAATTCTTCTTCTTCTTCTTCGAATTCATCTTCTTCTTCGAATTCTTCGAATTCTACTTCGAATTCTTCTTCTTCTTCTTCGAAATCTTCTTCTTCTTCGAATTCTTCTTCGAATTCTTCTTCGAGTTCTTCTTCTTCTTCGAATTCTTCTTCTTCTTCGAATTATTCTTCTTCTTATTCTTCGAATTCTTCTTCTTCGAATTCTTCTTCTTCTTTGAATTCTTCTTCTCCTTCTTCGAATTCTTCTTCTTCGAATTCTTCTTCTTCGAATTCTTCGAATTCTTCTTCTTCGAATTCTTCTTCTACTTCTTCTTCTTCTTCTTCGAATTCTTCTTCTTCTTCTTCTTCGAATTCTTCTTCTTCTTCGAATTCTTCTTCTTCGAATTCTTCCTCTTCTTCGAATTCTTCTTCTTCTTCGAATTCTTCTTCGAATTCTTCTTCTTCGAATTCTTCTTCGAATTCTTCTTCGAATTCTTCTTCTTTGAATTCTTCTTCGAATTCTTCTTTGAATTCTTCTTCTTCGAATTCTTCTTCGAATTCTTCTTCGAATTCTTTTTCTTCGAATTCTTCTTCTTCGAATTCTTCTTCGAATTCTTCTTCTTCTTCTTCTTCTTCTTCTTCTTCTTCTTCGAATTCTTCTTCTTCGAATTCTTCTTATTATTATTCTTCTTCGAATTCTTCTTCTTCTTATTCTTCGAATTCTTCTTCTTCGAATTCTTCTTCTTCTTCTTTGAATTCTTCTTCTCCTTCTTCGAATTCTTCTTCTTCGAATTCTTCGAATTCTTCTTCTTCGAATTCTTCTTCTACTTCTTCTTCTTCTTCTTCGAATTCTTCTTCTTCGAATTCTTCTTCGAATTCTTCCTCTTCTTCGAATTCTTCCTCTTCTTCGAATTCTTCTTCTTCTTCGAATTCTTCTTCGAATTCTTCTTCTTCGAATTCTTCTTCGAATTCTTCTTCTTCTTCGAATTCTTCTTCTTCTTCGAATTCTTCTTCTTCTTCTTCGAATTCTTCTTCTTCTTCTTCTTCGAATTCTTCTTTTTCTTCGAATTCTTCTTCTTCGAGTTCTTCTTCTTCTTCTTCGAATTCTTCTTCTTCTTCTTCGAATTCTTCTTTGAATTCTTCTTCTTCGACTTCTTCTTCTTCGTCGAATTCTTCTTCGAATTCTTATTCGAATTCTTCCTCTTCGAATTCATATTCCAATTCTTCTTCTTCTTCCAATTCTTCTTCTTCGAATTCTTCTTCTTCGAAATCTTCTTCGAATTCTTCTTCTTCTTCTACTTCTTCGAATTCTTCTTCTAATTCTTCTTCTTCTTCTTCTTCTTCTTCTTCTTCTTCTTCTTCGAATTCTTCTTCGAATTCTTCTTCTTCTTCGAATTCTTCTTCGAATTCTTCTTCGAATTCTTCTTCTTTGAATTCTTCTTCGAAATCTTCTTCGAATTCTTCTTCTTCGAATACTTCTTCGAATTCTTCTTCGAATTCTTCTTCTTCTTCGATTTCTTCTTCTTCTTCGAATTCTTCTTCTTCTTCGAATTCTTCTTGGAATTCTTCTTCGAATTCTTCTTCTTCTTCGAATTCTTCACCTTCTTCTTCGAATTCTTCACCTTCTTCTTCTTAATTCTTCTTCTTCTTCTTCTTCTTCGAATTCTTCTTTGAATTCTTCTTCGAATTCTTCGAATTCTACTTCGAATTCTTCTTCTTCTTCTTCGAAATCTTCTTCTTCTTCGAATTCTTCTTCGAATTCTTCTTCGAATTCTTCTTCTTCTTCGAATTCTTCTTCGAATTCTTCTTCGAATTCTTCTTCTTTGAATTCTTCTTCGAAATCTTCTTCGAATTCTTCTTCTTCGAATACTTCTTCGAATTCTTCTTCGAATTCTTCTTCTTCTTCGATTTCTTCTTCTTCTTCGAATTCTTCTTCTTCTTCGAATTCTTCTTGGAATTCTTCTTCGAATTCTTCTTCTTCTTCGAATTCTTCACCTTCTTCTTCGAATTCTTCACCTTCTTCTTCTTAATTCTTCTTCTTCTTCTTCTTCTTCGAATTCTTCTTTGAATTCTTCTTCGAATTCTTCGAATTCTACTTCGAATTCTTCTTCTTCTTCTTCGAAATCTTCTTCTTCTTCGAATTCTTCTTCGAATTCTTCTTCGAGTTCTTCTTCTTCTTCGAATTCTTCTTCTTCTTCGAATTATTCTTCTTCTTATTCTTCGAATTCTTCTTCTTCGAATTCTTCTTCTTCTTTGAATTCTTCTTCTCCTTCTTCGAATTCTTCTTCTTCAAATTCTTCTTCTTCGAATTCTTCGAATTCTTCTTCTTCGAATTCTTCTTCTACTTCTTCTTCTTCTTCTTCTTCGAATTCTTCTTATTCTTCGAATTCTTCTTCTTCGAATTCTTCCTCTTCTTCGAATTCTTCTTCTTCTTCGAATTCTTCTTCGAATTCTTCTTCTTCGAATTCTTCTTCGAATTCTTCTTCCTTGAATTCTTCTTCGAATTCTTCTTCGAATTCTTCTTCTTCGAATTCTTCTTCGAATTCTTCTTCGAATTCTTTTTCTTCGAATTCTTCTTCTTCTTCTTCTTCTTCTTCTTCT
This sequence comes from Porphyrio hochstetteri, assembly GCA_020800305.1. Taxonomy (NCBI): domain Eukaryota; kingdom Metazoa; phylum Chordata; class Aves; order Gruiformes; family Rallidae; genus Porphyrio; species Porphyrio hochstetteri. The sequence goes on along the minus strand of JAJHSY010000157.1, from coordinate 279,418 downwards.
TCTTCTTCTTCTTCTTCGAATTCTTCTTCTTCGAATTCTCCTTCGAATTCTTCTTATTATTATTCTTCTTCGAATTCTTCTTCTTCTTCGAATTCTTCTCCTTATTATTCTTCGAATTCTTCTTCTTCGAATTCTTCTTCTTCTTCTTTGAATTCTTCTTCTCCTTCTTTGAATTCTTCTTCTTCGAATTCTTCTTCTTCGAATTCTTCGAATTCTTCTTCTTCGAATTCTTCTTCTACTTCTTCTTCTTCTTCTTCGAATTCTTCTTCTTCTTCGAATTCTTCTTCTTCTTCGAATTCTTCTTCTTCGAATTCTTCCTCTTCTTCGAATTCTTCCTCTTCTTCGAATTCTTCTTCTTCTTCGAATTCTTCTTCGAATTCTTCTTCTTCGAATTCTTCTTCGAATTCTTCTTCGAATTCTTCTTCTTCGAATACTTCCTCTTCTTCAAATTCTTCTTCTTCTTCGAATTCTTCTTCTTCTTCTTCGAATTCTTCTTCTTCTTCGAATTCTTCTTCTTCTTCTTCGAATTCTTCTTTTTCTTCGAATTCTTCTTCTTCGAGTTCTTCTTCTTCTTCTTCGAATTCTTCTTCTTCTTCTTGGAATTCTTCTTCGAATTCTTCTTCTTCTTCGAATTCTTCACCTTCTTCTTCGAATTCTTCACCTTCTTCTTCGAATTCTTCTTCTTCTTCTTCTTCTTCTTCGAATTCTTCTTCTTCGAATTCTTCGAATTCTTCTTCTTCGAATTCTTCTTCTACTTCTTCTTCTTCTTCTACGAATTCTTCTTCTTCTTCTTCGAATTCTTCTTCTTCGAAATCTTATTCGAATTCTTCTTCTTCTTCGAATTCTTCTTCGAAATCTTCTTCGAATTCTTCTTCGAATACTTCTTCGAATTCTTCTTCTAATTCTTCTTCTTCTTCGATTTCTTCTTCTTCTTCGAATTCTTCTTCGAATTCTTCTTCGAATTCTTCTTCTTCTTCGAATTCTTCTTTGAATTCTTCTTCGAATTCTTCTTCTTCGAATTCTTCTTCGAATTCTTCGAACTCTTCGAATTCTTCTTCTTCTTCTTCGAATTCTTCTTCTTTTACTTCGAATTCTTCTTCTTCGAATTCTTCTTCTTCTTCTTCTTCGAATTCTTCGATTTCTTCGAATTCTTCTTCTTCGAATTCTTCTTCTTCTTCGAATTCTTCTTTGAATTCTTCTTCTTCGAATTCTTCTTCTTCGAATTCTTCTTCGAATTCTTCTTCGAATTCTTCTTCTTCTTTGAATTCTTCTTCGAATTGTTCTTCGATTTCTTCTTCTTCGAATTCTTCGAATTCTTCTTCTTCGAATTCTTCTTCGAATTCTTCTTCGAATTCTTCTTCTTCTTCTTCGAATTCTTCTTCGAATTCTTCTTATTATTATTCTTCTTCGAATTCTTCTTCTTCTTCGAATTCTTCTTCTTATTATTCTTCGAATTCTTCTTCTTCGAATTCTTCTTCTTCTTCTTTGAATTCTTCTTCTCCTTCTTCGAATTCTTCTTCTTCGAATTCTTCTTCTTCGAATTCTTCGAATTCTTCTTCTTCGAATTCTTCTTCTACTTCTTCTTCTTCTTCTTCGAATTCTTCTTCTTCTTCGAATTCTTCTTCTTCTTCGAATTCTTCTTCTTCGAATTCTTCCTCTTCTTCGAATTCTTCTTCTTCTTCGAATTCTTCTTCGAATTCTTCTTCTTCTTCTTCGAATTCTTCTTCTTCGAAATCTTATTCGAATTCTTCTTCTTCTTCGAATTCTTCTTCGAAATCTTCTTCGAATTCTTCTTCGAATTCTTCGTCGAATTCTTCTTCTTCTTCGAATTCTTCTTCGAATTCTTCTTCTTCGAATTCTTCTTCGAAATCTTCTTCGAATTCTTCTTCTTCGAAAACTTCTTCGAATTCTTCTTCGAATTCTTCTTCTTCGAATTCTTCCTCTTCTTCGAATTCTTCTTCTTCTTCGAATTCGTCTTCGAATTCTTCTTCTTCGAATTCTACTTCTTCTTCGAATTCTTCTTCTTCTTCTTCGAATTCTTCTTCTTCGAAATCTTATTCGAATTCTTCTTCTTCTTCGAATTCTTCTTCGAAATCTTCTTCGAATTCTTCTTCGAATTCTTCGTCGAATTCTTCTTCTTCTTCGAATTCTTCTTCGAAATCTTCTTCGAGTTCTTCTTCTTCGAATACTTCTTCGAATTCTTCTTCGAATTCTTCTTCTTTGAATTCTTCCTCTTCTTCGAATTCTTCTTCTTCTTCGAATTCGTCTTCGAATTCTTCTTCTTCGAATTCTACTTCTTCTTCGAATTCTTCTTCTTCTTCTTCGAATTCTTCTTCTTCGAAATCTTATTCGAATTCTTCTTCTTCTTCGAATTCTTCTTCGAAATCTTCTTCGAATTCTTCTTCGAATTCTTCGTCGAATTCTTCTTCTTCTTCGAATTCTTCTTCGAATTCTTCTTCGAATTCTTCTTCTTCGAATTCTTCTTCGAAATTTTCTTCGAATTCTTCTTCTTCGAATACTTCTTCGAATTGTTCTTCGAATTCTTCTTCTTCGAATTCTTCCTCTTCTTCGAATTCTTCTTCTTCTTCGAATTCGTCTTCGAATTCTTCTTCTTCGAATTCTACTTCTTCTTCGAATTCTTCTTCTTCTTCTTCGAATTCTTCTTCTTCGAAATCTTATTCGAATTCTTCTTCTTCTTCGAATTCTTCTTCGAAATCTTCTTCGAATTCTTCTTCGAATTCTTCGTCGAATTCTTCTTCTTCTTCGAATTCTTCTTCGAATTCTTCGAATTCTTCTTCTTCGAATTCTTCTTCGAAATCTTCGAATTCTTCTTCTTCTTCGAATTCTTCTTGGAATTCTTCTTCGAATTCTTCTTCTTCTTCGAATTCTTCACCTTCTTCTTCGAATTCTTCACCTTCTTCTTCTTAATTCTTCTTCTTCTTCTTCTTCTTCTTCGAATTCTTCTTTGAATTCTTCTTCGAATTCTTCTTCGAATTCTTCGAATTCTTCACCTTCTTCTTCGAATTCTTCTTCTTCGAATTCTTCTTCTTCGAATACTTCCTCTTCTTCAAATTCTTCTTCTTCTTCGAATTCTTCTTCTTCTTCGAATTCTTCTTCTTCTTCGAATTCTTCTTCTTCTTCTTCTTCGAATTCTTCTTTTTCTTCGAATTCTTCTTCTTCGAGTTCTTCTTCTTCTTCTTCGAATTCTTCTTCTTCTTCTTGGAATTCTTCTTCGAATTCTTCTTCTTCTTCGAATTCTTCACCTTCTTCTTCGAATTCTTCTTCTTCTTCTTCTTCGAATTCTTCTTCTTCGAATTCTTCGAATTCTTCTTCTTCGAATTCTTCTTCTACTTCTTCTTCTTCTTCTACGAATTCTTCTTCTTCTTCTTCGAATTCTTCTTCTTCGAAATCTTATTCGAATTCTTCTTCTTCTTCGAATTCTTCTTCGAAATCTTCTTCGAATTCTTCTTCGAATACTTCTTCGAATTCTTCTTCTAATTCTTCTTCTTCTTCTTCGATTTCTTCTTCTTCTTCTTCTTCTTCGAATTCTTCTTCGAATTCTTCTTCGAATTCTTCTTCTTCTTCGAATTCTTCTTTGAATTCTTCTTCGAATTCTTCTTCTTCGAATTCTTCTTCGAATTCTTCGAACTCTTCGAATTCTTCTTCTTCTTCTTCGAATTCTTCTTCTTTTACTTCGAATTCTTCTTCTTCGAATTCTTCTTCTTCTTCTTCTTCGAATTCTTCGATTTCTTCGAATTCTTCTTCTTCGAATTCTTCTTCTTCTTCGAATTCTTCTTTGAATTCTTCTTCTTCGAATTCTTCTTCTTCGAATTCTTCTTCGAATTCTTCTTCGAATTCTTCTTCTTCTTTGAATTCTTCTTCGAATTGTTCTTCGAATTCTTCTTCTTCGAATTCTTCGAATTCTTCTTCTTCGAATTCTTCTTCGAATTCTTCTTATTATTATTCTTCTTCGAATTCTTCTTCTTCTTCGAATTCTTCTTCTTATTATTCTTCGAATTCTTCTTCTTCGAATTCTTCTTCTTCTTCTTTGAATTCTTCTTCTCCTTCTTCGAATTCTTCTTCTTCGAATTCTTCTTCTTCGAATTCTTCGAATTCTTCTTCTTCGAATTCTTCTTCTACTTCTTCTTCTTCTTCTTCGAATTCTTCTTCTTCTTCGAATTCTTCTTCTTCTTCGAATTCTTCTTCTTCGAATTCTTCCTCTTCTTCGAATTCTTCCTCTTCTTCGAATTCTTCTTCTTCTTCGAATTCTTCTTCGAATTCTTCTTCTTCGAATTCTTCTTTGAATTCTTCTTCTTCGAATTTTTCTACTTCTTCGAATTCTTCTTCGAATTCTTCTTCGAATGCTTGTTCCAATTCTTCTTCTTCTTCGAATTCTTCTTCTTCTTCTTCGAATTCATCTTCTTCTTCGAATTCTTCGAATTCTACTTCGAATTCTTCTTCTTCTTCTTCGAAATCTTCTTCTTCTTCGAATTCTTCTTCGAATTCTTCTTCGAGTTCTTCTTCTTCTTCGAATTCTTCTTCTTCTTCGAATTATTCTTCTTCTTATTCTTCGAATTCTTCTTCTTCGAATTCTTCTTCTTCTTTGAATTCTTCTTCTCCTTCTTCGAATTCTTCTTCTTCGAATTCTTCTTCTTCGAATTCTTCGAATTCTTCTTCTTCGAATTCTTCTTCTACTTCTTCTTCTTCTTCTTCGAATTCTTCTTCTTATTCGAATTCTTCTTCTTCGAATTCTTCCTCTTCTTCGAATTCTTCTTCTTCTTCGAATTCTTCTTCGAATTCTTCTTCTTCGAATTCTTCTTCGAATTTTCCTTCGAATTCTTCTTCTTTGAATTCTTCTTCTTCTTATTGTTCTTCTTCTTCTTCTTCGAATTCTTCTTCTTCGAATTCTTCTTCTTCGAATTCTTCTTCTTATTATTCTTCTTCGAATTCTTCTTCTTCTTCGAATTCTTCTTCTTCTTATTCTTCGAATTCTTCTTCTTCGAATTCTTCTTCTTCTTCTTTGAATTCTTCTTCTTATTCTTCGAATTCTTCTTCTTCGAATTCTTCTTCTTCTTTGAATTCTTCTTCTCCTTCTTTGAATTCTTCTTCTTCGACTTCTTCTTCTTCGTCGAATTCTTCTTCGAATCCTTATTCGAATTCTTCTTATTCGAATTCTTATTCGAATTCTTCTTCCTCTTCGAATTCTTCTTCTTCTTCTTCGAATTCTTCTTCTTCGAAATCTTCTTCGAATTCTTCTTCTTCTTCTACATCTTCGAATTCTTCTTCGAATTCTTCTTCTTCTTCTTCTTCTTCTTCGAATTCTTCTTCGAATTCTTCTTCTTCGAATTCTTCTTCTTATTCTTCTTCGAATTCTTCTTCTTCTTCGAATTCTTCTTGGAATTCTTTTTCGAATTCTTCGAATTCTTCGAATTCTTCCTCGAATTCTTCGAATTCTTCGAATTCTTCGAATTCTTCTTCGAATACTTCTTCGAATTCTTCGAATTCTTCGAATTCTACTTCTTCTTCTTCGAATTCTTCTTCGAATTCTTCTTCGAATTCTTCTTCTTCTTCGAATTCTTCTTCTTCTTCTTCTTCGAATTCTTTTTCTTCTTCTTCTTCGAATTCTTCTTTTTCTTCGAATTCTTCTTCTTCGAATTCTTCTTCTTATTATTCTTCGAATTCTTTTTCGAATTCTTCTTCTTCTTCTTCTTCTTCTTCTTCTTCTTCTTCTTCTTCTTCTTCTTCTTCTTCTTCTTCTTCTTCTTCGAATTCTTCTTCTTATTCTTCTTCGAATTCTTCTTCTTCGAATTCTTCTTCGAATTCTTATTCGAATTCTTCTTCTTCGAATTCTTATTCGAATTCTTCTTCTTCTTCGAATTCTTCTTCTTCATCGAATTCTTCTTCTTCGAAATCTTCTTCGAATTCTTCTTCTTCTTCTACTTCTTCGAATTCTTCTTCGAATTCTTCTTCTTCTTCTTCGAATTCTTCTTCTTCGAATTCTTCTTCTTCTTCTTCGAATTCTTCTTTGAATTCTTCTTCTTCGACTTCTTCTTTTTCGTCGAATTCTTCTTCGAATTCTTCTTCTTCGAATTCTTCCTCTTCTTCGAATTCTTCTACTTCGAATTCTTCTTCGAATTCTTCTTCTTCGAATTCTTCTTCTTCTTCGAATTCTTCTTCTTCGAATTCTTCGAATTCTTCTTGGAATTCTTCTTCGAATTCTTCTTCTTCTTCGAATTCTTCACCTTCTTCTTCGAATTCTTCACCTTCTTCTTCGAATTCTTCTTCTTCTTCTTCTTCTTCTTCTTCGAATTCTTCTTCTTCTTCTTCTTCAAATTCTTCTTTGAATTCTTCTTCTTCGTCTTCTTCTTCTTCGTCGAATTCTTCTTCGAATTCTTCTTCTTCGAATTCTTCCTCTTCTTCGAATTCTTCTTCTTCGAATTCTTCTTCGAATTCTTCTTCTTCGAATTCTTCTTCTTCTTCGAATTCTTCTTCTTCTTCGAATTCTTCACCTTCTTCTTAGAATTCTTCTTCTTCTTCTTCTTCTTCTTCGAATTCTTCTTCGAATTCTTCTTCGCATTCTTCGAATTCTTCGAATTCTTCAACTTCTTCTTCGAATTCTTCTTCTTCTTCGAATTCTTCTTCTTCGAATACTTCCTCTTCTTCAAATTCTTCTTCTTCTTCGAATTCTTCTTCGAATTCTTCTTCTTCTTCTTCTTCGAATTCTTCGAATTCTTCTTCGAATTCTTCTTCTTCTTCGAATACTTCTTCGAATTCTTCTTCGAATTCTTCTTCTTCGAATTCTTCGAATTCTTCTTCTTCGAATTCTTCTTATACTTCTTCTACTTCTTCTACGAATTCTTCTTCTTCTTCTTCGAATTCTTCTTCTTCGAATTCTTCCTCTTCTTCGAATTCTTCTTCTTCTTCGAATTCGTCTTCGAATTCTTCTTCTTCGAATTCTACTTCTTCTTCGAATTCTTCTTCTTCTTCTTCGAATTCATCTTCTTCGAAAGCTTATTCGAATTCTTCTTCATCTTCGAATTCTTCTTCGAATTCTTCGTCGAATTCTTCTTCTTCTTTGAATTCTTCTTCGAATTCTTCTTCGAATTCTTCTTCTTCTTCGAATTCTTCTTCGAAATCTTCTTCGAATTCTTCTTCTTCGAATACTTCTTCGAATTCTTCTTCTAATTCTTCTTCTTCTTCGATTTCTTCTTCTTCTTCGAATTCTTCTTCTTCTTCTTCGAATTCTTCTTGGAATTCTTCTTCGAATTCTTCTTCTTCTTCGAATTCTTCACCTTCTTCTTCGAATTCTTCACCTTCTTCTTCGAATTCTTATTCTTCTTCTTCTTGTCTTCTTCTTCGAATTCTTCTTCGAATTCTTCTTCTTCGAATTCTTCTTATTCTTCGAATTCTTCCTCTTCGAATTCTTCTTCTTCTTCGAATTCTTCTTCGAATTCCTCTTCTTCGAATTCTTCTTCGAATTCTTCTTCGAATGCTTCTTCTTCGAATTCTTCTTCTTCGAATTCTTCTTCTTCTTATTCTTCGAATTCTTTTTCGAATTCTTCTTCGAATTCTTCTTCGAATTCTTCTTCTTCTTCGAATTCTTCTACTTCGAATTCTTCTTATTCTTCTTCGAATTCTTTTTCGAATTCTTCGAATTCTTAGAATTCTTCTTCGAATTCTTCGAATTCTTCGAATTCTTCTTCGAATACTTCTTCGAATTCTTCGAATTCTTCGAATTCTTCTTCGAATTCTTCTTCGAATTCTTCTTCTTCTTCGAATTCTTCTTCTTCTTCTTCGAATTCTTTTTCTTCTTCTTCTTCGAATTCTTCTTTTTCTTCGAATTCTTCTTCTTCGAGTTCTTCTTCTTCTGCTTCGAATTCTACTTCTTCGAGTTCTTCTTCTTCTTCTTCGAATTCTTCTTCTTCTTCTTCTTCTTCGAATTCTTCTTTGAATTCTTCTTCTTCGACTTCTTCTTCTTCGTCGAATTCTTCTTCAAATTCTTATTCGAATTCTTCTTCTACGAATTCTTATTCGAATTCTTCTTCTTCTTCGAATTCTTCTTCTTCTTCGAATTTTTCTTCTACGAAATCTTCTTCGAATTCTTCTTCTTCTTCTACTTCTTCTTCTACTTCTTCGAATTCTTCTTCTTCTTCGAATTCTTCTTCTTCGAATTCTTCCTCTTCTTCGAATTCTTCTTCTTCTTCGAATTCTTCTTCGAATTCTTCTTCTTAGAAATCTTCTTCGAATTCTTCTTCTTATTATTCTTCTTCTTCGAATTCTTCTTCGAATTCTTCTTCTTTTTCTTCGAATTCTTCTTCGAATTCTTCTCCTTCTTCGAATTCTTCTTCTTCTTCTTCTGATTCTTCTTCTTCTTCTTCTGATTCTTCTTCTTCTGATTTTTCTTCTTCTTCTTCTGATTCTTCTTCTTCTTCTTCTTCTTCTTCTGATTCTTCTTCTTCTTCTTCTTCTGATTATTCTTCTTCTTCTGATTCTTCTTCTTCTTCTTTTACTGATTCTTCTTCTGATTCTTCTTCTTCTGATTCTTCTTCTTCTTCTGATTCTTCTTCTTCTTCTTCTTCTTCTGATTCTTCTTCTTCTTCTTCTTCTTCTTCTTCTGATTCTTCTTCTTCTTCTTCCTCTTCTGATTCTTCTTCTTCTTCTGATTCTTCTTCTTCTGATTCTTCTGATTCTTCTGATTCTTCTTCTTCTTCTGATTCTTCTTCTGATTCTTTATCTGATTCTTCTTCTGATTCTTCTTCTGATTCTTCTTCTTCTTCTGATTCTTCTTCTTCTGATTCTTCTGATTCTTTTTCTGATTCTTCTGATTTTTCTTCTGATTCTTCGAATTCTTCTTTTTCTGATTCTTCTTCTGCTTCTTCTGATTCTTCTTCTTCTTCTGATTCTTCTTCTTCTGATTCTTCTTCTTCTGATTCTTCTTCTTCTTCTGATTCTTCTTCTTCTTCTTCTGATATTTCTTCTGATTCTTCTGATTCTTCTGATTCTTCTGATTCTTCTTCTTCTGATTCTTCTTCTTCTGATTCTTCTTCTTCTTCTGATGCTTCTTCTGATTCTTCTTCTTCTGATGCTTCTTCTTATTCTTCTTCTGATTCTTCTTCTTCTTCTGATTCTTCTTCTTCTGATTCTTCTTCTACTTCTTCTTCTGATTCTTCTTCTTCTTCTTCTGATTCTTCTTCTGAATCTTCTTCTTCTTCTTCATTTTCTTCTTCTTCTGATTCTTCTTCTTCTTCTGATTCTTCTTCTTCTTCTTCTTCTGATTATTCTTCTTCTTCTGATTCTTCTTCTGATTCTTCTTCTTCTTCTTCTTCTTCTTCTTCTGATTCTTCTTCTTCTTCTTCTGATTCTTCTTCTTCTTCTTCTGATTCTTCTTCTTCTTCTGATTCTTCTTCTTCTTCTTCTTCCTCTTCTGATTCTTCTTCTTCTTCTGATTCTTCTTCTTCTGATTCTTCTGATTCTTCTGATTCTTCTTCTGATTCTTCTTCTGATTCTTTATCTGATTCTTCTTCTGATTCTTCTTCTGATTCTTCTTCTTCTTCTGATTCTTCTTCTGATTCTTCTGATTCTTTTTCTGATTCTTCTGATTCTTCTTCTGATTCTTCTTCTTCTTCTTTTTCTGATTCTTCTTCTGATTCTTCTGATTCTTCTTCTTCTTCTGATTCTTCTTCTTCTGATTCTTCTTCTTCTGATTCTTCTTCTTCTTCTGATTCTTCTTCTTCTTCTTCTGATTTTTCTTCTGATTCTTCTGATTCTTCTGATTCTTCTTCTGATTCTTCTCCTTCTGATTCTTCTTCTTCTGATTCTTCTTCTTCTTCTGATGCTTCTTCTGATTCTTCTTCTTCTGATGCTTCTTCTGATTCTTCTTCTTCTGATTCTTCTTCTTCTTCTGATTCTTCTTCTTCTGATTCTTCTTCTACTTCTTCTTCTGATTCTTCTTCTTCTTCTTCTGATTCTTCTTCTGAATCCTCTTCTTCTTCTTCATCTTCTTCTTCTTCTTCTGATTCTTCTTCTTCTTCTTCTGATTCTTTTTCTTCTGATTCTTCTTCTTCTGATTATTCTTCTTCTTCTGATTCTTCTTCTGATTCTTCTTCTTCTTCTTCTTCTTCTTCTTCTTCAACTTCTTCTTCTTCTTCTTCTTCTTCTTCTTCTTCTGATTCATCTGATTCTTCTGATTTTTCTGATTCTTCTTCTTCTTCTGATTCTTCTTCTTCTTCTGATTCTTCTTCTTCTTCTGATTCTTCTGATTCTTCTTCTGATTCTTCTTCTGATTCTTCTTCTTCTGATTCTTCTTCTGATTCTTCTTCTTCTTCTTCTTCTTCTTCTGATTCTTCTTCTTCTTCTTCTTCTTCTGATTCTTCTTCTTCTGATTTTTCTTCTTCTTCTTCTGATTCTTCTTCTTCTTCTTCTTCTTCTGATTCTTCTTCTGATTCTTCTTCTTCTGATTCTTCTTCTTCTTCTGATTCTTCTTCTGATTCTTCTGATTCTTCTGATTATTCTTCTTCTTCTTCTGATTCTTCTTCTTCTTCTGATTTTTTATCTGATTCTTCTTCTGATTCTTCTTCTTCTTCTTCTTCTTCTTCTGATTCTTCTTCCTCTGATTTTTCTGATTCTTTTTCTGATTCTTCTGATTCTTCTTCTGATTCTTCTTCTTCTTCTTTTTCTGATTCTTCTTCTGATTCTTCTGATTATTCTTCTTCTTCTGATTCTTCTTCTTCTGATTCTTCTTCTTCTTCTGATTCTTCTTCTTCTGATTTTTTTTCTGATTCTTCTGATTCTTCTGATTCTTCTTCTGATTCTTCTTCTTCTGATTATTCTTCTTCTGATTCTTCTTCTTCTTCTGATGCTTCTTCTGATTCTTCTTCTTCTGATGCTTCTTCTGATTCTTCTTCTTTTGATTCTTCTTCTTCTTCTGATTCTTCTTCTTCTTCTGATTCTTCTTCTTCTTCTTCTTCTTCTTCTTCAACTTCTTCTTCTTCTTCTTCTTCTTCTTCTGATTCATCTGATTCTTCTGATTCTTCTTCTTCTTCTTCTGATTCTTCTGATTCTTCTTCTTCTTCTGATTCTTCTTCTGATTCTTCTGATTCTTCTTCTTCTTCTGATTCTTCTGATTCTTCTGATTCTTCTGATTCTTCTTCTTCTTCTGATTCTTTATCTGATTCTTCTTCTGATTCTTCTTCTGATTCTTCTTCTTCTTCTGATTCTTCTTCCTCTGATTTTTCTGATTCTTTTTCTGATTCTTCTGATTCTTCTTCTGATTCTTCTTCTTCTTCTTTTTCTGATTCTTCTTCTGATTCTTCTGATTATTCTTCTTCTTCTGATTCTTCTTCTTCTGATTCTTCTTCTTCTTCTGATTCTTCTTCTTCTTCTTCTGATTTTTCTTCTGATTTTTCTGATTCTTCTGATTCTTCTTCTGATTCTTCTTCTTCTGATTATTCTTCTTCTGATTCTTCTTCTTCTTCTGATGCTTCTTCTGATTCTTCTTCTTCTGATGCTTCTTCTGATTCTTCTTCTTTTGATTCTTCTTCTTCTTCTGATTCTTCTTCTTCTGATTCTTCTTCTTCTTCTGATTCTTCTTCTTCTTCTTCTGATTCTTCTTCTGAATCTTCTTCTTCTTCTTCATCTTCTTCTTCTTCTTCTTCTGATTCTTCTTCTTCTGATTCTTCTTCTTCTTCTGATTCTTCTTCTGATTCTTCTTCTTCTTCTTCTTCTTCAACTTCTTCTTCTTCTTCTTCTTCTTCTTCTGATTCATCTGATTCTTCTGATTCTTCTTCTTCTTCTTCTGATTCTTCTGATTCTTCTTCTTCTTCTGATTCTTCTTCTTCTTCTGATTCTTCTGATTCTTCTTCTTCTTCTGATTCTTCTGATTCTTCTGATTCTTCTTCTGATTCTTCTTCTTCTTCTTCTTCAACTTCTTCTTCTTCTTCTTCTGATTCTTCTGATTCTTCTTCTTCTTCTTCTGATTCTTCTGATTCTTCTTCGTCTTCTTCTGATTCTTCTTCTGATTCTTCTGATTCTTCTTCAACTTCTTCTTCTTCTTCTTCTTCTTCTTCTTCTTCTTCTTCTTCTTCTTCTGACTTTTTTTCTGATTCTTCTTCTGATTGTTCTGATTCTTCTGATTCTTCTGATTCTTTTTCTTCTTCTTCTTCTTCGTCTGATTCTTCTTCTGACTCTTCTTCTTCTTCTTCTTCTTCTTCTTATTCTTCTTCTTCTGATTCTTCTTCTTCTGATTCTTATTTTCTTCTTCTGATTCTTCTTCTGATTCTTCTTCTGATTTTTCTTCTTCTGGTTCTTCTTCTGATTTTTCTTCTGATTCTTCTTCTTCTGATTCTTCTTCTTCTTCTTCTTCTGATTCTTCTTCTTCTGATTCTTCTTCTTCTTCTTCTTCTTCTGATTCTTCTTCTTCTTCTTCTGATTCTTCTTCTTCTTCTGATTATTCTTCTTCTTCTTCTTCTTCTTCTTCAACTTCTTCTTCTTCTTCTTCTTCTTCTTCTTCTGATTCATCTGATTCTTCTGATTCTTCTTCTTCTTCTTCTGATTCTTCTGATTATTCTTCTTCTGATTCTTCTTCTGATTCTTCTGATTCTTCTTCTTCTTCTTCTTCTTCTTCTGATTCTTCTTCTTCTTCTTCTGATTCATCTGATTCTTCTGATTCTTCTGATTCTTCTTCTGATTCTTCTTCTTCTTCTTCTGATTCTTCTTCTTCTTCTTCTGATTCTTCTTCTTCTGATTCTTATTCTGATTCTTCTTCTTCTTCTTCTTCTTCTTCTGATTCTTCTTCTTCTGATTCTTCTTCTTCTTCTTCTGATTCTTCTTCTTCTTCTTCTTCTGATTCTTCTTCTTCTTCTTCTGATTATTCTTCTTCTTCTGATTCTTCTTCTTCTTCTTCTTCTTGTGATTCTTCTTCTGATTCTTCTTCTTCTGATTCTTCTTCTTCTTCTGATTCTTCTTCTTCTTCTTCTGATTCTTCTTCTTCTGATTCTTCTTCTGATTCTTCTTCTTCTTCTTCTGATTCTTCTTCTTCTGATTCTTCTGATTCTTCTGATTCTTCTTCTTCTTCTTCTGATTCTTCTTCTGATTCTTTATCTGATTCTTCTTCTGATTCTTCTTCTGATTCTTCTTCTTCTTCTTTTTCTGATTCTTCTTCTGATTCTTCTGATTCTTCTTCTTCTTCTGATTCTTCTTCTTCTGATTCTTCTTCTTCTTCTGATTCTTCTGATTCTTCTGATTCTTCTTCTGATTCTTCTTCTTCTGATTCTTCTTCTTCTTCTGATGCTTCTTCTGATTCTTCTTGTTCTGATGCTTCTTCTGATTCTTCTGATTCTTCTGATTCTTCTTCTTCTGATTCTTCTTCTTCTGATTCTTCTTCTGATTCTTCTTCTTCTCTTTCTTCTTCTTCTTCTGATTCTTCTTCTGATTCTTCTTCTTCTTCTTCTTCTTGTTCTGATTCTTCTTCTTCTGATTTTTCTTCTTCTTCTTCTGATTCTTCTTCTTCTTCTTCTTCTTCTTCTTCTGATTCTTCTTCTTCTTCTTCTTCTGATTATTCTTCTTCTTCTGATTCTTCTTCTTCTTCTTTTACTGATTCTTCTTCTGATTCTTCTTCTTCTGATTCTTCTTCTTCTTCTGATTCTTCTTCTTCTTCTTCTGATTCTTCTTCTTCTTCTTCTTCTTCTTCTTCTTCTTCTGATTCTTCTTCTTCTTCCTCTTCTGATTCTTCTTCTTCTTCTGATTCTTCTTCTTCTGATTCTTCTGATTCTTCTTCTTCTTCTGATTCTTCTTCTGATTCTTTATCTGATTCTTCTTCTGATTCTTCTTCTGATTCTTCTTCTTCTTCTGATTCTTCTTCTTCTGATTCTTCTGAATCTTTTTCTGATTCTTCTGATTTTTCTTCTGATTCTTCTAATTCTTCTTTTTCTGATTCTTCTTCTGATTCTTCTGATTCTTCTTCTTCTTCTGATTCTTCTTCTTCTGATTCTTCTTCTTCTGATTCTTCTTCTTCTTCTGATTCTTCTTCTTCTTCTTCTGATATTTCTTCTGATTCTTCTGATTCTTCTGATTCTTCTGATTCTTCTTCTGATTCTTCTTCTTCTGATTCTTCTTCTTCTGATTCTTCTTCTTCTTCTGATGCTTCTTCTGATTCTTCTTCTTCTGATGCTTCTTCTGATTCTTCTTCTGATTCTTCTTCTTCTTCTGATTCTTCTTCTTCTGATTCTTCTGATTCTTCTTCTGATTCTTCTTCTTCTTCTTTTTCTGATTCTTCTTCTGATTCTTCTGATTATTCTTCTTCTTCTGATTCTTCTTCTTCTGATTCTTCTTCTTCTTCTGATTCTTCTTCTTCTTCTTCTGATTTTTCTTCTGATTTTTCTGATTCTTCTGATTCTTCTTCTGATTCTTCTTCTTCTGATTATTCTTCTTCTGATTCTTCTTCTTCTTCTGATGCTTCTTCTGATTCTTCTTCTTCTGATGCTTCTTCTGATTCTTCTTCTTTTGATTCTTCTTCTTCTTCTGATTCTTCTTCTTCTGATTCTTCTTCTTCTTCTGATTCTTCTTCTTCTTCTTCTGATTCTTCTTCTGAATCTTCTTCTTCTTCTTCATCTTCTTCTTCTTCTTCTTCTGATTCTTCTTCTTCTGATTCTTCTTCTTCTTCTGATTCTTCTTCTGATTCTTCTTCTTCTTCTTCTTCTTCAACTTCTTCTTCTTCTTCTTCTTCTTCTTCTGATTCATCTGATTCTTCTGATTCTTCTTCTTCTTCTTCTGATTCTTCTGATTCTTCTTCTTCTTCTGATTCTTCTTCTTCTTCTGATTCTTCTGATTCTTCTTCTTCTTCTGATTCTTCTGATTCTTCTGATTCTTCTTCTGATTCTTCTTCTTCTTCTTCTTCAACTTCTTCTTCTTCTTCTTCTGATTCTTCTGATTCTTCTTCTTCTTCTTCTGATTCTTCTGATTCTTCTTCGTCTTCTTCTGATTCTTCTTCTGATTCTTCTGATTCTTCTTCAACTTCTTCTTCTTCTTCTTCTTCTTCTTCTTCTTCTTCTTCTTCTTCTGACTTTTTTTCTGATTCTTCTTCTGATTGTTCTGATTCTTCTGATTCTTCTGATTCTTTTTCTTCTTCTTCTTCTTCGTCTGATTCTTCTTCTGACTCTTCTTCTTCTTCTTCTTCTTCTTCTTATTCTTCTTCTTCTGATTCTTCTTCTTCTGATTCTTATTTTCTTCTTCTGATTCTTCTTCTGATTCTTCTTCTGATTTTTCTTCTTCTGGTTCTTCTTCTGATTTTTCTTCTGATTCTTCTTCTTCTTCTTCTTCTGATTCTTCTTCTTCTGATTCTTCTTCTTCTTCTTCTTCTTCTGATTCTTCTTCTTCTTCTTCTGATTCTTCTTCTTCTTCTGATTATTCTTCTTCTTCTTCTTCTTCTTCTTCAACTTCTTCTTCTTCTTCTTCTTCTTCTTCTTCTGATTCATCTGATTCTTCTGATTCTTCTTCTTCTTCTTCTGATTCTTCTGATTATTCTTCTTCTGATTCTTCTTCTGATTCTTCTGATTCTTCTTCTTCTTCTTCTTCTTCTTCTGATTCTTCTTCTTCTTCTTCTGATTCATCTGATTCTTCTGATTCTTCTGATTCTTCTTCTGATTCTTCTTCTTCTTCTTCTGATTCTTCTTCTTCTTCTTCTGATTCTTCTTCTTCTGATTCTTATTCTGATTCTTCTTCTTCTTCTTCTTCTTCTTCTGATTCTTCTTCTTCTGATTCTTCTTCTTCTTCTTCTGATTCTTCTTCTTCTTCTTCTTCTGATTCTTCTTCTTCTTCTTCTGATTATTCTTCTTCTTCTGATTCTTCTTCTTCTTCTTCTTCTTGTGATTCTTCTTCTGATTCTTCTTCTTCTGATTCTTCTTCTTCTTCTGATTCTTCTTCTTCTTCTTCTGATTCTTCTTCTTCTGATTCTTCTTCTGATTCTTCTTCTTCTTCTTCTGATTCTTCTTCTTCTGATTCTTCTGATTCTTCTGATTCTTCTTCTTCTTCTTCTGATTCTTCTTCTGATTCTTTATCTGATTCTTCTTCTGATTCTTCTTCTTCTTCTTTTTCTGATTCTTCTTCTGATTCTTCTGATTCTTCTTCTTCTTCTGATTCTTCTTCTTCTGATTCTTCTTCTTCTTCTGATTCTTCTGATTCTTCTGATTCTTCTTCTGATTCTTCTTCTTCTGATTCTTCTTCTTCTTCTGATGCTTCTTCTGATTCTTCTTGTTCTGATGCTTCTTCTGATTCTTCTGATTCTTCTGATTCTTCTTCTTCTGATTCTTCTTCTTCTGATTCTTCTTCTGATTCTTCTTCTTCTCTTTCTTCTTCTTCTTCTGATTCTTCTTCTGATTCTTCTTCTTCTTCTTCTTCTTCTTCTGATTCTTCTTCTTCTGATTTTTCTTCTTCTTCTTCTGATTCTTCTTCTTCTTCTTCTTCTTCTTCTTCTGATTCTTCTTCTTCTTCTTCTTCTGATTATTCTTCTTCTTCTGATTCTTCTTCTTCTTCTTTTACTGATTCTTCTTCTGATTCTTCTTCTTCTGATTCTTCTTCTTCTTCTGATTCTTCTTCTTCTTCTTCTGATTCTTCTTCTTCTTCTTCTTCTTCTTCTTCTTCTTCTGATTCTTCTTCTTCTTCCTCTTCTGATTCTTCTTCTTCTTCTGATTCTTCTTCTTCTGATTCTTCTGATTCTTCTTCTTCTTCTGATTCTTCTTCTGATTCTTTATCTGATTCTTCTTCTGATTCTTCTTCTGATTCTTCTTCTTCTGATTCTTCTGAATCTTTTTCTGATTCTTCTGATTTTTCTTCTGATTCTTCTAATTCTTCTTTTTCTGATTCTTCTTCTGATTCTTCTGATTCTTCTTCTTCTTCTGATTCTTCTTCTTCTGATTCTTCTTCT